>JAOTQR010000079.1:274004-294465 GCA_025774065.1 Solanum ossicruentum
ATTTAGTAATCATCGACAGTTGCAGTTGTGATAGGAACCTCTTTTGGAATCATTAATGCAACGAGATTGAACAAAACGCTATGTTGTACACTTATCAAAATGTTATATATTATATATTCCTCCGTTCAATTTATATAGTATTACTTAAAGTTTGATTCAACTAATTTTTTTATTATTGTGACTTTTTTATATGCTTTTTAAAATATTTTGAATTATCAATAATCGCGAAATATAACACTTTTTATCTATATATCTGGAATGTGCATCTGAATTTTTTCCAATTTCACTCTCAAGTTTCGATTACATCTTTTAACTCATTTTATGTTCTTTTCTCCACTTTGTTTCTTCTTGAAATGCATTTATCGCATATTTTATTTTATTATCAAGAATATCACGAATATGTATTAAATGCAAGGTTATTAAATAATTATCTTCCTCAATACAAAATAAAATATTAGCAAAAAGTGACTAATGAGATCCTTAATCGCCCAGATCAGGAAGTCTCAATTGGAAAAAAGAATTCTAATATTGAAAAATGACCGAATAGTATGTTTCTTTAATCTTCAAAATAAAATATATCACCTACTATGACCAGTCAAAATAACTTAATAGTATAAAGTTATTTACTCTAAGGATGGGTATTCGATAAACTCAACTAACATATGTGTATTTGGTATCATCAAAAGACTATGTCAAGAAACCTTGTTCTAACAACAACTGTCTAATTAATTTATTTTTATTCGTCTTACTCATGGAGTCGTTGTTCAAAAACTATTCATCGAACATTACAAGATTTTCTTTCAATATTATGCCTTTATGTGTACTATATTCTTTGTCCCAGTTATATATAACACTTTTACCTTTTTAATCCGTTAGTATAAAAAATAATATATATTCTAACGTTTAATATAACTTTTCACTTTAACAGCAATGGTCGCGGACAGGGGGGGGGGGGTTTGTTTAGAACTCCATGATTTTTCAAAACCTTCGAATAAATTAGACATAACTTAGTCCAATAGATGATAAGACAATAATTATTAGCTAGCTTTTATTTTGAACAAAAATTTCACATTGCAAGCATATATAAACTTCGTACCAATGTAGGGTACTTAATTTATTTGAAGTAATATACATATACTTGGAAAAAGATTATCATAGACAGAGTGTAGACTTGCCGGTACCACAATCATCACAACACACAATTGTATTTTTTGACAATCATGTTTTCAAATATAGATATATAGATATAATGACTTTATGGATGATATTGATGAGGAACTAATTGAGTAAACAACATGTTGATGGGACGTGTAGTGCTATGTCTCCCGACAATATTGCCATAGCGATCATGAATGATATGGCAACAATCGATGTTATTACCATTGCAACAAGGAATAAAGAAATTTGGAATTTGTTTAACTCCATGGGTTGATACCACAAAAAGGAACAAAATGAAGATGGCTAGGTTGATACTTTTCTCCATAATTAGAGATTCTGGTAGAGCAAAAGTATATATGTTATTTCACAATTTTGTTTCTGAATAGAGAAGTGGAAGATTGTTGGGGACACTTATATATAGGTAATTTTCAATACGACATGTTATAGTACTGTATTTTGAAACTCCCTATGTGCCATTAGTCAAGAAAATGACAAATAACCTCTTGCATTTTAATTGGATATTTCGTAATAATAAATTTTTTAAAAATATTGTTGCAAAACATTTAGTGATAATAGAGTTAACGTCATTACTATCAGAATCGTTAAAGTCTTTAATAACATTTATATCTAGTGTTGGTTATAAATATTCATGTTATATTATTGTTATGCTAAATATAACATAGAGGTAATAATACCATTGCTACTAACTAATTGTTTTAAAATATTCTTTTATTTGTTGCAGCGAGTGTAGGTTCAAAATAGTTCATCGATAATTTCTTCATAATATATTTTCTGCGCTCCTTTTTAATTGTCATAATTTTGACTAGTATTTTAAAAAGAATTTTTTTATTATATTAATAAAAAAAAGTTGCAACTTGTAGTACTTTTCATATAAATTTTGAATATTTAATTTTTTTATTTGAAAATATCAAATTAATTTAATCTAATCTAACTTAAAAAATTAATCAAATTAACTTTCGAAAAAGAATAACATGATAACTTAAAAGAAGTGGGCGGATTACGTTATAACTTGACGATGACTACGAGATGAAGTAGTATACCAATAATTACAATTAGAGACCCCATGTATGACAAAAGGTCGTATGTTAAAATTTGATTTGCATAGTTCATTTAGTAATCATCGACAATTGCAGTTGTGATAGGAAACTCTTTTGGAATCATTAAAGCAATGAGGTTGAACAAAATTCTATGTTGTACATTATCAAAATGTTCTATATTATATTACATATTCCTCCGTTCAATTTATATGGGATTGCTTTAATTTGATAGTTCGTTCAATTAATTTTTCTTTCATTGTGACTTTTTTATATGCTTTTTAAAATATTTTGAATTATAAATATGTTGGAATGTACTAATGTTAGAAATTTCTATTTTATAGACTCACATATCAATATATGTGTAGATATCTTATCATTAAAGTAGCACATTATATGATCTAATAAAATATAAAAGTAAGTTTTGGGCCTTAAGATTAAATATTTATTTTATGGATTTAATTTAGATAATTTGAAAATATATAAACATTTTCTTAAGTCTGATGAAGACTTATTGAAAATGTACCGTTAAATTTGGAAAGATACCTAATCGATTATATAAGGATCTGGTCCTAAGTCAATACAACACTCTTTTTTTTTACTCCATCTATGAGAAGAAACATTTTAAGAGCCGTATCAAGATTAAGAAGATCTTATCTTGTTAAATCAAGATTTTTTCAATGGAAAAAGTTTGGTATCTTTTTTAATTCTTATGAATTTAAATTCCTATCTAATAATTTACTTGTGATCATGGATGGAATTCTTTAAAGTTTTCTAACAAATGGTATCAGTTCATGGTCTAATTAGATCATTAGACATGAATTTTATTTACTTTTTCCTATATTATCTGCAAGCAAAGCAATTTGGAGATTTTTTTTGAAGGAAAGAAACAGAAGGTTTCTACTAACATTCACATGGCAATAGCCCCCATTTGAAGATCTACAAGTTTTTTAAACTTGATTTTTCAATTCTATTTTGAATTTTTCGCAAAGCGAGTTTAGCATTTTTATTGTTTCTTTTGAAGAGTCATTATGAGGCAACTAAGGGAAACACAAAAGCTTTCTGCTCTTATTTTGCCAAAGAGGCATACAAAAATTAATGAAGAGTTTCGTTAATGAAAAATTTTGTTTTATTTAAATTTTAATGGAAATAAAAAACTTCCTGCCAATTTTAATGGAACAAGAAAGAATAATTTTTGCTCTCTGTTCATTACTTTGGGAAGATTGTTTTTTCTTTCTAGTTTTTGAAGTTATTTTCATTATTTGGGAGAAAAGTAAAACCCCAAATCTTGTTTACTAGTTGGGTCATCCTTAGAAATAAAGAAATAATTTGTTTTTGTGGATGGAAAGAAATGTAATAATATTTTATTATTATATTATATATATTTCTAGTTCGTAAGTAAATAAATTAAAAATAATATGTTGTTAAAGTATCCTTTATTGTTTGAAATTTATTTATTTTGAACATGTAAACATGTTATATCCATGTGAAATAATCATCCCAAAGGGAAATTATTTTTTGCCAGATTATGAACAATCATGAATATGTTATACATTTATAATGCATGCTAGTAATGTGTTGGTGCAAAGAAAGGCATATTGTTAAGCCACTTTTAATAATTCGTGTTTATAGACTATATATTAGAGTATAACTTATAAGTTGTTATTTTTTTCAAAGACTAAATGATAATGTTATGTTAGGTATCTTGAGATCGGTCCACCATATATGTGTGTCTGATCAATGTCAAAAGTTAAAGCATAAAGACATTACATTTCTAGATATAAAAATTAAAGTGTTCAAAATCATCTTATGGCAATTGAGCATACAAGTACAAACTCAATAATTACGGAGCCGCTCATGAAGGATCTGTGGCCTAAACTATTTTGTGGGTGCGTGGCTCATCTCGATATTAAAAGATTCAACGATGAGCCATTTTAACAGGAGTTTATTGTTTTGTTTATAATTTTGGCATGCTAAAATTTATTTTTTCTACAGATTAAAGTTTTATGAAATTTGTGAATTTTCATATGTTTATTGACAACTCTGAAAAATAAAGATATTGACTTTCTATTGTGATTTTGCACAAGGTATAAGAAAATAATTTTGGACTGTTAAAGTCATAAAGTAGGACTAGTTGAAAATAGAAATGACTTGATTATTTTTATATATAATTTTCGTATTTGATTTACGTCATTAATATTATTGATATTTATGACCATTGATGGGTTTACTTACGAATATATGTAACGAAAATCACTTTGATCCTATATTAGTATTATCGATGGACCATATTGTTTAGAGATATTTAAATTAAGATAGCAAAAGTTTGTGCACAATAAAGTCTCAACTACGTATGATCCTTCGGAAATATATGTGGTCCAAGGGGGAGATTGTTAGAAATTTCCATTCTATGGACTCACATATTAATATATATGTAGATATGCAATTATTAAAGTACATATTAATATATATGTAGATATGCAATTATTAAAGTAGCCCATTGTATAATCTAATAAAGTATAAAAGTTTTGAACCTTAAGGATAAATATTTATTTTATGGGTTTAATTTAGATAATTTGAAAGTCTATGAACCTTTTCTTAAGTCTGATAGGCTTATTGAAAAGGTACCATTAAACCTGAAAAGGTACCTAATAGGTTATATAAGGATCTGGTCCCTAAGTCAACACAACACTCTTTCTTTTCTACCCCATCTATAAGGAGATATGTATTAAGACCAGTATCAAGAATTAGAAGATCTTATCTTCTTAAATCAAGATTTTTTCAGTGGAAAAAGGTTAGTATCTTTTTTAATTCTCATGAATTTAAATCCCTGTCTAATGATTTACTTGTGATCCTAGATAGAATTCTTTAAAGTTTTCCAACAACTAGTAGATAAATAAATTTTAGTGGATTAAGTTCATAGAAAATTTGAATTTAAATTCGTGATCATTTGAATTGAATCAATTAATTAGGGCTTCACAAATTAATAAGTCGATTTTAATTAATTTCAAGTCCAAACTCCATTTCGTCTTGAGAACTAAATTTATACCACTTTTCAAGATGACTTGGTATCTCAATCAAGTTCAAGATCAACAAGAGAATGTCATGTGTTCTCATGATGTAGCAATCCTGGTTAAAATTTAACAACCAATCAAAAATGATCTTATCATATAGTATTTGTGATAAGCTTGATGATTTACAAGAACTGATCAAACAAAGCAAAATAATTCATCCACATTTGGACTGCTACCCTCCTACAACTATAAACAGGAGGGTCACATAATTTTTTGAGGATATTCGATAAGTATTGGAGAAAAGCTACAACTCCAACTGCCTAGCTCTTTGAAGAGGTGGTCAACAGAGTTTTTCCTGGAGAGATCGACTTCAAACGATGAAGTGCTACTAACATTCTCGGATATCAAACACATCTCAAGGAGGTCTACATCATTGTACATTCAAGAAATATGTTATTATCGGCCCTAGAATATGAAAACACACTAGGAGAGAAGAATCAAGAGAACAACGGAATTGTACTCATTAAAGCTTCATCAATAAAATTATCTTTGATTTTATTTGTTTTGAGTGCAATTAATTTTCTGCATTTAAGAAAATTTATTACGAAGAAATTTGGCACACCTAGTGGGACCGATTTTGTTCTTCATATCTCTTCCTATAAATCAAATTCAACTATTGCAATGGACTTCAAAAACTTCTATGATGATTCATGCAAGAACTTTATTATTGTCACATATATTGAGCTTAGTCATGCTAGCCCCATCACCCAACGCAAGTTCAAAACTAGTGGTTTGAATGGACATGAATACTTGTCATGCCCCGAGAGGGTACCCTAGACATAACACACACTCGGAGGCTATTGTTAGTCCCCAAGCAAACCATCTGGCCTCATCACATTCGTTTAGGCAGCCAATCAGTGGAAGAAATTATGGAATGACAATGTAACTATTAGTGGAATGACAATGTAACTATTAGTGGGCTACAAGACTAAGCATCTAAGTCCATCATATGATATAAGATTAATGAAAACTCAATTTAAGAAAAGAAAGGGGAAGGGCACCCCAATATCAACACATCATCTCTCTGTGTCTATGAAGTCTCTAAATCTATTATCTAAGATGGTACCATGACAGGTCATGGCTATCACAACTCAAAAAAGGAATAATGCAAACATCTAAAAGAAAGAAACATCCTCCGAATGCAGGGGAAGACTCACCACTCTCTGGAAATCTGGAGGCTCTGAACCTCAACGATTCGCCTGCTGAAGTCCTCTATCTACTGAATCTGCATCATGAAACGATGCAGCGTCAAATGGTGTTGGTACGTGGAATATACTATATATAAAATGGGATAAAATAAATGATATAAATAGGATAACATGGAACAACATTAGCTCATCAGGCTCTCATCTTATCTTAGAATAAAGAGTAGACACTATCACAATTAATATCAGTCAAGACTCATACCATTATATCAACAATCGAGTACTATCAAGAGGGAACCTATCTGGGAGTTTCTCGAACCTACAATCATCACCTATAAGCCGATAATGACAGAACGAACCGATTTCATTACCACATCTATCCAGTACTTTTTCGGGATAAAGGGTGTGCATTATTGGATTGGATCCAGAATAAAAATAATATCAAGTCCTCTTTCGGGACTAAAGAAATATCCGTTCTCACGATCCGATCCTCCCCTACACTAGCCACGTAGTTATGAGGGCGAATGGGACTCACTCTCACCCATTTTGGTGATCGATACTTCTCCTATGACTCAAATATTCTCATAAACATCAACAACAAGATTTGTCATCATTTAGTCTCTTTTGGACATGGAACATCAGTTCATCTCATCATCCATCAGTTCAAGGAATTGGGGTTATTTCTTTTAAAATTACATTCACCCTCTTTTAAGACTCTAAGGCTATCAGTCTCATTAACATCAGTCATCAACACATTCAATTCGGGACTCAGACCACGACAAGCAAGCTTACTCATAGGGCCAAGATTCTAGACATCAACCCCTAAGTTCATTATTGGAGTCATTATTAGAGAAATCATGTAGGGTTTATGAATTCATACAACTAATTCACATAAACAATTGATTCAGGTTATGATGATCATCAATTCAAGAAAATATAAGTAGTATAAAAGTAGTTTTCAGTAAGACATTCAAAAATTACACAGACAAAACCTTTCACTTTCAACTATTGACTCTCTACAATCAGAGGGGGCACATGGGAGAACATTCCCATGTTTTGGGTAGCCTTTACATACCTGGAACGAAAATTGTCTTAACCTTCTTCAAGAACTTGACCCTCAATCGTAAACCTTCCAGCCCTCTCTTCTTCCTCTTTCTCAGGATTACACACTTAGAACTAGGAATAATAGGTTTTGAAACCCTTCGTACGAATATAAGAATTTTTAAACATGTTTGGAACATTAGAATAGGGAGGGGAATGACCCAAAAGCCCTTCCTAAAATTAAAAGAAAAATTTCAAACTTTTTGCATTGGTCCGCGATGCGCCAGGGGCACAGACTAGTGGATTTTTCCCAACATTTTTCTCCGAACGAATTTTAATCGTCTCGTTTCAAAATTTTTTAAAAAATATAAATGTCAGTTTGAGTTTTGTCCGTGTCATGATAGGGGTGCAGACCGATACTATTTTCAAATTAATTACTGAAAATTATTTTTTGACTGGTTGCTCTAAAATCATGTCGAGGCTATTTTCCCACTCTATTTTCTCTTGATCGCATACTCAGTCTCAAGTTTTTCATCGAAACTTAGGAAGACGCATTATGCGCATGATTACATTCTAGGTGCATTTCGATAATTTCATAGGGTGTTACAATACTTCACATCCTTGGAGCTAGCGAAAAAGAGCAAATCTCAACTATCGGCTGAAACTGCAACCCGTGAGGTTCACCTTATGTCTATGTTGTTTGATGAACTCTCTCATACTGGCTTCAGCTTGGGTGAATCAAAGAGTTTGACAAACTCGCCAAGTCCAACAAAAGTCAGTGTCTTGATTGTTGATGCAACTAACCCAGATGAGAAATTTGTAATGATGGAACAGACCATTAAGGTTTTGAAGAAGTCTATTAAGAATAAAGACCTTCAAATCGCACAGCTTATGAATAAGATGAAGGCCTTCGAACCTAGAGAGTCAAGTCATTTCTCCATTTGTCCTCCTAGATTTTCCCCACAAAACAAGGGTGTTGATGAGTCACTTGCTAAGTCCAAATTTCAAAAGGAAAAACCATCGTCGCAGCATTATCTGTTCAACAATTGCAGACATGATATCAAGCACCATCAATGCTCAATATGGTGGAGCCCCACAAAATTCACTGTACTACTCTAGGCATTACACCAAAAAGATTTATTGCAACAATTTAATGGCAAAAGAAATCCGAGGCAACACATCACCCACTTTGTTGAAACTTATAACAATGTTGGAACGCATGATGACCTTTTGGTAAAACAATTTGGTCATTCGTGGAAAGAAAACGCATTTGACTGGTATGTTGACCTAGAGAACGATTGCATTGATAGTTGGGGAAATTGGAAAAGGAGTTTCTCAATTATTTGTATAGCACTTGACAAACTGTGAGCGTGATAGAGTTAATCGATACTAAGTAGAGAAAAGATGAGCCTATGATAGGTTACATCAATCGTTGGAGAACGTCGAGTATGGACTGCAATCTAACATGATTTTCCAAAGCCTAACATAGAAGTTAACTTAATCCAATAGATGATAAGACAATAATTATTAACTAGCTTTTATTTTGAACAAAAAGTTTCACATTATTGCAACCATATACAAACTTGGTACCAATGTATGATATTTAATTTATTTGAAGTAGTATACATATACTTGGAAAAAGATCATCATAGACAGAGTATAGACTTGTCGGTAACACAATCATCACGACACACAATTGAAACAACTGTGTTTTTTGACGATCATGTTTTCAGATATAGATATATAGATATAAAACTTCACGGGTAATAGGGAATTAATCGAGTAAACAACATGTTGACGGAACGTATAGTGCTACATTCCCTGACATTAATATTGCCCCAGCGATTATGAATTACATGGCAACAATCGATGTTATTACCATTGCAACAAGGATCGAAAATGTGTGGAATTTGTTTAACTCCATGGGCTATTATCACAGAAAGGAACAAAACGAAGAGGGCTGGGTTGATTCTTTTCTCCATATTGGAGGTGGGTTGATTCTTTTCTCCATATTGGAGGTTAACTGATCGAGCAAAAGTAATGTGTTATTTCACAATTTTGTTTCTGAATAGAAAAATGGAAGATTGTTGGGACACACATAGGTAATTCTCAATTAGACATGCTCTAGTATTCTATTTTGAAAGTCCCTATGTGCCATTAATCAAGAAAATGACAAAAATAATCTCTTGCATTTTATTTGAATATTTAATGGTAATAGATTTTTTTTAAAAAAAATTATATATATTATCGCAAAACATTCACTGGTAATCGAGTTGTCGTCACTGCTATCAGAATCGTTAAGCCTTCAATGACATTTATATATAGTGTTTTTTTTAAATTTGACTCCTTCAAACCCAAATCACCGGACCTCATCCTCCTCACGTCCTTAGTCTTCCTCGATAATTTCGCCACAATATACTTTCTTCATTCTTTTTTAGTTGTCATAATTTTGATAAACATTTTAAAATAATTTTTTTATTATATCGATACAAAAAACATTGTAATTTGTAGTACTTTTCACATATTTTTAATATTTAATTTTTTATTTTAAAATATTAAATTAAATAATTTAATCTAACTTGAAAAATTAATCAAATTAACTCTCGAAAAAGAATAACATAATAACTAAAAAGAAACAGACGGATTATGTAATAAGTTGACCATGAATACGAGGTTTAAGTTGACCATGAATACGAGGTTAACTACAACTAGAGACGCCATGCATAATAAAATATCATATGTTAAAATTTGAATTTGCATAGTTCATTTAGTAATCATCGGCAATTGCTGTTGTGATAGGAACCTCTTTTGGAATTATCTATATAATATAAATTTTATTTGAATGAATTAGGAATGGTTTGAAATTTTTGATTCAATAAGTGGAAGAAGGCTATTTTTTAACCATTTATAATATGCTAAGGACATTTTTAATCCAAAAGGTAAAAAGACAAATTTGATTCAATAGGTGAAAGAAGACACTGTTTTTGAACCATTTCGAATATGTTAAAAACATTTTTGAATCTTTTAACAGAGTTTGAAGAATCATATTTCTTGTCAAAGTTAAAATTTTGGGTCTCGATAATGCTTATTGACCAGGTATTTGTATATGATAGGATGGGCAAGTTGTTTGGGCTTGGGCTACAACACGAAGAGGTTAAAGGATTAGAGAATCCATCGATAAATTTGCTTGGGATCTAAATTGAATAGCGGAGGATCTTACAAACAGTGGTGGAGCCAGTATTTTTATCAAAGGTGTTTATAATTTTAGAATATATGTTAGTGATTTTTTGCATCAAGGGTGTTCGATAATTGATATACATCAAAATATCCATATATATTTGAAAAAAATTCCGACGAAGAGTATTCATGTCTGACCACTCTTGAGTGAATATAGCTCTGCCCCTGCTGAAAAAGGGGATGAGAGTTTTTCTAAAAAAAAATCCTATTTGTACTATCAAGTATATGTATTTTCTATTTGAATTATTATTAACCCCATTATTTGAATGGTTGTTAATCATTGTATTGTAATATATTGTTAGCTTAAATACAATATTTGTTTTGATTGTTACTTAGATTCCATTATATTATATCATTCAAATCCATTGTTAGGTAACGACAAAAAGACCCGTAACGACAGATTTGGTTTGGCTCTATACTTTAATAATATCTTCTCATTTTTTTAATTTTATTTATTATTTAATAATTCTAGTTTATCATTTATCCTATCTTTTCATAGTATCTACTACACACCCTACAATTTCGTGTACTATCATCCAAATTATGAATGTATGACATTATGTAACAACGGAGAACTAAAATTTATCTAAATATTGTATTCATTAAAATAATACAACACAATATAATACAATACATTACAACACAATACAATGCATTATGAAATAATATATAACAATCATCCAAACAATGGAAATATTTATCATGACATGCTTTGTTATCATGGCATGTATCATCAAGTGAAGAAACGTGAATTTGTAGAAAATAGGAAAAGATGGAGGATATGATGAATATGTGATTTTGGTAACGCAAGAGACGTTGAAATATAGAATAAAAAGCAACCAATAACACCTGAAGAATAGCTTCTTGCTGTATAGTCCACAAACCACATATTTCTTGAATGATTTGATGTCCTTTGTCCTCACAAAAAGTTAAATATAGTAGCAAGGTAGATCATAGTGGATTGCGTTTTAAAGTGTTTTTGCTTCTTATAGTAGTCACTTGAATTATGAGCCACCATCACCAGAAGCTCCACCTACATTTGTCTTGTTGCTTGTGCTATTTGTGTGCAAAACAGGACAGATAATGGGTCCCTGCCCTTTGCCTCACTTCAATTAATTGCCCACTCTCATTCTCTTTCTACACTATGTTACGTGAAATTCTACTGCTAGGAAGGTAAGATTTGCATATATTTTATTCTCTTTAAATCTTATTTGTGAAATTTCATTGAATATATTATTGTTGCTATAGGATCTCAAGGTAATGAAGTGTTCTGAAGCCTTCAGTTCAATTGCCTCAATTCTAGTTACAAAGAAAAAAAAGAGTGAAGAAAACATAGTGATTAATATAATTAAGCAAATATAAAATCTAGAAGAAATGAATATTAACAACAAAAAAATAATGCAGTAGTCGAAACACAATAGACATATGATGATACATTTCAAAAGCTATAACTAAAAAAATATTGACTAACCTTCTACCCTATTACGTGATATATGTGTGTATATATATATATATATATATATATATATATATATATCTTCTTATCTACTGTCATGTCCACAATAATCTAAAGTTACATCATGTAATATTATTCCTCCTTCTTCAATACTTTTTCGACCAACAACAATAACACTCCAAAAAAAAAAAAAAAAAACACATTTCCTTTAACATTATTTCTTAAAATTTTGAGGAACTCTGACATTCCTTTTCTTGCCACATTAATGTGGTTATTAAGTGACTCTGATTGAAATAACCATTTTTATTTGTCAAGTACAGATTTAGCACACTTTGGAGCCTGACAAGTTTATTATTTTATTCTTTAAATATCATAAATGTAATATTTTGTGAAACAGTTATAATTAATAATAAAAATAAATTACTTGCTAAAGATTTTGTGATAAATTAGTGATAAATTAGTGATAAATTATCTTTTTATTTTTTTAAATTGAACAAGCAAAAATAATTATCTTTTTATATATAATAAATAAGTAAATGTTAATAATAATACGCTTTCATAGATTTTTATTCTAGTGCGGAGAGCGAATTACGCTGAGAGAAGAGAGGTCCAAACTAATGGAAAAACATGACGTTATGCATGCAAACTTTGCACGCATTTGGCCATGAAATTTTCTTTTCCTTTGAGTTGGAACTCTAGAAATCCGTATTTGACCATAAAATTTCTAAACTAAAATTTTCAAAATATTGAAAAACAACAACTCAAAAAAATAAAAAATACAAACGCATAAAATTAACTGAGATTATAACGTAGCTGTAAGATGATACAATAACAACGACGACATACTCAGTGGAATCCTTGGGATCTGGAGAGGGTAGAATATACGCAGACCTAATCACTACCTTACAAGATAGAGAGGTTGTCTCCTAAGACCCTTGGTAGTTGTAAGATGATGCTTCACATATATCCAACAAAACACTCATTGCCATTCAGGTAAAAGAGAACAACATGATGATGAAGGAAAAACATGGAAGATATCTCCATCTCACTCTACTTTTCTCTTCCTTTCCTCTCTGAATAATAATTCACAAAAGTTAATAAAAGAAGTCATAATTTCAGAGAAGCAGATGGAGTAAAAATCTCTATGTATTGGATTGATTTGATGATTCAGCCTTGAGACTACATGGAATGTCGTAGAGCTCACTGAAACCATCAAGATTAGGACTATCAATCAGTTGAATGTCAGTAAGCAATCGACGAAGGTCAGAGGCCTCATCCTTGAGTTGCATATTCTCTTGAACAATTTTTTCATGAGATTCTGAGACTTGGTTCAACTTAATGATCAAATTATGATTTTCTGTTCGAAGACGAAGCACATGTGACCATAACTCATCAAGGTGCCTTTGTTTCCTCATCCTTGATCTTCTAGCAGATTCTCTGTTGGATATCATTCTCCTCTGCTTTCGTTCATCGATGACTCTATGTTGCTGTTCCTCCGATTCGTCAGAGGTAGTTGAGTTAGTACTCATGAAGTCTTGAATAGGATAATTTGGTATGTTGTTGTTATTGTTGTTTGAATTGTTGGTTAGGAATGTGTTGAATTGGAAGGATGGTAGGTTTTTGTGCATGAAGGTGTAGTCAAAAGGAAGTGGTGATGAGGGGTTTTGTGCATGTGGAGCTAAGTAGTGGATTGTTGAAGCCTCTGATGAAAGCATGATTGGTTGTATTTGGAATAAGGTTTAGTTTGCAAAATAAAGATATTATGGTTGAAGTTATAATGGTAAGGTTTTATAGGAGAAATGGCTTGAGAAGTGGGCCAAGATGAGTTAACTTGTACTGTGGGGAGTTAATGAAAGCAGATAAAGAAGTATGCACAATAAAAGAAGTCATAATACATAAATATGTCATTTAACTTGACATCATTTGACATTTATATCTTTGTAATAATGGACGTGTATAAGTAGATACTTAAACTTGTATAGGATAGAAAAGCTAAATAGACATATATATCCTACTTGGCATCCTATGTGACAGTTCGCATCCTATATATATTATTTCACATACGATGCATGTGTCTATCTATTCAACTTTATGCGGATTTAAAAGTCTCTTTGTACACACCCAAGTGTAAGGGCATAAGTGTCAATTAAATTCAAATTAAATGACACATTTATGTATTATACCAGAAGAAAAAGGCTCAACTCTGCCTATATGTACACACAACGCAAGTAAAGTCTAGATAAAGGAGGAGAATTATAGTAAGTTGATGACTAATCTAAAAAGAGTTAAACTAGGAAAAAGAAACATATAACCAATACCAACTATTTGATAGCATAAACTAGCTACTGGAAATAATAAATTTATTCTACTTCGTATCAATGAAAAATTTATGTTATAGATCATGATTTTTTTTACTCATTTTTTTAATTGAATTAACTCCCTAAAAAAATGCATAATAATAAATAAAATTCACTCAAATAGTTGGGAACTTTCAGAAGTTTTTTCCCATTGATTCAATCAATCTTTATGTGAAAATAGTCACTATACAATTTTGAGTAGAAAAATAGTGTTTTTTCAATAGTAATGGTTTCAAGTTCTAGATAAATGGGTGAGTTGTGGTAATTAGTTGATGACGAACCTAAAAAATTATAGTTTAACTATTAAAATACAATTCATATAGCCTACCCTCACCAACAAGTATACGATTGAGGCCTACTTGATACATATTTATTTAATATAGAAATAGAAGGTCATATTATGTAGATGTATATATCATGTATGACCATTTAATACATGCATATCATGATGATATGTTTATCAAGATTGAGCTTTTGGATAGTTGTTGAATAGTACATATAGGGGCGGAGCTATATTCACTGGTGGTCAGATGAGTACCTTTCATTGAAATTTTTTTTTGAATATATAGGTTAAATAAAGATATTTTGATATATATCAATTGTTAAACACCCTTAATACAAAAATCATCTGTCCATATTTTAAAAATATGAACATTCTTAATAAAAATGATGGCTTTGAGTACATGTAATGGTGAGCTTACAAGGGAGAAAAGTTTGTGATGATTGGGAGAGGAATTATTTAAGCTAGGATTGGTATGAAACAAGTAGAAGAAGAAAATAGTTCAAAAGTCAATCTTAGAAGAAGCTATATGCCACTTGAAAATCATATTAAAGTGGCATAGCCAATAGCAATTGTGAATTATATATATTGATGACGAAATCTAGGTCAATTGATAAAAAGTTATAAACTATTTAAAGAATGAAAATTTTATGATTACTTTAAACAATGATGAGTCGAAAGGCACTTGAGATAGAGATAGAAGGGACCCATGAGAAACGGAATAGTCTATATTATAGGATTATTTTATATCATAGTATTCTTCCTAGCTTTTATTCAGCTTCCCATAATTAGCTGATCAATTATCATCCACATTGCTGAGAACATAATTAGATAAAGGTCAAAGGATCAAATTTGTGTTAGAAATATACAAAAAAGAATAAATTTACTTTTTGTTATGTTTTTTGTTTCAATTGATGTGATGTAGTTTATTTTGATATAAAATATTTTGAAAATAATATTGAAAATTATTGTCTAAAATAAGTTGTAGATATTGTGTGATTATGAATCATTTCATTAAAAGTAAAATGAGTAATTTTAAGGTAAAATTATTACTAAATATAAAAATATGTCATTCTTTTTTAAAATGACTAAAAAAATGAGTCATATAAATTAAAACAGAAAGAATAATAATTAAGGCAAACATGTCTTCGCCATTATTAGTTCAGGTTAAGTTTTCCCCTGAACTATGTGAAAATAAATAAATTTTCTCTTAATTTTTAATAATTATAAATAGAGGATAAATTTGAATCTTTGGTATAGTTTAAGAAAAAATTAACCCTTTCACATGGTTTCTCTAATGATCCTCTAGGTCATTACTGCTTTCATTGTACTTTGCATCAGTTAGAGCCTACCTAAAACAACCCCAAGCCATTTGTGACTTGCTGACATTGATAGTTCGGTTGTCGGATCACTTGATCGAAAGATGTGCAGTTTTCGTATTATGGGCCTATTCAAAGTTGAAACAAGTTGAGCAGTAAAGTTTGAGTAAAAAACTTCGAAACGGAATTCTAACAGTTCCATCAGCTCAGGAATGACCAAATTAAGCTAAAAGCATAGTTGGTTAGAGTGTCACTATTTACGATATCAATTTATATCGAGTTTTGCATTTTAGCTTTCAAAAAAGGTCAATACTTGACTTTAGTCAACATTCTAGGAATTGGATTGAGTGGATAGGAGACAGGGGAATGGGTTAAAGGCCATGTATGTGGCATGTGGTTACATTAGTTGATAATTGTGATTGTCTAGGTATCAATGAGTATGTGAGGGCACTTGTCACTAGCCTATTAATCTCCTATTATACCTTTGATTGTCTAGATTGATAGAGTGATTAGCGACCTGCAGAGGATCCATTGGGATTGATATACTATTTATCTGTCATTTTCTGATGATCTTGTGTACTTCGGGCTATTTGAGGGATTGACAGAATGTTTGTTTGGCATGTTGGGCACACCTATGACTAATATGTTCGTTGTGTACTGTATTCATGTTTGTTTTTACTAATGGGACTTAGTCTAGGTTTAGGCTAGTGATGTCTTTAGGATCGATAGACAACTATACTTATGTCTGATATGACTTGAGAGATGTAGACCCTTGTTGACCAGACTAGCAGATCAAGTCTATAGAGTTGGGCCTCAGATAGGTTGTGATGAGTTGGGGACCTGATTACTCTTTTCGTTGACAAGCCTTTTCATTGTCCCCCCCACCCCACCCCACCCCCTGTAGCACATCAAATTCTGCTCGAATATGAGAGGACTGATGATGTCACCCTGGTAACTTAGAGTAAAGTCTAATACAATTAAAGGCCTAAGCTTTTTGATACATGATTGGATATCCTTTCACCAAGACAACATGTAAATGAGGATGACCACTGGCAATTAAAGGCTATACCATTAAAGACGATATTAATGGAGGGCATTTACACTAGTCTAAGCTTAAGGGCCAAGGCAGACCACTGGCCACATCTGACCTTATTTTGGTGAAATTTAGGGCATAACCTAGGTTAAAGTCCAGGTCACAATTTCGGTTAAAGTCCGATTTATTTTGGGTAAACTCTAAATAATAATTTTGATAAAAGACGGGTCAGGATATAGAGTGTGATTATGTGTACATACTTAATTGGTTCATGAGCTCCATCTGGACTTGACACCCGAAACTTACACCTGTTCACCTTATTATTGTGTGTGGGTGTACCTTCTAGGCTTACGGGCCTCAATTGACATGTAGACATAGATAGTAGGACTTTACACCCAGGTACATCACTACACCGCTGCTCAGTTCTGATTCATATTCACTGGCATATGTACCTGATCCTTATAGTTATGCATTATGGAGTTTATTTGGTTTATCCCTGCTTTATTTACTGTTCCTACTCAATCGGCCTATGATGTCTACTGGGTACCATATTCCTACTACTCAACCCTACTTTTTGTATCTGTTTTGTGGTCCAGGTCCTAGTACGAGCTAACCACATTAACTCCTCCTAAGATAGCTGTTATATTCGGAGACTAGTGATACGCATTGGACGTCCTTGAATCCTTCCATGTCCTCCTGTATCAATGGCTCTTTTTGTGACTGGAGATCTGCCTTGTATATTATTTTCGTTTTTTATATATATATAGAGATGTATCATGGTTCAGTATATTGTATCGTGTCTATAATAACTCTATACATGTGACTTCCAGGTCGTGAAAGGGTGTGTTGTGGTTATTATATGTATATATGTATATCCAATGTCAGCTTGATCTTATGTGACCTATTCGTTAAACTATTTCTATTGTATCCGTTACTAGCTATTTCGGATTAGGATTAGACTTGTCTAGGGGGATAAAATAGGCACCATCATAACCTGAAAAGTCGGATTATGACAAATTTCGTGATATATAAACTTTAATCCTAATTTTGAATTTTCAAAATTATTTTGTTCCTCCTTTCCCTCTTTCCGTCATTACCTCTACCACTAATCAACCTTTCTTACCCCGTCCTCCTTGTCTCCCACTGCCACTATTGTCACCATCAACTCCACCATCATCTCTTCCCCTTCTTTTCTCTTTCCCTCTCCCACTTCGTCCACTGTCACCACTGAATTTTGTTAATGCGACCTCAAAACTAAGTTGCAAAATATTTTCTCTCGTTTTTGGAAGTGACCTCAGGAGGTGCCACAACTCGACCTCAGGAGGCTGATGTTTTGTGAAAAAAAAAAAGAAAAGAAAAATATTGACCTCAAGACGTGTGTTTCAAAATTACACAATTATAAAAAAATAGAACCCATGTCTTGACCACGGTAGGCTACCTACAAACATATTGATGCTTAGTTGTTTAAGACATTTTTTTTTTAAAAAAAAAGAGTAAAATATATTTTTCAAAAGCTATAATCACGTCAGCTAACTATTTGAGTAGGTCATTCTTCGTTTTTATTTGAGGAAAAGCCTAAGTAAATGTAAATATAGAAGTACGTGGAATATTATGAGCCCACATACATCAGAATGGGAACTAGGAGGTACCATCCATACCCATATTTAAGTATACACAATATTGGCCTCTGGTGGAGCTACTTGTTAATTATCATCTTTTAAATTAGTTTCATTGTGGCTCAAGTTTGTGATTGTTCAAATAGATCCTTTCAAGAACTGAAGAGCCTTAATTAGTTGACTCTTAATCATCTTTGTATTTCGGCTGTTATAGGTGTATTTAATTCCTCTTAAACTCAATCACCAGTCAAACACATTATATAAATTGGGATGAAAAAAGTGATATTATCTGATGAATAAAGTTATAAATTAAAGTATATGATTAACGTACATTCTCTTATGTATAAGAGGCTATAAGCACACAACTATTAGATGACACGTGATCTATCTGAGTAGTATGCTTAGAACCAACGGATGGGGCCACTTTTAAAAGTATTCTAAATAACAATAATTATAATATGAAATATATTTGGGTGAAACAATAATTATAACATAAAATATATTTAGTTGACTTTTGAAATTCTATTAGTGTCACATAAATTGGGACATGAGAAGTAACAATTACTGTTCAAAAATTATGTAAAAAGTACTATAAATCACAATAATTACCAATTTAAAATATTTAAAAATCACAAAAAATTAAGTTGGATCTTCAATTTCATATATACATAAATTGGAAGAATAAAAACATATTATTTAAAAATAACGTAAAAAATTATTATCAATCACAATATAATTAACAACTTCAAATATTTCCAAGTAAACATCTAAGAAAATTATTTGACCCTACAAACGCCATCTATATTGCATAAATTAGGATAACAAGAGTCCTATATGAACGACATGTCCCCTAAGGGATAGGTGAATAGAGAAAGAATTTGGGCTAGAAAACTCTTTGGTAGTAACTTGAAAATTTTGAACCTAGGCTATACTTGGATGAAATCTGAGTCGGGTAAGGTATAGCGTAATTCTTTAGTGGACTAAGATTTGGAATATAAGTTTAATTTTTTAAGTTGATAGCTAAGACAATAAAGAGCATCTATAACTTTAAGAATCAAATCTGAGCGAGTAGAACTTTCAAAATTGATCTTGGCGCAAAATGTTGATGTTATAATGTTGTGGTTTGAGGGTGCATTAAAAATAGAAGTTTGAGATGCAAATCCTGTATTTTTGACTCCGTTCAACCCACCAAGGCGGGATTATCCTTGTTATGGTGGTACTGTCGTGGCTGAATAGTCCCGAGTATAAGTAAAAAAACATTCAAAATTATTATTTCTCCTACTTCAATTTTGAGAGTCTAGAAGCAACCTAGCGCATTTTTTCACCATCTTCATCGATAAAAATAAGTTAATTATTTCTCTAGCTTGTAATTTGATTCCTACACCTTGGAATTAATCCAGAAGAATTCTCTTAGTGGAGAAGATTTTTGGCCTGAAAAGATAATTGCGAAAACAAGCCTTAGTTGGGGGAGATGACCATGAAAATATTCAAGGGTTAGAATTTTGATATAATTTGAGTATTTTTATGTTAGACCCCGTAATTAACTTAATAAAGGTCAATCGCTAATTTGGAAAAAATTGTTGGGATTGGGGTATATTTCAATTTAATTAACTTAAGGTGCGGGAGTATGGAATTAAGTGAATTTGGAGGATAAAAATTAAATTGAAGTCGGAAGTCCTTAATTGGATTT
>JAOTQR010000079.1:302202-313195 GCA_025774065.1 Solanum ossicruentum
TATATACACACATACACACACACACATACACACACACACACACACACACATACATGCTTTAAAAAGAGGAAATAGTCATTTCCAATTCTTTCAATGCATATTTAGGCTCAAAAGCCAAATCATAGTTCATAACCATAATACTCATGCATAGGAATAGCTCACTTACATATACGAAATGGTGCAAGCACCTAAAATGCTCATAGAGTTATAACAATACACATTTATGTGATCACATTCTTTTCATAAGCATAATTTTATCAAATTCATATACATAAGCATAATTAGGCTTAACCCACTTCATAATTTTCATAAAATTCAATGTTCATGAATGCATATACTTTGAATGAGCTGGGAATAGCATGGGTAATATAGAATCCAACCTAAATTAACCATGCATTATAAATTTCAAGTGAAAACATAAGTAAAATTCACATCTAAATCATAATATAGGTCACCTATGCACAAATCAAGCTTTAAAGGAGACATGCACTTTCATGACTTCATAACTTCAATGTATTTCATCATATTAGGGTTTAAATCAATTTAAAAATCATCAAATAAGCATAACTCATACTTTAATTGAATTTATAAACAATAATATTAAAAACCCATATTTAAAGTAGCTAAAATTCCATAAAAATCACTTGAAAAGAGTTTGGATCTTCTTGGTTGAAAGGGACCAAGAGTCAAAACCTACTTACCTTAGCTATGGAAGAAGATTCAAGAATAATTTTGAAGAAGAATGAGTCTTCCCTTGATTCTCAAGTATAATTTCACAAGAGTCATTTGAGAGAGTTCTTAAGAATGTCTTGGGAGAATTTTGAAGTGTAAGGATGAATTTTAAATGAGAAGAATAGAGTTTAGGTCATTTGGAGGTCTTAAGATAGCATAGGTAGTCATAAAAGACCCTTAGGAGAAGCTACAATTACAAAAACACCATAAATGAAGCAAAATAATATTTCTTTCCAGGGGTTCCGTGAAGAGGTTTCACGGTCTATACAAGGTTTTACAGACTGTGAAACCCTTCTGTGAGGCTTCACTTAGTCATTTCTTAGAAAACACTACACATATAGGCTTTATGAAAACGAGCATAATACTTGGTCCAAACTCAAAATGAGGTGAAACTACAATTTGATAGGTTATCGATCACCCAGTTCATTTTGAGCTAAGAGATATGCCTTTTTAAAATTGACCCTTCTATAGGTTCTTATGAAAAAGTTAGCCAATAGAATTCCTTTGAACTTGGCTTGATGAAGGAGGCCCATGATGACCTTAAACCAAATAAATAAGCTTGAATTTAGGGCTTGAAAGTGAACTTAGCTTATGCTTGAAGATTCCATACTTAGAAAAATTTGATGAAGTCACTCCCATAGAAGGCCACATAGGCTGTATAAGGCCACACGAGTCGTGAGGCTGCATACCACCTCCCTTGGAAAAAATATTCTGCGATAAATTTATGAGACTGTGATTCCAAACTTAGAAAAATTTCACTTCGGAAGCCATATGGAAGCCATACAAGTCTTATCACTACACACAGGCCATGAACTTGGCTGTGTCACCATACTTTGTCCCACAATTATGGGATTTCAAGCCAAGGCCACCATACGTCCCATCACATGGTCCGTGAGGTATCATACGGACTGTGAGGAGTTAATGTGTGGTGTGCCTTAGTTTAAATCACCATGTTTAAGGGCTAAATATCATTCATTAGGCCAAGGATCGCTTCATAGAGGCTCACATGGGCCGTGTGACCTCACACGGACTGTGAGAGCTCCCAGGGACATCACCTTAGTTCAAAATTTTCTAAAATAAAAAATTTTAAGCTCCGATGAAGTCGTACAACGTTCGGGTCCTTACAAAGTCATCAAGTCCCAACTCAATAATCCCTCAATACTCTCTACTAGATCATACACAATCTCATACCTTGTTATTAGAAAACATGTAAACAGCTACAACGTAGTAAGACATGTGAAATAAGAGCACATTGCAATAGCAATATCGGTAACATCACCATGAGGAAGATTTCAATAACACTTCAACTTCAAGTTTTGGCATACCAATTAATTCACAGGATAGGCATGTTTAACTTATGATTTGGCAATTGTCATTTGTCATATATATAATCAAGTTCATTCATAGACAATGGCCACATGACGTTCCTCTTATAGGATCCATACCCAAACCACTAGCATGTTAGCACACACTTGATCCAATATTTAACGTGTCAAAACATTATACTCCATCCAATAATAATAAACATGGAAAAACATGATATTCGTCCCAATTAATAAAATGTATGGGAACGTGACACCTAATTCAATAGTTAACATGTCAAAATATGATTATTGATTCCATAGTTATAATCAAAACCACAATAAATAAGTCACAACCCCAACGAATAACTCACAACTTGTCAAGTTCAACTGATAAGTTCATTCCATGCAATTTGATTATGAATAGCTATTTATTATGTAATGACCTCCAAGGTCATTTTTGTACTTTCAAGCAAATTTACCATCTTATCCCTCTTTGCAGCTTTTTTATGTTTCTTATGTGGTACTGAGATGGGTTGCATGACTCTTGAGATTGTTGGATTGGTATGAGTTTCTCTTTTTGGAGTCTTAAATTGAATAGGGTTGACTTTAGTCATCATCTGGAGATTCGAGCATCAGATGAAAATACCAACATTTCTATAAGATTTGGAAAGTTCATTTTGGTCTAGAAGAGAGGTTAGCTCGGGTTTTGGTGTTTCTATTTTGAATTTGTGCGAAAAAATTGTTTTAACTTTAACATTTGGCCTAGTTTGACTTCGATCAATATCTTGACTAAACACGCTTATGTTTTAGGATTGGGATCTGGAAAACAGCCCACCATTAGAGTTCACTTTGCTTTCTTGGATGAAAATTTTATCAGTGTGACTAACTCCGAAACATCGAGTTCATTCTAGATTGGCCCTTGGTTCAGCTCTTGAGGTGCTCAAAATTCATTTGCTTTCTATGTTAAAATTCTTGAAAATGTATTTCACCAAAATGATGTCAATTGGAGGATTCGTCGATTTCTTTGAGTCTAAAATGTTATTTCTGGTTAAGTAGCATATTGTGTTAAGGGGATTTTGAATAAATTTTGAGATCCCATTAGAGAAATTTCTCCTTTTCTAAGTTTAACACAAGGTGAATTGCTGGTGCAGACATATCAACTCTTCATATTTGTGAAGCGTGGAGTTTCTTGACCTCCACATTTGCTAGAGGACCTCTGTGTTCACGAAATGTAGCCTTTCCAGGCCTCCACATTCATAGGAGAATCTCCGCATTTATGGAGGATAATTTTTCTAACCTTCACATTCACGGACGTGGATCTTCATTTGCATAGTACAAGTGGAGGCTCAGGCAGTGTCCTAAGACACCCAATCTCAGCAACTAAGTCCTATTTTTGGACTTAACACTATTTCTTTGGCGATTTTCGTGATTCTTGTTTTTGTGAGTTAAACATTTATGTGGGAATGTTTAGGTGACTATTATTCATCAAAAATCCTTGTAAGTCCTTCTCTATTTTGTCATTTTTCTTCCATATTCAAAGTTTGAGGTCTTAAACATTTGTGGATTGACTTATATTAGGCCTCTTCGGTGCTCGAAATTTATCCTTTTTGAGCTACAAATTTCTTGATCCATTTGGGACCTTAAGTTGATTTTTCAATTTCTTGAGCAGGCATCAACATCAAATTTTGGCTCGATTCCAATATGAATTTAATTATAGCAATATGGACATCATTAGTCTTGTTTTGACATTTTATTTGATAATTTGATATAATCGCAACATTCAAAGGCAATTTCAAAGGATAAAGCTCCGGTTTAGCAATTCGATGCAGTTCTAACTTTGAGGTAGGTTATCATCTTCCTCTTTTTAGACTTAGCACAGTTTGATCTTGTATAATTTGAGTAGTTCGAATGAATAGGGGTGTATTTTATTGAAATCCTCGGTTGATTGAATTATTGGGAGATATTCGATGACTTAGAATATGAAATTTGAAGAAATTCTTTATCGGAGAACCTTTTTTTAGGAAGTCCTTCATAATGTGCAATAAAATATCCTTAGAAATTACTTTTAGGTAATTTAAACTTAGGCCGAGGTATGTCGGATTGCTAGAGTCAATGAGTTGTCGAATTTACTTTGATTATGATTGATTTGTGCTAAATTGTTGATAAGAATTGAACTATTAATTTTGGGACCTTTTTTCATGGAAGTGTGAGATTCTGGGTGAAAATTTTTGTAAATTGATAGTAAGTATAATAAACTTTGTAAAAAGTGGGATCTTGAAATTTTGTGAAAATTATCGAAATAGTAGTATTGTGACGTAGCACGCTGACAGTGAATTTTATTATATCTATATTACTGATAAGCTCGAGATGTGAATTTCGAATGACCCGTAGGTATATTTTTTGAGTTATTTAATTATACTATTGATAAGCTTGAGGTGTGAATTTTGAGCGATCCGTAGATGTATTTTCTTGGTTATGCATTTATATTATTGATAAGCTCGAGATGTGAATTTCAAGGTGGCCCATAGATATATTTTCTAGGTTATTTATCTATATTGTTGATAAGCTCGAGGTTTCTTTTAGGTGGCCTGTTATTAATTTTTGGTTTTCCTATTTTAATTTTCTTCTAAATATTAAAATCGACTTGTGGTGAGTTTTGGTGGTTATTGTATCCCTATTATTAGTTTACTTGTATGTGAATTATTGTTGGACTCACCATACCCCGATATTCACTTCCTTGTATTATTGTGGATATGTTGCTATTTAGTTATCTCATTCGTTCTATTTGTATTATATGTTATCTTTCTGAGCTAGTTAGCCTATGATGCCTTCAGAGTACCCTTTTTTTTATACTCATAATGTACTTTTGCAATATTGTAATGCAGATCCTATTCGAGCTACCTTCGGCACGTGTCCGATCATTGGTAGCAGTTTTAAATTCGGATTATAGTGAGCTCTTGGCATCCTGAGACTTAATGCACTCCCTCTTTATATTTGATTATGTTTTTTATTTTGGACAGTCAAACTTCCGTATTGTATATTTATATATACTTATTAGCTTTTAATACTTAGTGGCTCATGTCTATGGTGATACTAGGTCCAAGTAGTTGATTCTATATCAGTTTGTTATTTTGATTACATTCAAATATTTAGCAGTATTTTGTATCATATTGCACATCTATGATTAACTCATATTTCTTGGCTATATTATCCTCATTTCTATTAATTGCTATTAATTATTAGAATTAAATTATCTGTCGTAAGTCAAAAGTTCTGGGGTAGCTTGCCTACTCTGGGGTTATAGTAGGCATCATGATCATAATCTAAATTTGGATCATGGCAATATAATGACCTCGAAGGTCTTTTTTGGTATTTTAATACATTACCATTTTGTCCTTCGTGAAAATTGTCCCTAGTCATTTTTGGTTGAGTCTAAAAGTCAAATTTTGGAAATCTTATAAAAAGTTGGAGTTCTACTAAAAAAAAGAGTTTTTGAAGGATTGAAATTGGAAAATTTGAGTTTTGTGGTCATTTTAAGTCTCGAGTGTCAGATTTCGATTTTGTCGACTCCATCAGCTCATGAATACTGAATCTAATCTAAGAGAACTTGCAGAGCTAAATTTGAAGTTAAAACAAAGATTTTAGGCCAAGGTTGTATTTTTTAGTTCATTTTGGATCTAGGTTTGACTTTGGTCAACATTCGGAGTTCGGAGGCTCGGATTAAAATTCCTTCAATTCGAATGGTTTCAGGTGGTGAAACTAACACTAGAAATGACTTGCTGTAATTTTTAAAGATTCTGAGAATATTTTGAGTATTTGTATCCTAAACTAGTTTAAATGACCTTTTTCAAGCTTCGGGTCGCGGAGACATCAGAATCAAATTCTGATGGTTTCATTGAGTTTGAAATGTCATTTTTGGTAGGGTTACATGTTTGGTCTATGTTTGTTCACAGGGTTCCTGAACGAATCTCGAAGGTTTATTTCGTGATCTTGCTTTATTGTGCTATTATTGAAGTGAATTTGATGATTTTTCCCTCATTTTAAATCCATTTCAAAATGGTTTTCACCTTGAACTTCTTATTAGTTGGGGATTATTTTCATGTATAAGTTTTTAGATTCCAACTATTTTTTTTGGTATGAGATTTTTGATCATTTTGCCATTTTCATCCGAATTGATTGATTTTAGTATCACTACATTCGTTATGTGATTGCGGTGCTATATTTTAATAGATTTTGGTGATTCGGAATATCATTGTAAGGGAAAAGTTTTGAATTTAACTTGATTCGAGATTTTATCTAAGGCAAGTAGACTTCTAACCTTTTATTAAGTATCATTGAACCTTGTATTATCCAACTTGAATGTATTTGGGAGATTATAGCATAGATGGACTCATAAAATTCAAAAATCAGAACCAGCCTGCAGCACTAAGCCAGAATCACATTGAATCTTGTTCCTACAAAATTAAATACAATAGCACATCAAATCCACTAAAATGTGTCAGAGAGCACACAAAATTCTAAGTTTAAAGCATCAAAGTTTCATATTTTGGCGCCACATCAAGGAGCTGTGTCACTATTGTATTTTACATTGTATTCTTAGAACCTTTACCTATTTAAACTTGAATCCTTGGGGGTGACAAATATCTTTTAGAATATTTTAATTTAGATTTTTCACCCTGTACTTGGTAATTATATGATCTTTGCAATATTACTTTTTGTTTCTTTCATCTTTTGCATGAGTTAATTGGTTAGGCATTAAAGGTTCTCCTATTTAGACGTTACAGTAGGTGCCCACACGGTCTAATGGATCGGATAGTGACAATTCTCGACTATTTAGAGTTTTCATACATGACTTTCAATTTTCAAGAGGAATATTTTGCAGGTGTTTATGATAATAGATTTTCTAATCTTTTATTTTTTTAAACAACTATCTTAGTTATTTAGTTAACTATGTGTTGAGTTGGTAATTGATTCTCCCACCACCGGGTTAGCATGTAACTGATATCACTCATGACAAATTAGGATCGTAACAATATCCTAAGCTCTCCGATTACTAGTGGTATTACATTTCCTATATCATTACTCCTAATTTTGACTAGCATTTTCATTATTAGTAATAAAAAATTAGTAGTAGTAAACTAGCAAATAATTTTCATCACCTCTTTGTTTATTACTAAAACTTTGTCTCATTATATTAGTGGTGGTTTGTGCGTTTTAGAATAATACCTACTTGCACGTATGTTATCCATTGCTTACGTACCATCTCTAAGGTCTTAATCCACTTCAATGTGGATAATTAATTTATTAATTTTGTCAAGACTTTATGGATTATCTCAAAGTGTCTCCAAATTACTGACCAAAGGGAGTAAGCATAAAGATTATTAGAAATTTATAATGCTATTATCACCACTAATTGAGGTTTATGTGTCAGTGGTTTGGACCACATCTTCAGTAATTAGAGAAATGGTATATTGCCAAATTTGACAATGACAAGCATGTAGTCACATTGGCGGAGTCAACATTTTTGTCAAGGATATTCATACTTTTAGAATATGAATGAGTGATTTTTGTATCAAGGATGTTCAACAATTGATATATATCGAAATATTTATACTTAACCTATATATTCAAAAAAGTTTTCCGTCAAAGGACGTTCATCTGACCACCCTTGGATGAAAGTAGTTCCGCCCTTGCATGTAAATAATTAAGTACCTATATGAATAAGTTAATATTTCTTATAAGAAATTAGGTTGAAGAAAACATTGACATTTAATCTTAATTAATGGCAAATCAAGGTTAGATATGTCATGATTTCTTTTCAATAATTGATTGGTTTATTAAGCATTCCAACATCATTAGATACATCTGAAACAACCATTAATTTAATTGGACCATTAAAGAATTTTTTTGCAGCTAATCATTTCAATTACGTTAATTTAGAATTTTAATCAACTTAGAGCCACATGACTTTTCACTACCTAGCTAAGATATTTC
This sequence comes from Solanum ossicruentum, assembly GCA_025774065.1. NCBI lineage: Eukaryota > Viridiplantae > Streptophyta > Magnoliopsida > Solanales > Solanaceae > Solanum > Solanum ossicruentum. The sequence goes on from JAOTQR010000079.1 coordinate 310,233, forward strand.
ATTTTTGTTATCACGATTTAAAAATTCAAAATAATCATGGCATATATAATAATTCGTTGATAGATAATTCAATCTTCTACCCATTGTAATAGTAAAAATGTGAAAGGAGTAAAGCAATAGAGTAATAAATCTCAAAATTCAACTTTTATAAAGCATGAAAAAATCAGGTGAATATCCAAAATCTAGAGTCAGTGGTACAAAATCATCTATAAAAGTATAAAATTAATTAACAATACAAAACTATCTGAAAAATCAATCGAGAGATATAATATAATAGAAGAGGCTAGACTTCACTCTGGTATCGTAGTAAAAGAATTTATAAAGGGTGTCCAACTTTGGATAATACATTTTTTTTAATGAAATTAAAGCTTAATTTAAAGTAAAAATAGAAAAATCGCATGAAGGGTGTCCAAACTAAACTTTGGATAGTAAATTGTTTTTTAAAATTAAAGCTTAATTTGAAGTAGGATAGAAAAATTACAAAAACTCACTTATTTTGATTCCTAATTGGATAGGCTTGCACGTAACTTCAACCATCTACGACCAGACTATTGGATATTTATATTAAAGTTATGTGTTTTTTATTTACTTATCAGCTTCAATAAATAATAATTTAAAAAAAAAAAAAAAAGAACAAGAGGAATTATCAGGTATCCACTTAAGCTTCTAACCACAATTTTTAAAGGGCAAATTATAGAAATACCATACTTTGTAGCATTAATTTCAAATAATGTCATCCTTTTTTATACGATACCAAAAAAAAAAGAAAAAGACAGTGAGACATTTTGGAAAAATAGATGTATTTAGTGTTGACGGCTGAAAAAAAGGAAAACTTATAAGTTACTACAAAAATGAAATAATTATGATTTAACCTTTTCTCGATTGCTTAAACAATTCTTTTATGCATGCAAAAATGGGTTTAACCATACAAAAAAGGCAATGATATATTTCAGAAAAATAGGTGCATTTAATCAATAGACAATAAGTAAAATCTATATTTTAAATGGTGATACAAATAAATATGAAACACTGATACAAATTATTGATACATTTGTTCAATATTTTTATAAAAATATAAAATGATATAAAGTGAATATGTGCATATTAAATGCAAAGATTGATACGAATTTAAATATGTATATACCAATGATATAAAGTGGACAACCTCCTTTACAAAAATAAAATAAAATTACACTATCCCTATACATATATTTCTTATGTTGTATCAGGATGATACTGTATGATGATCATAACAACAATGATACAAAATTATAGCTCATATAGCAGCGATACAAACTACAAAATATTTCATTAAGGCGCAATCTCCTTCAATTATGCATAACTCATTATACATAGTATATCATATAATTGATACAAAAAAAATAAAAAACATTTATGATACAACATTCATATCAAACTACTATTGTAAAAACAAACCCACTAATACATAAATAAATCATGATACAAAAAAGTTGCTACTATTTCCATTAAAGTCTTGCAACATCATTTTCAAAAAGCAAGAATAGAGTTTTTGATACAGATCATATTGCAAACATTAATTGTGACAAAAAAATTCAAATAAATATGTTTGTTCTACATTTTTATAAAAATATAAAAAGATATAAAGTGAATATATGCATATTAAATGTAAAGACTAATACAAATTTAAATATGTATATAACAATGATATAAAGTGCACAACCAGCTTTACAAAAGGAAAAAAAAAAACATTACACCATCCTTGTACATATGTTTCTTATATTGTATCAGGATGATACTATATGATGATCATAACAATAATGATGCAAAATTATAGCTCATATAGCAGTGCACAAACACTTAAAGATGCACAGATATAAAATGTTTCATTGAGGCACAATCTCCCACAATCATGCACAACTCATTATACACAGTGTATCACATGATTGATACAAAAAATATATATATAAACAATTGTGATACAACATTCATATCAAACTGTTTTTGTAAAAATAAACTCACCGATTCATAAATAAACCATGATACAAAATAGTTGCTACTACTTCCATTAAAGTCTTGCAGTATCAGTTTCAAAAAGTAAGAACAGAGTTTTTGATACAGTTCATACTGCAAACACTAATTGCGATAAAAAAAATTCAAACAAATACAAGGCAAAGTTTGAACCTTTGGCAATGAAGGTCTGAGAGACAACGGTATTAATCTTTCTTTTTTTTTTTTTGAAGGGGCTTCATCACTTTGGTATCAATCTTTTTTTTTGATGTCTTTGTCTTCTTGCGTGCTGGAGATTAGTTTTCATAGACCTATTACCTTTAGAACTATCATCGCCTAAATCCTCCAATGGTTTGTCGGGATCTTCAAGCAGGTGTCAATCTTCGCTTGGTTGAAGACCTTCAGGCTGACTAATATTGTCCGAATTTAGTAATGCATTACTATTGTCGTGAGAAGGTGAATGATTAGACTCTATTGTAACGGAGACTAAGGTTCTTCAAAAGAATTTTTACCAAAAAAATTAGGATGAAAACAAGAAAGGGGAAAGAGATGAAAGAGGGAAACATTTGAAATTCTTTTAACTTGAAGAAATGGTTTTCAAATATACTTTAAAACATATTTAATAACTTTTAAGTGATGGACTTGATCGATAAGATAGGTAGTAAATAGATCTGACATAGGCATGATTAACTTGGCCATTTTATATGGTTTGTATCAATAAGGATGTGATAGAAGGTCAAAAAAGGAAATTTTTATAATTTTTTAGGATGAAAGGGACTAGATGTAATTATGGATAGAAAAGTTGTGTATTCTTGTAATTTTTCCATTTTTAAAATCAAAAATCAAAAAACTCTCTCTCTCTCTCTCTCTCTCTCTCTCTCTCTCTCTCTCTCTCTCTCTCTCTCTCTCTCTTTATATATTTATTTATATATATATATATATATATATATTTTATATATAAAAAATTAATAAAT
>JAOTQR010000079.1:313295-327047 GCA_025774065.1 Solanum ossicruentum
ATATATATATATATATATATATATATAAATTAGACATTATACAAAAATAATAAATTTGCACGAACTCTTAATAAAGATGGTAGTGACTAAATTTTAATAACAAACTTTAATATAGGAAAAGTGTATGGACAAACTAATAGAACTCATTTATTGACTTTAAATTGAGTGAAGACTTATTCAATGATATAGATTATCCTATTCTATACTAGACTTAATATATTTTTCAACTTTCGAAAACACCAAATCATGAATTTGTGGATAAAACGTACTTCACAATAATTTTTTTACAATTCATTTGTCTATAAAAATGATCCGATCAATGAAAATCTAAGTCAATATCAATGAAAAATTTAGAAAAATGAAAGAAAGGGGAAATAATGTATGTATAGAAAAATTATTAGAGTTGTTTGATCACGAGAATATGTTTGGATAACTTTTCACTTTATTTCAAAATCAATCTTAGCGTATAAATTTTTTATATCTCAAGTTAAAGTTGGATTTTTTTCAAATTTTTTTAAAAATATTCTAGATTTGTTTTGTCATTTCACCTTCATAAATTCAAATTAAATGATTTCTTCTCCCTCCAAAATAAAAAATATATAACCAAATAAAATATTCATTTTTTAACATCAATTTCATAAATTCTAAATATAATAAAAAAATATTTAAGAGTTATAAAAAAAGGGGGAAAGGGGGGGGGGGGGGGGGCAAGAATAGACTATATATGCAATAAAATAAGGACTCCTTTGAATTTGATCATGAGAATTTTTAGAGTTTGTTTGGAAAGCCACGTGGTAATTAGAATTGGTGTAATTACTAGTTTAGTAATTACACTTACTAATATTATATTGTCCTGTTTATTTGTCAGAGTGTAATTACAAGTGTGATGTTTGGTTGTACATGTGTAATTACAAGGTTATTATTAAATTTTAAAAATAAATTATTTGAGCTTAAAAATTTATATTAGACAAATAGAGGTATTCATAAGTAATATTAAATTAAATATTTAAGATATATATTATCTTTTAAAAATATCTTAGTTATATATATTCTTAACTAGTATTATAAAAAACTCAATTTATATTTTACTTAAATTAATTATAAAAACTAAAAATATAAGTTTTCATGCAAACATCATGAAATGTGTGTTTGACAAAAATATTAAATATAATAAATATAATGAATATAATGTCATAGTAAAATTGTTAAAATATTTGATAAAAAAATAATATATCTAATATAACTAAAAAATGGCTTGTAATGTGAAATATCAATTTAATACTACAAAAAAAAAATAAATGAAATTTTAAAAAATATAACATAAGTTTTAAAGTCAAAATTAAAAAATTGACATAATACTCTTATGCCAAATTTCAATATAACATACATAAATATGCTTTGAAAGAAAAACAATATGTCTATTTATAACTTTATCCAACAATAAGTTCAACTTCAACTTAAATATTAGAATTTTAATAAAATCATGCTAATGAAAAATAAAATAAAATATAGAATTAAAAAAAGATAATGGGAAAATTTCTATGGAATCACATGACGAAGATTGAGGATAACCAAAAAATGAATAATAAATATTATAAAATAAAATATAATTTTAGAAAAATTAGAATAGTAAAAATAAAAAGAATATAAAATAATAAAAATAAAAATAAAAATAAAAATAAAAGAAAGAAATTAAAAAGTAATCAACATGTAATTACACCATATAATTACTTGCAATTTACAACCTCTTACTATTTTAAATATATTTTACTATAATTGAAAATCAAAGCTTGATCGTGAAAATTTCATACACAATTTGAAATTATATTTAAAATTTAAAAATACCCAAAACCTATTTTCACTTTCACTATATTGTTTTTCCCAAATTACCCTATCTTTTATAAAAATAATCCAATTAAATTATATTGCATGTTTGAATTATATTGAAACAGCTAAATAGTATATAATAAAAATTATAATTAAACACGATTTTATCCTTAATTCCAACTTCAAAAAATTTAAATAAAATGAAAAGATATCTGTGATAGTAGGTAGTAGCTCCTACATGCAATTTGTGTAGGTAGGCAAAATGAGTGGCCAAACATTCCCACTAAAAAAAGGAAAGCACGGGTGCACTAAAGTTTTCACTAAATCTTATCTTGTATTTTTGTTGGAGATTGTTTCTAAGACTTAAATGTCTTTTAGGTTTTTGATTAACTAAAAGAGACAAGAGATTAATTTTTTTTTAAAAATTTTCAATTAGTAACAATGACAAATGAATTATTGAACAACTTTTAAATTTTTTTAACTATTTCTTTCGACAATTATAAGATTTATTAAATAATTATATTAGTTATTCCAACAACTAATTAAAGTTATCGAGCAACTTCTATATTTATCAGTCAAATACACTAATTTTCAAACAACTTTTATAATTGTTCTAATTTACGCGGATTATTGATCAAATTTATTCATATTTTGGTATTAATTATTTATTTGTCACTTTTACTTTCTTAATTATCTTTTTATTTTTTAAATTTTCGATAAATAAAAATAAAATCTATCAACTTATCTTCTCCACTCCCAAAAATTTTCAAATTTCCATCAACAATTCAAGTGTCCCGCAGTCTTCCGCCCGCTTCCACCGGGAAAGTTTTCGCCGGCGGTAATGAATTCTTACAGCTTAACTGGAAGTCATGCATTTCCTTTTTATCCATCTTTCCCAATTCGCCGGATATTCACCAATGTCACTGATTACAACCATTTTCCGTTATCCACTTCTCGGCGCTTCACACTGCATCGTCTCTGCAAAACCCCAAACATTCAGGTTGCTTACATCTCTCATGTTGTCTTACAATAACCTTTTCTCTTAATGGGTATCTTTCTTTTTCTCTTTTTTTAAATTTTTGGTGTTTCCTAAATGTGTATATAGGTAGTTCGCTGTTCAATTCAAGAAAACAGAATGTTGGAACCAGAGGATGCAGCATTATTGATTTCTACTTGTATTACTCGCAATTTGGCTCCAGCATTGACTTTAGAGCAAGGATTGGAAAGGATTAAGGTTGCTGTTGACGAGCTTAAGGCCAAGCCTCCTTGTTCTTCTAGTGGAATGTTTAGATTCCAGGTACTTCGAAAATAAAGCTTCTTTGTATTTTCATTGTAGTTGTCCCTTTTGATTCCAGTTAACTTTGTCTAGCGATTTTTAAAAAGCACCTTAATTTAGGTGACGTGCATCTATGAGGAATGATAGCTGTGGAGCTCTTAGGAAGATCTGATTGCATAATTAGTTTTCGATAAGCAGTAATTGTACCTTTGTTGCTCGAACTCTTCAAAAATGTCTTCTGATCCTCCAAAAGTAGTGCAATTTTGGATGATCTGACATGGTGTGACAACATTTTTGGAGAGTCCGAGCAACATCAAAAATTGTAAAACTTTACTTATTTAACTGTCCCTTCAGGGGCATCCAATTAAGCAGGGGATATAGAGATGGTTTGCATAGTGTGGCATTGCTCAAGGATGCCAAACAAAAATCTAGAAGTGAACCAAAAAGGAAACAGAAAACTTGTTAAATTTCTGATTTATGTTATCATCTGAATTCGTTAAAACGAATAAGTAATGTCTATGACTGCAGTATATGCATGTTTGCTTGGTTTAACTTTTAGTGCCTAGTTAATGATATTTTGTTAGGGAGATTTACTGCCATGGGGTTACATAGGATTGGAACCTATTCCAAATATAGACAATCAAACATGGCAACACGAATGCATTCATATTTTAATGTTTTCCTTTTCTATTAGAGTGGGTCTTCTTTCTTGATTAGCGAGAAGTTGATTGCTTTATGTAGGTTGCTGTTCCTCCCAGTGCAAAATCTTTGAATTGGTTTTGCTGTCAACCGGAGTCATCCAGAGTATTCCCACAATTTTTCCTTTCCAAGGAGAGGCAAAACCCATTAGTTGTATCGGGTCATATTCGCGGGGTCTTTGGAATTGGTGCAGCAATCAGCTTGAAGGGAATTTCTGCCACTAAAGAATATGGTGAATTTGGAAGGTAATTCTGACCTTCATCTCTACTTCAACTTCAGCTCTGACATAATGGATTATGTTTAGGTTCCTTTTGAACATGTGTGTTATCACATTCCAGATCATTTTATATGAATCCAGCTTGATTTAAGGTAAGTGTAATTAGGATCAATTATTGGTGGAAATGGAGCAACCTAAAGTTCCATCTTATTATGTTTTTCTCAAAAGAGGTGATGATATTATAAAATCAAATGAAGAGGAAATGAATGCAAACAAGTAACCTCATCCAGAGGTAGTAAACTTAGTGAAGGTTTACTGGAGGAAAGGCTTATTTCTTCATTGTTTGAGGAACTTGTATGAAAATTGATGTAAGGAGAATGAGTGTTTCTATAGGGAATTGATGAGACATGTCCCTGTTTGAGAAAATTCAACTTTCCTTGCTTAGCATGCAAATAGATAGAAGGGATTAGAAAGTATGCTGGTATTGAAGACAATGACAAATTTCAGGAAACTTGTGTACTGTTTTCAGTAAAAAATGATTCAACTATGGGGACCCGGACTAGTTCAAATATTGTTGATACGAAACAGTTTTATTTTATAAACATCTTGAAGGTACAAACCTCAAATTTTTCTGTGAAAATGGATGCTTCTGGTCGACTCTGTATTAGTGGCAATGCTTTATATTGTCTCAGCAGTAAAGCTGCAACTATCTCTTCTAAAGGTGAACCCTTTTTCTTTGAAAAAACGGGGGCAGTTTCACTGGAGGTAGTTTAAAATATGAGGTCGCTTTATAATGAAATAGACGATTTTGGAGTTCTCCAGTTGGATCAGATGATTCTGGAGTGCTGCTTATGGATACCATAGGTGATTGTAATATATATTGCAGAATGGGACCCTACATTTGCTGTGAAGAATTGAACACAATATAATCTTTGGGATATATACGGGAAGCATGTGCTGTACCTAGATAAGGGGGAGTATTTGTTATATTTTTGTGCATTATACATGCAAGTTTTTCTGTTATCAAGATAGTTATGGAGCGTCTGTAATCTGAAAGTGCATTTTGAGGTCAAAAGGAATCCTTTAACTGACTATTATGGATTCAAGATTTTAACTGTTTTGAACCCTCGAATTGATTTCTATTTTGTAGGTAGGATTTCCAAACTTGCCATAAAAGTTAGTAAAGTTTGGTGTCTTTGTATAATCCACTAGAGAGAGTTACTCCATGACCCCTACATGAATAAAAAGCTTGTCTTTCCTATAGAGCATAGTATCAATATGATCCTTTGTAGTTGTTTTCTGTATTAACAAAGTGCCTTTTTGGATGAAATGCCATAAGAGACAGATATTTTGGGTGGGGGTTGGGGGTTGGAGAGAGAAGTGTTTGGAAGTTCTGCCATGCAATTCAAATAAGTTATAAAGAAGTTATAAAGTGGTCTCTGACATCCAACTCTCCACATCAGGTGATCATTTGAATGGCTGAAACTGCGATTATGTCCGTGTAATTTCAGAATTATGAAAATTCTGATTCATCATTTGTGTATTGTTAGTTATCCAGTTGAATATAGATTATAAGGGATTAGTTCTTGATTCGTACCCTCAGTGAAGTGCGTCAGTTGCTGTTTGACCTTCGTTCTGTCTTTTAGAAGAAAATTGCACTTGATTCTGATAACTCCTACGAAAGAGGATGAGTACAAATATCATGATTCCGCACTTTACAATCATATGAAGGAACTGTGATTTTTCCTTTGTCTTTAATAGACATCAACAGGTTAAATATTACACTGGTGCTGCTGCAGATGTTGTGCTGTTGAATCAACACCAGTGGTGGCTTATGGCTTTTTGGACGTAAGTGTCGATACAATATCATCTTCCATGAAGCAAGAAGCTGGGCTATTCTACTTCTTCATTCCCCAGGCAAGTGATATCTTCTTGCTTGGCTATGGTTTACACTTGAAGATTTCCTCCGTTCTATCTGATGTTCATTGTTCTTTATGTGTTGAACTAATATCACCTTAGATTGAACTCGCGGAGTTCGAAGGTGCTTCTATCTTGTCTGCAATGGTGGCATGGAATGACACTTGTATATGTACCTTCGAGGAGGCTCTTCAAGCATATGAGTCATCATTTTTGCAGGTAATATTCTAATTCCATGTATTGTCTGCGACAGACCTAAAGTTTTTATTCAGTTCAGCTGTAGCATGAGAGTATGTCCTTTTCTGGAATGACATGGTCATCTCTTTGCTACTCAACCATCCTTCTTCTCGAAGTGTATCAGCCATATTGAACCGGTTCAAAGAAAAAGGAGCAATTGTGAAATGCTAATGTGCATGAGTTATTAAATGTAGAGGCCATACTTGAAGTGATTTCTCACTGCTCTCACTAACTAGCGGAGAGTTACGGAAGCAAATATGGCTTCTTATGCCACTTGCGATGAGTTTTGTGTTTGGTCTACTTTCCCAGTTAAGAACCTTACTTTCACGTGATTAAGTTTTTTTTTCAATCTGGCTTACATTGTGTATTTTGCATTAAAGCAAGTAATCTTGTTTTGTTTTACTACTGCTGAGAAGTTTGTTCTTGTAACAAATCATTTCTTTCATTTTCTTTCTGAGAAACCAGGTAATCTGAAACTCATGGCTCTTTATAACATCCAGATTAAAAACTGTACTTGTGGTTTAATACAAGGAATAGCATATCAAAAGTATAAGGAAATAACAAGGTGAAAAAGCAAATTAACTTTTCCATTCCTCATCTTATTATCTTATGCCATGTGTATATTTAGTTCAACAACCATAATAGTAAAAGTTTATAGATATCTGATTTCACCTATGTTATTTGTTAATGGCTTAAAGCATGTGACAACTTTCACTAATATATCAGAGCAGAAGTAACATCAAGATGAGGGAACTTCCTGCACATTGCTATAGGGTATCAATCAATAAGTATTACTTGATCCTAAACTAGTTGGATTCAGACACATGAATCCTTGATATCCACTCCGCTCTATTCCTGCCAAGTTTAGTCCTATGCTGGTAAATCATTCATTTTAAAGTGATTTATGGATTCTCTAAACCTAAAAGTTCTCTAGATCTCACACTTATCCCTACCTAATATAATTAGTTCTCACAATAATCGAGCCTTAACACCTACTAGGTATCGCCTATATGGATCATTTACTACCCTTGTGCTGGTTTTAGTTAAATCTACAGGTCTTTTAAGGTAACTTCGGAACATGTGATTTTAACCTCGCCTCCCGTTAGCACTTAAGCCATCGTATTGTTGCATCTATGAGGTGGTGAATTTGGAGGTTGATGTGAATTATAGCTAAATCATCTCATGCAGTGTCTATTAAATTGTCATCTTTATGTGTGACCTGCATCCTCTATCTAAGGTGATGAATTCTAGTCTTATCCTGTTTTGTATGGCTGTAATTTATCTTACAAAATATGTTGGTCCTCTAGTTTCCTACATAGATTCTCATATTGGTGGAATTATAACCCAAGGACTTGCCCTGCATTAGGTATCATACTAGGGATATACTCCCGAAGACAAATCTATGTGACTAAATCTGACCCCTGTTGCTCTTGTTATCAGGAGTTGATCACAATAAACATTAGATTGGATGTGTCTTCTTTTTGAGAAGTCCAATAGCATCTTGAGTATTGTTGTTTTATATATCATCATGCTATGTGCTACTGATATTTCAACCTTTTCTCAATTTCTTCAGGCTGAATGTAACTTTAATTCTTTAGAAGATGGATGCTGCAGCAATCACATCAGTGCGACTGTTAGAAAAGTCCATGTGCAGGAGGGACAAGTCCAAATGGTAATACTAAGTTATAAAATTGCACTATCACAAGGGGATATTCCCTAGGAAAGGAGAAAGCAGAAATGATGGAAGAATCAACAATTTGCCTCGACCTCCTTTGAGAAACTGCAATAATTTCATTTTGGTTCTTTCCTTAGTAACGATTGAGAAAGGAAAACATTTTCTAGACTTTAGAAAGATTGCCAAAAATGAGGGAATGCCTGAGCCCACGTAACTTCCTTTAACTAATACCCTCCAACTTCTCTTGTGCCAAACAAGGTGAACTCTTTCCTTTCACTTGCTTTCCTGTCGCTTGATCCCCTTTCTTCCTATTTCCAGCCAAAGTACACCATAAGGTTCATGTTCAAAACTCTTCCTTGTTTCTCTACTTTACAAATTCTTGTCTACTCTTCCTTGATAAATTACAAAGATGTACACTGTATTACAATTTTCTAGATGTGCTTTCTGGCAGTTATTGTTGCTAGAATGCTTTTCTGCATTGGCAAACTTTTAATTTGATAACAAGATATTCTACAGATTGATGGTTATTCCATCACGTGACTATTGATCATTAATATCAACACTTCCACTCAAGTTTTCGCTTTAAAAAGTCACTGAGAAATTCCTTTTATAGGTATATGCGAATCTTCACAAACTGTTTGGGAAATACGTTGGACCTGGTGCTGTGGAACTGGTATATCCTTTATCCTGGTAATTATTCTTCCTTAGGTACTTTCATGTCTCGGGTTTGAAATGCAACAAGAAATGATCTGTCTTTGGCCATATTTGTTCCAAAAAAACTAGCGAACAAAAAATCATGTCCTTATCACTCATCAGCTGTGCTTTGTTCATTTTATTAATTTGTTTCTCTAATTGTGTTTCTTCATGCAGAAAGATGCCTCATGCTATTCCAGCCAGTTCATTGCGAGACTATCACCTGCTCTTGCAATTTCGAATAACATGGTATGCTAATTTCTAAATATTGTGATTAGGAGCCTTTGTATGAATATGAGATTGCACATGCTCCCTTTTATTTCATCTTCTTTGTGCTAAATATGATGCTGCATGAGTTGTAGATCATGTGCATACAGTTGTTGTAACTTGGCAATGATTTGGAATGATGAATATCTTTAGATGAATGTGCTTATGGCCAAAATCCTAGCTGTGATTATGTTTGGAGATTACAAGTTTCTTTTACTGTCTGGTTAGTTAAGTAATGTTTACTCGTATTATGCTAAGTATGCCATAGTACTATTCAAACTGGGTGGTGGCGGCGGCGGCGGCAGCTTTCTATAAAGATGGCTACGCAAAGTTTAAGTGTAAAGATATTGGAAGATATATTTCCAGCTAATATGATGCCGGTGATGTTGCCTTTGCTTGTTAGCTAATTTGGTGATTTAGCACCAATGAGGTTCCACACCAGTAGTCCTCAGATAATGTAACCTTAGAACAGGTTTACAGCAGAAGTAACAAAAAACAGCTATCTTTGCTTTGTCAAGAAAATTACCATTATTCTAACTTGCCAAAGAAAAGCAGTTAGATTATGTTTTTCATAAGGGGAAAACAAGGAAGTTAGCTAGTGTTCTCCTCTTAGCTAGCATATGTTAGCATCTAAATGTCCTGTTACCACATTTGAGGAAGCGGTTATATTTTTCTCTATCTTCTCTTGGGATGTCCTTAGTTTGAGGTTAATGAGAAAAAGCTCAGCAGTACAATCTAATCCTGGGTGTTATCCTTGACTAAACTAATCCTGAATTGACCAGATGAATATTAGTTTGCATAATAGTTACGCTAAAGAGGCGGTGGATTATCCTCATTTTGGTGAAACAACTCTGTATTATGTGCAAGAATTTCTTTTATTCTAAATTCAGTTGCATTACTGGTAGAGGCTGAAAAAACTTTGAAGTGGTGAAATGATTTGGACTATTTGAGCATGAATAACTGAATACCTTGGGCTTGAGTAGAATGGAAGAGATAAGAAATAAGTGAGAAAGCAAGGAACTACTACTGATAATAGATTGTGCAAGATTCTTAAACACAATTTACAGCCAATAAATCCAAATTCCCGGTTTCAAAAAAAAATTTACAGCCAATAAATCTGTTCATATGGAGTGGATAGAACTCATAGATTTTGATATTCAAACTTACATTCAATCCTACTTAAAAATGATACTAACTAGAAATTTATAGGATACATATTGTCTGCAACAAACAACTAGAAAACTGTAAAGTCTAATCCTTTATCCAAAAAAAAAAAAAAACTGTAAAACATAACGTGATAGTAATTGGAATATTGGTAACTGCTGGTGAATATCAAGGAGACAGTTACTAAATGTTGGGCTGCCTGTTTCTATCTACAGTCCCAGACTCTCTATTTCCCCTTTCACTCTTTCTTTTTCTAAAATATGTCTTTAAAGGTGGGGTTGTATTGGTATACCCCTTCTGAAAAGACGACTTGTCCTCGAGGTGAACGAAAGGAAACTGACCAGCTGGTAAGTCATACTCTTCCCAACTAGCTTCTTTAATAGGACGATGACATCATTTAATGAGTAATTCTAAGGTTTGAAATCCTAGGTCCTTTCACCCAACGGTGTGATAATACTCTTTCAGGCTCCACCATGAATTCCAAATCAGCTAAAAGAGGTAATGGTGGAGGTGATGGAATATCAGCATATCCATGAGCAGGGATGAAGCAAGGAAACATGGAAAATTGGATGTACCTTCATCGTTGGAGGCAGCTGCAATTCCTAAGCAACATGAACCATTCTGCAAACAATTTTATATTACCCAAAGTAGCGAGGAGACAACTTCTCATTAGTACGTTTAGCCAAACTTTTTGATGATAAGCTTGTAGAAGAAGTAGAGCAACATCATCCACATTAAAAGACAATTCACATCGCTTTAAATCTGCTTAGGATTTCATACAAGATTGAGCCTCCAAGAGATTTTTTTTTTTTTGAAATTGGTAACGTGTTATATTCATCAGCACCTTAAAACAGGTCTGGTAAAGCTTATCTACAAATATAGACTCAGACAAAAGAGGCCATAGTCTAGTAATGATTCAACATTATCAACTAACTGTTCTTTACACCAAAAATAAAATAGAGAAATGTAGTAGTTCTTGATCTTCTGGATTGAGCTGCATCTGCCTTCAAACATCTTGCATTCCTCTCTTTCCAAATAGTTCACCATATGCAAGCTGGACAGTCTTCCACCATTCTTTGTGGCAAGTTTCTCCTTATATATTGTTCCAACTGCATATTAAATCCAACGTACTCTGAGGCATCACCCAAGCAATTTGAGCCAAAGCTGCAAAAAGTTGCCAAAGTTATATGGTAATAGGACAATGCAAAAAAAGATGCCCATTGGTTTCAGCTTCCTGTTGATATAGGAAGCATCTGGAGCTGAGATGAAAACCCCTTCTTTGAAGTTTATCATGGGCGAGACAAGCTTTCCAAACAACTAGCCAAGTAAAGCATACGACTTTGAAAGGAGCCTTCACTTTCCATATATCTTTCCAAGGCCATGGGTCATTGGGCTGCTCCATAGCAATATGTATTTGTAAGCTGCTTTGACAGAGAAAATAGACTTGGTGCCACCTTTCCAAGCGAGAGAATCCTCCTCCTCCTTTAGGCCTGCAAAACCTTCAAGTTTGCCAAGAAAATCAGCGACTCTTGGAATCTCCCAATCATTAAGGAGCCTTCTGAATGCAATATTCCACCCTTATAGAGTCCAGAGTTCATCAACTGTCGCTTCCGTGAAGGAGGATAAGATGAATAAATCATGAAATTGGTCTATTAAAGGCCCAATCCCTAACCAATCATCTCTCCAAAAGGAGATTTTCCTCCCGTTGCCCACCCTGATCCATGTGTGTACTATAAACACCTCCCATAGATTCCTAATGGATTTCCAGTTACCAACTCCGTAGGCTGATGTTACTGGTTTGGTAGTCCAGCGATCCATTTGTTCATGCCTGCACTGTATAACTTGTCTCCATAATACTTGCTCTTCAGTGTTTTATCTCCAAAGCCACTTCAGTAAAAGACTCATATTCTGTAATTTGAGGTTTTTGATTCCAAGTCCTCCCACCTTCTTACTAGAAATGAAAACTTCCACTTGACCAAATGTAAGCGTTTGCTATCTCCGTTCCCTTCCCAAATAAAGTTCCTCCTTAGCTTATCTATGATTTTTCTCACATTGTCAGGGATAGGAAATAGAAACATTACATAGGTGGAAAGTGAGTCCAAGACACTGTTAACAAGAACAACTCTTCCCCCTAATGAGAGGTATTGTGCTTTCCATCTTGCAAGCCTTCTTTCACATCTATCAAGTACCCCTTCCCATATATCAGCAGTTTTGTTTTTTGAGCCCAAAGAAAGACCCAAATATTTAGTAGGCAGAACACACACCTCGCAGCCGAGGATACCTGCAAGAATTGGACAATTTGGGGGTTCGTAGATAGGAAACATTTGACTCTTTCTCCAATTGACATGAAGACCGGAGATGCCTTCAAAAATGGTAAGAATCAACCTCAAATGCATTAGTTGGGAAGGCTCAGCATCATAAATTATCAAAGCATCATCAGCATATAGGAGATGTGAGATCTCTAAGTTATTTTCCCTGTTTTGAATAGTGAACCCCCTTAAATCGCCGTTAGCTGTTGAGATTATCAACATACTACTAAGCCCCTCCATGGCTATGATGAATTGCCTTAATCCCCTTTCGAATTGAATTGAAAAAATCCTTCAGGAGATCCGTTGATGAGAACAAAGAACTTCATTGTACTGATGCAATAGTAAATCCATTTAAGCCATTTGTCCCCAAAACCCATGACCCTCATAATATTGATCAAATACTTCCAGTTGGCATGATCGAACGCCTTTTCAATGTCTAGTTTACAAAGGACTCCAGGTTTCTTGTCATTCATCCTTGCATCAACGCATTCGTTTGCAATAAGGGAAGCATCTGTGATTTGTCCACCCTTAATGAAGGCCATCTGATGTTTGGTAAGTATCTTCGCGATCACCCTTTTCATTCTTTTAGTTAGGGTCTTGGAGATAATCTTGTAAATACAACTGATCAGACTGATCAACCTATAATCTCTCAGTTCTTTGGCCCCATTTTTTTGGGGAATAAGTGCCACATATGTAGCATTAAGACTCTTCTCAAAAAAAGCATGTGAGTGAAATTTTTCCATAGTCCGGAGAATATCCACCTTCAAAAAATCCCAGCATGCACTCATGAATCCCATTGAGTAACCATCGGGACCGGGGGCTTTGTCTTCTTCACATAATCTGATACTATATAGCACCTCCTCCTGCTCTTCGAACGACCTCTCCGACTGTGATGTTTTCTCTTCTGTGCTTGTGGGCTGATTCTGAATAATGAAGCTGGGTCTCCATGATTCAGATTCACATTAGAGCTATTTGTAGAAAGTGATGATTTCTTCTTTGATAGCCTCTGAGTCAATTACTTCCACCCCGTCGATCTCTAATTTATCTATAGTGTTTATTCTTCTGCGAGCATTTGTCATACGGTGAAAGAACTTAATGTTCTTGTCTCCCTTTTTTAGTCATGAAATTCTTGATTTTTGCCTCCAAGATGATTCCTCATGCTTGGAAATTTCCTCAAAGTCCATTGATAAGTTGGCTTTGTAAACCAATTCATCATCAGTAAGGTTTCTTTGTTCCTGCAAAACATCGAAATTTGTCAGTTGGGCCAGCAACTCTATTTTCTCCTTGCCAGATTTTCGAAATTCTCCGCATTCCAATCCTTTAGTTTAGCTTTCAATAATTTCAGCTTTGAAGCTAAAACAAAATCTGGATGGCTTGGACAACAAAAGAGAGCAACCAACATTTGACTAATTCTTTGAACCCCTCTACCTCCAACCACCAATTAGCAAACTTGAAATAAGATTTCCTTTGT
>JAOTQR010000079.1:327147-350436 GCA_025774065.1 Solanum ossicruentum
TGAAGTAGCAGTTAGTCAATGCAACTTTTGACGCTCATCATGGGTCATCCGGAAACAGTCGATCTATGTTTTAAACACAGGGGTCAGGCTGCATGCATCCGACCCTCCCTTACCCCGTAATGGGCGGGAGCCTTTGAGGCAATGGGGTAATGTTGTTGTTACAACAGATTCTGCCACAAAATTATGTGTGGAACCACTAGCGACAAGTATCAAAGCCCGTCTTTGTTTGATTTCACCTAGAAGCTTCATTGTGTTACTACTTGAATTTCCCAAGATGGCACGGAAAGAAATTTCAGCAATGTCAGTTTCTTGTGGATCGCTATCGTCACCATCTGTAGCAGTGACTTCATCAACCTTATCTGATTGATCTCCTTCTGTAATCTCCATGAGAGAGTTTTGTGGATTGCATCTATGATCGGGTGCAAATTTCTCATGGAAATGATAACAAAGTGCCTTTATCATCAGATTTCTCCTCTCGGTGTCCCATGATTGAGTTTGGAAAGGTGGGGATGTGATCGGGATAGAAGAAACACTACTTTGTGAATTTTGATCAATAGAGAAAGAAGTAGCATTGTTCTAGGTGTATTTCACAGGATGCAATGAGTTTTGCGACGTGGTTCTGTTGGTTAGGGTCCAATGGGGTCCTCTATTGTTGTATATTGGGTTTAATTTATTTTCAAATTCAAGTGTCAAATTCATAGCACTATGGACTGTTCCAGGCTTGTGAATCCGAACACCAGATTTAAGTTCCTCTTTCAGCCCATTCATGGAACCCCAAAGAGACAGTAGTCTGGCCAGTCTATAACTCTAGAGGAATGTTTTGCAAATTCTTGATGGTACTCCTGTATCAAATTTGTTTGGTGAATACTACAAAGATGTTCATCTGGATTATGGAACTCTGCAGGGCCGTAGTTTTCTTGAAATGCTTTAAAAAGTTCTTCTTAATAAAGAAAAGTTCGCTCACGATTAATCCAAGAGAAGAGATCAAGAGCATCACCTTCCAGATACATAGCACTAATGCCAACTTTGTGTTCATCTGGAGTTTGGTAGTAGCAGAAATATTTTTCTACCTTCAAACTCCAACTTCTAGGGTCCCCTCCTTCAAATCTAGGAAAATCCATCTTTGTGTATGGCCTACGGCAAAGATTGTTTGGCCACCCTGTAGTATCAATGTCTTCTTCCTCTTCTTGCCAATGATTGCGTTTTTTCCTCTGTCACGAGTTTGATAAGTGGTTTTCCTGGTTGGTTGCGACCAATCTGGGCTTTTTAGTATAGTAACATCTGCTGCCAATGAATGAATTCTGATTACTTTTGATGCTATGGCAGATAGTTGTTGGGCAAGGGATTCAACACTAGAAACATCTTGAGAAGTAGAAGATCTAGTATTCACCATGTCGGATTGATTTGCTATAATGCCAAAATGTTAGATGCCGGAAAAACTTATGAAGGTAAATGAGAAAGAAAGGAACTACTACTGATAATAGATTGTATGAGTATCTCAAACACAATTTACAGCTAATAAATTCGTCCGTATGGAGTGGACAAAACTCCCAGAAAAACTGATATTCAAACATATATTCAATCCTATTTAAAAAATAATACTAACTAGGTATTTGTAGGATACATATCGCCTAGAATAAACAACTATGAAGCTGTAAAGCCTAATCTTATAGTAGTTGGAATATTGGTAACTGCTGGAGCATATCAAGGAGGCAGTTACTTAATGATGAGTTGACTGTTTCTATATGCAGTTCCAGACTCTGTTTCCCTATTCACGCTTCTTTCTCTAAAATATGTCTTCAAAGGTGGGATCGTATCAATTACCTACTGAAAAATTGCCTCTTATTATACCAAATCCCTATAGGCTATTGCAGATGATTTTGGCCTGAGAAATTTGACATGAACAAAGATTCCATAGTTGAACCTACTGTACATATCTGTATGATCCCTGTTTGAAATTATAAATTCTAAAATTCATTGATCCAAAGATTCCATATATTTTTCTTTCATTAAAGAAAAAAAATCCGTTGATTCAAAATCCTTTTCAATATTGTAGTGAACCAAATAATTTTTCATATAGAAAGCTTCTTTTGTATCTTCCATCTTTCATATCTTGTGATTTTCAAGTTCGAAACTGAGATGATTGCTGTTTTCCTTGTGTCATTCTTCTAGCCAGTTTATTTTCTTCCATATTCCCTTCCATTTGAAAGCCACTCCCATCGTCGTTGAGACGGTCTTTGATTCATTGGAATGCTCAGGACTGATAAACTATTACAATTAAAAACTCTAAAAGCTCATTAGTTAGTGAGCCTGTCCTTAGTTTGGTCAAGTTTTCTGCCTTTTTCAGCATTATAAGAGTTGTCCCAAATTATTTTAAATCGTTGCTTGCGACACTTTTTGTGGACCTGACTGTAATGTTAGTGTTTTCCATTTCAAAATATTTTTGTACGCACTATGAACGATATGAAGCCCTTTCGATAGATGACATTCTTTCTGTATCCACGTAAGTGGTTATTCATGACTAGTGAAATTATATACATCTTCTAGTTGGGTGGATTGGGGGGAGGGGGTCTTCCTTTTCCAGGAAATGCTGCTATCATACTAGTTGTTCTTTTTGATGTATGTTCAACTGAAAAGCTTCGAGATACTAATTTGCGTAATTACTGCTTTTCAGCATCGACACAATGATCACACACAATTTAGTTGCCGCTTGAAAGATTTCGCAAACATCAATATCATGTGGGCGTCGCTAATAATTGAGGAATGTACTCGACTTGGTCTGACGGTGAGGCTATCTATAAGTTCATAAATTTTATTTAATTGGAGTAAAAGTATCTGATTCTTCCACATCTAGTATTTTTGTGTAGCTCCAGGATCACGGTCATCTCCTCTTGCTATTGCTGCGTCTACTCATCCTACTACAAGTTGTATCGCATGCTTCGATGAACGCTCACTAGCATTTCATGCTGTTGGTTATGCCAAAAGTTCTCATAAACCTGCTGTTATCATCACGTCATCAGGCACGGCAGTTTCAAATCTTCATCCTGCTGTGAGTACTAAGACTTAATATTCATATTTATTTCAGGAGCTTTCAATACTATTTTGTTTCCTCATTATTTACATGTTAATTCAAATTTTAATTGACGACAGCTATATTCCACAAATAGCTTATATAAAGCAGCCAGCTTGATTGACATGACAATCTTTGCTATGGTTTGCTAGTATGCTACTCCTTTAGTGTGTATATATCTACGGCTGCATGGACATGCATGTTTCAGTTTAAATGTATCATATATTGCAATAGGTTAAGATGTAATATTAGCCTGAGAAAGTTATATGTCCTAGTTATTCATCATTTTACATTCCTCTTTAAACTTATATTTGGGGAAAAAGTTTAATTCTCTTTTAAAGATTCCCCTTCTTCTTGAAGCTAGTATTCTATTTAGTTGCAATGTTGCATCAAGTCATTTTTAAACTGTTCCATGGAAATGCACAGGTTGTGGAAGCCAGTCAAGAATTTGTTCCTCTGCTGTTACTTACAGCAGATCGTCCTCCAGAACTGCAAAATGTTGGAGCAAACCAAGCCATCAATCAGGACAATCATTTTGGTCCATTTGTGAGGCACTTCCTCAGCCTTCCTGTGCCCACTGATGATATTTCTGCAAGAATGGTGCTCACCTCCATTGACTCTGCTATTCATATTGCAACTTCTTCACCAAGTGGTCCAGTTCATATCAACTGCCCTTTTCGAGAACCGCTGGAAAATAGTCCAAGAACATGGAATCCTATTTGTTTAAGAGGATTAGACTCTTGGATGTCAACCAGTGTACCTTTTACCAGCTATATCCGAGTTAAACATTCTTATAGACACAATTACAATACCTTTATGGATGAAGCTCTGAAAGCGATAAGAAAGGCAAATAAAGGCCTCCTATTGCTTGGTGCTATACACCGGGAGGATGATATATGGGCTGCTCTTCTCCTTGCTAAACACCTTTCATGGCCTGTTGTAGTTGACATTCTGTCAGGTCTCCGACTGAGAAAATATTTTCTTCCATTTCCTGAAATTGAAGATAGAATTCTTTTTATCGATCATCTAGATCATGTGCTACTTTCAGACTCCGTCAAGGATTGGATGAAGGCAGATGTGATAATCCAGGTATGTGCTTGAGTAGGTTCTCTCTGATCTAGCTGGATGCACTATGTTTTGGATGAACCTGTTTCTGTCATTGGCTCTTGACTCCTTAGGAGAAGTAGTTATTGGTTCACTTTCTCCATTTCATGCACTATGTTTTGGATGAACCTGTTTCTGTCATTGGCTCTTGATTCCTTAGAAGGAGTTGTCATTAGTTCACTTTCTCCATTTCATGCCAGTGTCTAACAATATAAAAAATATTGATAGTAGGATAGGAAGAATACTTCTGGTTCTATCCTTCAAAACTCGGACAAGTTGGAACAACGTATTTTGTGATTGAAAATAGGAAGGACTTATAAGAAGAATTCATTTCTTGGGTCTTCCGAAATTGCTGATTATTGACCTTTCCATAGTGTCTATTTTGTTTAATGATAGATGTCTTGTCTTAATTTCTCTTATTGTATTGAAAAATGATATGGTACTTTCTGGTTGTATATGGCTAATTAAGCAATTTAATATCATAATCAAATGAGGGGAGAAAGACTACTGTGGTTCCGATATATAAGGACAAAGGAGATATAAAGTCGTACAATTATGATGACATTAAACTGTGTTTTGTTAAAGAAATGGATCTTGGACCTAATGCAATCCCAAAAGCTAGCTCAAGAATTGAGGATTGCCTATGTCATATAAAAAGATCTCCTATCCCATAACAGCCTGATGTGGGTCTGTGACACCTCAGTATGCCCAGGATTAGACATCTGGAGTGTGGACAATATGAGATGGGGCCAAACACGGGGTAAACAATGAATTCGGATGAGCATGGGTTTGATACTATGTTAAAGAAATGAACCTTGGGCCTAAGTCAATCCCAAAAGGTGGCTCAAGAGGTAAGGATTACTCAAGCTATATAAAGAGATTCTCGTCCAGTAAGAGTCCGATGTAGGACTCTAACAAGTCAATAATGAATGTTTGTGAAAGAGTGACATAGCAGCATTAAACCTATGAGCCATTTGGTGAAAGTTTCCCAAATAGTGACATGACATACATGTTAGGTAATTAGTCTGGTTTGTGCCTAGGAAATTTGCAACAAAGACAGTATTTTTGCTCAGAAGATTGATGGAAATGTATAGGGAGAAAAAGAAAGATTTTTATATGATATTTATTTGTAGGGAAAAAACATATAATAGGTTGCCCAAAAATCATCTTTTAGTGGTCCTTTAGACGAAAGGAATTCATATTCAAATTTATGAATGCCATACATGATATATACAAATGTATAGTCACTTGTGTGAGAGTTGGAGATAGATTGCAATTTCATATAACCTTGGTTTACACTAGGGATTTGCCTTTAGTGTGCAATTGCTTATCTTATATTATTGATGAGTACCAATCCTATATAGGGTGAAATTTCATGTCACATGTTATTCGCGAACAATATTATATTAATTAATGAAACTGGCTAAAGTGAATCTATAGTTGGAGTTACGGAGAAATACATTATAAAATAAGAGGTGATTTGGTAGAGTGTATTAAGAAAAATAACACATGCATTATCTTTGTGTATTATTTGTACCTTGTTTGGTACTCTTTTTTCAACCTATGCATTAGTCATACACTCTATTGTATATTAAGGAGTGTATTATTAATACCATAGATTTCTAGGTATTAGTAATGTAATGGTTTTAATGCATGCATTAGCATGATTAAAGACCCAATTGCCCCTCAAAACCTTTTTTAAGTTGATCTTTTGAACCCGCTTCAAGTTATCATGACAATTCACGAATCTTGGGGTAAACAATCTCTATTGCTTATCTTTACTTTTTTCTCCATTTGATTTTTGTACATAGGAAATGAGACTCAACTTTTTACTGCAAATTTAGAAGCCGTTTTCTTTCACTCATATAACTATCTGGTTTAGTTCATCAACTTAAATGCTGAAGAAAAATATATATAGTCAATCAAATCTTACATCTTTTCACCATAGGGAGAGTATCTTTGTAAATAAAATACATGCATTACTAATGTAAGTATTATTAATACACTCTATTTAGTATTATACTTATACACTCTACCAAACGACCCCTAAGGTTTTAGGATATGTAGAAGTGTAAATTTATGCCTGCAAATTAGCATCCATAATAAGAATGAAGATGAAGTGAGATTAGACGTGATTGTAGTGCCTTAGTGCAAACAATTAAGATAGCTGGAGTATCGTTTACAAAGATGTCTCATCTAGAATTAAAATAGGTTGAGTCAAATAGATGAGTACAACGCGAGTGTTATGTGATGTAAAGAATCTAATCAGGATTTGGGTGAAAGGTAAGTTTAAAAAACAACTGTAAAACCAACAAATGTTACATGTGATTTAATAGTTGCTATATTGCTCGGACTCCAAAAATTTGGTTGCACTCGTGTGGAATCCTCCAAATATGCACTACTTTTGAAGCATCTGACACACATTCGATGACATTTTTGAAGGATCTGAGCAACACAGAATGATTGATATCTAAAGCCCAACATATTCTCAAGATGATTTTCTTGTGCCGGTGTTATTTGGATATATGGCTAAAAGATATTGGACTAGATTAGATATGATTACAACCGATAGTCTGTGCAAGTAGCTCCGAAGTAAGAACAAATTTAGAAAATAATCCATCAGATGGTTTGTCTATGTCCTATGTGAATACCGGAAACCACTTTTCTATGTACAAGGGGTGCATGAATTTTGAGCTTCTACAATTGGGTAGGCAATCAATTTCTGTGTTAATAAAGTCAGCAATTATTCTATAATTAAATACAAATGTATTCCAACATATGTAGAAGTTTTGTATGATTTTTTTGTTCAAGTATATGAATTTAGACATATTTGAATTTGGTTAATTCTTAGTGTTGGTTCTAAAAAAGCTCCCATATACAACTTCCAATGTTCCTCCTCTCTCCTACTTTCTAGGAGAGAGAATCTCACTTTTCCGGTAGTTTTCACCAGAATCAGACCTTCTTTGAAGCCACCAATAGCTACCCACTGTGATTATTGAGAAACATCATAGTATCTTTTAGATAAAGGATGGAAGAAACCAGAATCTACTTCAACGCAACGTTAAATCCTTCAATATTACTAGATGGGAGAATGATAAGGCTGAGTAGTACGAACGGGTGGAAAGGAGTAGGAAGATGATGCACAGATCTTCAATGAACAGGAAGGTGATGGAGTGGATATGTGTCTGCATGAAAGAAGCATCAAAGGAAAGAAAGAAGGAAACTAGGAGATGGACACTGACAGAAAGGGAAGCAGAACACTTCTGCAAAAAAAATTATAATGAACATGGGAGATATATTAGTATAATAACATTAAATAGTGGGGGTGGATCAGGTCTAATCATTCCAGAAATAGCAGTTGGAAGAAAGTCTTTGGAGTAAACATCTATGAGTTTTATGTGAGATGTTCCTCTTTGAGTTCCCAAATAGATACATGGCGGAGCAGACCATTCATGGTCAATGAAGATGGAAAAATTACAGATTCCATCGTGAATGGTGGAAGCCAACAATTGGGTGCACCCCAAGAGCAGCAGCTGTAGAGAAAACCTGGGTTAGAGCAGTGGGAATTCCCCTGCATCTCTGGTCCAAAAAGGTTTTTAAGGAATTAGGTGAAATTTGTGGGGGATGGGTTGCTACAGAGGAGGAAACAGAGCTTAAGAATAATATGAAATGGGCCAGAATCTTGTTCAAATGATGGTAGTAGCATCCCAAAGGAGGTGGCGATATCCGAAATGGTGTCAAATATCAATTTCCAATCTGGGGAGAATGTAAACCACGGTATGAAATTATGCCGGAAATTCCAACCAGAAGAGATGAAGCACATTACCTAGATAAGCGTTTTACCCAGTGGGTAATAGAGAAGCCTCAGTGAAGTAGTACAAAAATCCCTTCAAATCAGGGATTCTGTCAAAGAGCAGAATGTGGGAACAGCTGGAAAAAGTGTATTAAGTGAGACCTCTATAGTGGTGGATTGTTCTCATAAGCCCAATTTAAAAAAACCACAAAACCTATTTAAAGGCCCAAACATAGCTGCACAAGTTATTTTCAACAATCTACAAGAGGAGAAAAAGAGTCCCATAGTTCCTTTAGTTTTGCTGAAGACATAACCAAGTATATTTCTCCACCTGTAACCTCTCAAGGAACAGAACAAAGGAAATCCTATGCGAAGATGGTGATGACGACAACTGAGGTCATGAATGGGGATGGTTCGCTGACACCAGACAAGAAGGCAGATTGGCAGAAGGTAAGAAACTACGACAATGAAGGTGTAGAAAGTGACAATGATAGGATAATTCTTTCGAGTGACAACACAGAAATAGTCATCTGGGAGGTAGAGGAAGTTGAATCAATAATGATGAGGCAACAACAATATAAAACTGGGGAAAATATTTAGGGTTGACTTTCAAGGAATTGAGGAGGCCACAGAACTCTTAATGCAACTAGATAGCTGCAGGCAAGCAAGAAGAATGGAACAGGATATTGTAGTCAAAAAAGCAAGAATCAAGGGTGCGCAGGAACTGAAAATTTAGTATCCTTTGATGTTAAATTTAAAAACACAGGGTACAGGAACAAGGGGAGAAATACTAGCTCTAGTTCTTGATGCAGTTCAAGTTAATGTCTTGGAATGTTAGGGGGTTGAATACTAGAGAGAAGAGGGGGTTCGTTAACAATTTGGTTTGGGATTAGTAGGCTGACATTGTTTGTCTTCAAGAGACAAAATTAGAAGGGAACATCTCAGAAATTGCAAGTTTGAATCACAACTTCAAACTTTCAAGTGCCACATCACGGGAGTATATGCTCCCAATTGTTATGAAGAAAGAAGAATGGTTGGGGATGAATTGGGTTTTGTGAGTGGAAATCAGTGACAATTGGGAAGAAGAATGGTGCTTTGGGGCTTAAGAACCTAAACTTGCACTGTAGGGCTCTTCGAATGAAATAGTTATGGAAGTATGAAAATGGTAACTAACTATTATGGGAAAGGGTGATTGGGGCTAAGTATATAGCAGAAGACAAGTGGTTGACCAAAGAGGTGACTACTCCTTATGGGGTCAGCCTTTGGAGGTCCAATTAGGAATATGTGGGATGAAGTGAAGAACAGCTCAAAGGTGAAAGTTTTTGATGGGAGAAAGACCATGTTTTGGAAGGATCATTGGCATGAGAAAGGCAACTTGGAAGAGTTATTTCCTGATGTTTACAGCTTAGTTACATTTCAGCAGGCATCTATAGCAGATTTATGGACACTACATGGTGGAACTTCATCTTCACAATACAACTCAATGACTGGGAGGTTTGAAGAGTAGCTGAATTTCTAAACACAGTGGTGCCTTTCAATGGACTTCAAACTAGGGAGGATTTTCTATTGTGGACAGGAAACAGTAGAGTAGTGTACAAAGTCAGCAGAGGTTATAAACTGATGGATCAGACAAACCAACAAATTACGAATTAATCATGGAAACAAATATGGAAAAGCAGAATACCCCATAAAGTATCTTTCTTTGTCTGGTTGTTGGCCAAAGAAGCAACTCTTACTCAAGATAACGTCATGAAGAGAGGGATAACCTTATGCCCTAGATGTTTTCTTTGTGAGGAGGCTTTAGAGATTGTTAACTATCTGTTTGTACACTACAAGTACACTCAACAATTATGGAGAATCTTTTTCATTTTCAAAGGCATCTCCTGGTCCATGCCTAGGAAAGTTTGTTGGGCTTTAAAAAACAAAACAACAACATTACCCCATTGCCTCAAAGGCTCCCACCCATTGTGGGGTAAGGGGGGGGGGGTCGGATGTACGCAGCCTGACCCCTAGTAAAAGAGTAGGGAAAAAGCAGGAGTACTAGTAAAAGACAGAGGTAGATGGAGACTTATCCCTGCTGCAATATGGTGGGCAATATGGAACGGAACTCTAGGTGTTTTGAGAGTGCAGAGAATAGCGTGCAGAAATTTTAGCTCAACTGCATTTTGCTATTATGTTTTTGGTGTGATCAGTTTATTCAAATGATACTATCTCTATAATTGATGTCTTAGACTCAATTTAGCCATAGAGCAGTAAGAATTGAGACCACTTGTATATAAGATTTCAGTACAACCCATGTAGTGTCTTAAGATATAATACAAAGTTACCAAGTTTAAAAATAAATAAATTGAATTTGGATACATATTCTCTTGATGCTTTAGCTTGCCCCTCAAACTCAAAATGGAGAACCCAACTCAAGTCTACTTATTTTATAACATAGAAAATGTACACCAAAATCTGCTTGAATAGTGCACAATCAACCAAAAGAAAAGTAGTGATGAATGCTTTCCTCCATAAATTTAAAGGTAATTACACAACAAAAGAATGTATTTTTGCATAATGTTAAGTCCCACATTGGTGGGATGAGGCAATATGGGCTCCTTATATGGACTTGGGCAATTGTCCCTTCATAAGCTACCTTTTGGGGTTGGGTTTAGCCCAAGTGCTATTTTATTTTTTTTTGAAACTGGTAACTTAAAGCCCAAGTGCTATTTCTTTACATGGTATCAAGCCAAACTCATCCCAATTCTTTTTTCTTCTATGTTAGGCCTCCACATTAAATTTTTCACTCTCCTGTTAATGAGGTCTGTGTTGTGAGGGAGTATTAAGAGTTTCACACTGCAAAAGGAATGGGCAATTGATGTGGACTTAGACAATCCTCACCCTGTGAAGCAAGGATTGCTCAAGTCCATGCAAGGAGTCGATAATTGCCTCATCTCACTGATGTGGAACTTAACACCATGTCTCATGCCTAGGACTGGACATCTAGTGCGTGGACAATTTAATAGCACTAGATAATTTTATACGGGAACCCAATATGGGTAAATCATATATTGGGATGGGCCTGACTTTGATATCATGTAAAATTAGGCTTTGAGTTTGACTCACATCCTAAAAGCTAGTTGGGTTGGGTTAGGTCGAAGGTCCATTTCTTTACACAGTACACAACAATAACAAGCACGTTCAAAGTGATTTATTTTTAATCATTGAAAACAAATATGGTGTTGCAAATTTCCAGGAAAGTAGAAGCATTACTGATGGAGAGATAGTTACACATGAACAGTCGGTGAAGATAAACTTTGCTTGAACAATTATAAAGAAATGAGCAAAACTTGAATTATTGCTAGAAAGGAGCAATGCATGAATTTTCGCAGCAGAGACGAGCAACTCCTGACACCAAAAGGGAAAAAAGGACAGCAGGAGCTTTTTGGTTATCTACC
Organism: Solanum ossicruentum; assembly: GCA_025774065.1. Taxonomy (NCBI): domain Eukaryota; kingdom Viridiplantae; phylum Streptophyta; class Magnoliopsida; order Solanales; family Solanaceae; genus Solanum; species Solanum ossicruentum. Next base: position 338,555 of record JAOTQR010000079.1, read on the forward strand.
AAGATCTCTCTTAGAAACCAGATTTGCATGTGCTAGTTCAAAGAAATAATCTCGCCCGGGGGTGGGACATGTTAAAGACCATATAAATGAATACATGTTTCTTGTATTAAGAGATTAAAGTTTTAGCTATGAGTGCAGGCAATTTATTTAAGAGTATACTGTAGGGATGTAAATGTGGCAGGGCGAGGGAGGGCAATCATTGGCGTGTTAAGATTTTTACCTGCCTTGCTCCCTTTATGCTTTATGTCATATCTCTTCATTTTTATTTTTCAATATTCTATTTAGTTATTTAACTTTTGATTTTTCTTTGAACTTTATAAAATACCAACCTTATGCAATATAACCAAATCGAATCACAATGTTTGGCGTACCCAGAAAGTAGAATAAATGTATAGTAGAACCTTGCCTTATTTTCTCATTCAATTTAAGGGCTATAACAATTATCTCTCTGGTCCCCATCTTGGCATTTGTTAATTCGCTTTTACTAAAGCACTAGACACACAATTATGAAAAGCAAAATTAAACAGTTACCTATTTGACACATAATAGAAATGCTTCTTTTTGATCCAATCTTATAAATTGGGTGTGAGGATTTATTACTCCATCTCCTCTTGAATTTGGTAACGTATATTTATGTAGCTACTGAATAATCTTTCTTTAAGAGAAATTGTAATTTTCCTTTTCTTTTTTTGTTATAGTGATCCTTATTCCTTTAAGACATATAATGAAATGTTGTAATGAAATGTCGCATACAGTGTAATGGATATAAGTTTTTATAAAATGATTTGTTTTGCTAACTATTGTGGGCTTAGGCCTGTTTCTCCAAAACCCACCACCTGCCCTACCTCAATGAAATTTTTACCGAGATAAATTTTTCCTTGCTCCTCCCCATTTATGTTCTCCCTGCCTTGCCCTATGTCCGGCCCCTCTCTACCCAATTGCCATCCCTCAGCATACAATACTAAAATATTTGACCTCTTATGCTGACTTCTTAAGTGAATGTAGGCGCATTTGCTGGGGTGTAGTTGATTTGCAGATAGCTTTCTGCCATTGCTTGAAAACCTCCCCTTCTGTTCATGTGTGATTCTGTTTTCTTGTAGGAAATTTTATATTGTTTTTAATCATGTCCCGTAGATGAAATTAGTATTGCTAAAGTTGGATTTCAACGAGGAGCAATATATTCTGTTAAATTATATGTATATGAAATTATGCTTCATGGTACATGTATTTTGTTAATATGGCCAAACATGGAACTTCATTCAGTTGGTACATATAACAGATTGGAAGTCGGATAACAAGCAAGCGTGTGGCTCAACTGCTAGAGAGCTGCTTTCCATGTTCGTATATAATGGTTGACAACCATCCAAGTCGTCATGATCCTTCACATATTGTGACTCATAGAATCCAGTGTGCGATTCCTCAATTTGCAGATTATTTGATCACAGCTTGTACACCACATGCTAGGAGAAAATGGGAATGTGTTTTACAAGCATTGAACAGTGTGGTATGTAATTTAATTGACTTCGTGTCATCATCCATACAGCAAATCATGAATATGCATATATAATGTCTATTTTTCCTGTATCTGACATATTTCCTTGAACTTCTACTTTATCTTCCTCCAAATTTAAGTAAAAGATAGAGAAGGATAACTCTGACATCAACTCTTAATTGCAGCTCTATCATTTTACTGTAATAGATGTTTTAGGAGAAGTCTTAAAAGTACTAGCAGATGTATCAAAGATGCATATATCTCTATAGATATGTACCTCTAAATCTATTGCCAGTGTTAGTGATGCATCTGATTTTCCAGATTCCATTGCCTGCATGGCATTGCAATGCATCAGACAAAGCTATGAGCAACTGAGTTAAGACTGAGGAGTTAACAGAACACTTCCACCTATTAAGTGCCTGCCTGGAATTTTACTACAATCCAATAATATGATGGTTGCTGCATAAAATCCTCAGTTTTGATACACCCAAGGGTATGGTCCAGTGACACTCAAGGGTGTAGCGTAGTGGTTAATGAAATGGGAAAGAACAATGAGATCTCTTGTTCAAATCCATCGGAGGAAAAAAAACATTAGGTGATTCTTTCATCTGTCTAATTGTTAGTGGACATAGTAGTTGTACCTATTGCTGGTGGGAGGTAGTAGGTATCCTGTGGAATTAGTTGAAGTGCATTCATGTTGGCCCAGACACTACGGTTATTAAAAAAAAAGGCATGGTCTAGTGGTCAACAAAGTCTAGGTTCAAATCCCACTGGAGGCAAACTCCACTAGGTGATTTTTTTTCTCGTTTGCCTGAACCTTGGGTGACAGAGTACTCGGTACTTACTACTGGTGGGAGGTAGTAGGTATCCCATGGAATTAGTCGAGGTGCATGAAAGTTGGCCTGGACACCGTGATTATAAAAAAATGTATAGTATAGTGGTTGATATAATAGAAGAGAACCATGAGCTCTCAGGTTCAAATCCCACTAGAGGCAAAATCCACTCAGTGATTTTTTTCCCATATGCCTAAGCCTTGGGTGACAGTTACTTGGTGCATGTGTTGGTTGGAGGTAGTGGGTACTGGTGTAATAGTAAATATGTGCGAGAGCTGGCCCAGACACCACTGTCATAACAAGAAATTCTCAATTATGATGTGTTTATTTTTGAAAGCTTCTTGAGTGAGAAAGTGCATGTTAGTTATTATTTGAGTTTCTGGTTCCTCTTATAGTATGACTATTGCTTGTGTTTATTATTCATCCTATTCTTATAACTATTCCTTGCCACAATCTTAGTTTTTTATTGACTTTCTTTCCTGTTAGGCTGCATGGGATATCTCATTCCTAATCAATTCTGAGTACTCCTTGACTGAGCCTTGTGTTGCACAAATGACTCTGGAAGCTATTCACTGTGAGTCTGCTGTATTTTTGGGTAACAGCATGCCAATACGTGATGCAGACATGTATGCATGTAACTATAACTGGATAGAATGTACCCAGGATACATCCATATTCAGCTCAGAGTTAGCTTGCCACTTTATTCAAGTATCTGCTAATAGAGGAGCTAGTGGTATTGATGGTCTGCTTAGCACAGCTGTTGGTTTTGCAGTTGGATGCAACAAGAGAGTGAGTGGATTAAACTTTGATCTAAATAACAATATTTGGTTTATAATCATTGCATTCATTGGAATCTAATTACAGAATCATGTTCCTCTTACCAAGAATGTAGTGTAATAAGAACTACGATTGTGTTGGCCGTTTCTTTTTTACATTGTATGTGGTCACTGAAATAGGTGACATTTGTTTACTTTCTTGTAGTTGCCTCTCTCTACAATTCTTATGCTGACTTATTTTGTAGCTTTTTGGGTCAAGAACAATCTTGGAGCAAATACTTTCCCTCGCTGGCTAAGGTGTGATGTAAGATATGGAATCGGCTGGCACCAATGAAAAGTAGTATTTCCTCCGTCCCATTTATGTGGCACCGTTTAACTTGATACAGTCTCTAAGAAAAAACAGAAGACTTTTGAAACTTGTAGTTTAAAACAATCCTTACATATATGTGTGGCTGTAAATCATTTCATTAAGGGTAAAACGGAGAAAGTTAAAGTGCTTTTATTTATAGTTTCATTCTTTTTTGGACGGACTAAAAAGGAAAGCGTGCCACATAAGCCGGGACAGAGGGAGTATAAAATATGAATATCACAATCCACTATTGCTGGCAAAGACACCTCATATAGATTTTTTAAGAGTGCTCAAACCCCATTTAGTTTCTAACACTAGTACAATTCTTAGCAATTAGATGATCTCTCAGTTCAATTTGCTCTAGTGTCCAGTCCCTGTACAATCTGTAACCTTCAAAATTATTAGCATGAAGTAATATCATTTTCCTTTTTCTGTGGTTCAACTTTGTACTGGAGTTTTTTCTTGTGTTATTTCATGCATTACACACAGATGATTGTGTGGAATTTAACATTGTGCTTCAGGTACTTTGTATAGTAGGAGATGTTTCTTTTCTGCATGACACAAATGGGCTCTCCCTTTTGAGAAAGCAGTGAGTAGTGTTATTTTTTGTTTCTCTTTTCTTTTTGTTTAGCATCCTTCAATGCTGCTTTGTTAGATCTGATTCAATTAGTGACATGTATTCTCGCAGAAAAATGAAGTTATGATTTGAAAGCCATTTTTAGTTTTCTTTTTCATTATCCTTATTTGCCTTTTGGTTTTTGGGTAAAACATGTCATAAAGCAACCCCTCCTCTCTTGCAACTTTTCTAATTTGCTCTTTCCTTAGTATTAAGTAATGCTACAGAACTTCCATTTTTATGTTTATTTGGTTTTTGCTTCTCGGCCTTTTGCTTGGTTCCTACCATTAAAGTGCAATTCAAGCTGATTGGTTCCTTCAATATATTAACTGGACTTCTTGTTTTCATTGAAGGGAAGTCTTTTATATCAAGTTCCTACTGTTTATGCATGCTCCTTAAATACTGTATTCTTTCTTATCCATTGCTTGTTATGAACTTATGATAGGTAGTCGATAGGTTTGGTTCCTAGTTCAGATTTTGTGCAGCATGGTTGAATTTTTCATGTGGTAGACAAACAACAACAACAACAACATATCCAGTGGAATCCCACAAGTGGGGTCTGGGGAGGGTAGAATGTAGCATACCTTACCACTACCTCATGTGGTAGACTGATGGGTTATATATGATTTCACTTCTAACATAACATGTTATTTAGATGATATATTATATGTTTAAAATCTTTATGATTCATGTATGGAAAATTACATGAAAAGTACACTCACCAAATGATAAATATTTCTTCTATGTTTGAAGGACGCTGCGGAAGCCCATGACTATAGTTGTTATTAACAACCGTGGTGGCGCCATATTCAGTCTTCTTCCTCTTGCGAATATAACTGCAAGAAGCATTTTGGACCAGTATTTCTACACATCTCATAATGTTTCAATTCACAATCTATGCATCGCACATGGGTAAGAAATGTTTGTTGCCTCTTCCATTAATCATCAATTTTTTTATTTGTTTATGATACGCATACATTGCTATTGATCTATGATTTTAATTTTATATTAATGTCACAATATCACTTCCAGTTTCCAGCTCTTAATCTACACCTTAATTTTTTTGCTGCTTGTGCCAACAATGCCCTTCTTATCTTCTTATTTCCGATAAGATTATAGGTAACTAATAAGAAAATGGACCTCGGACCTAACTCAACTTCAAAAGTTAGCTTATGTAGTGAGGATCGACCAAGACTATATAAAGAGACGAAACTGCACCTCCCAAACTGGTTTAGGATTCAACATCCTCCCCTCCATGCCCAGGACTGGACATCTGGAGCATGAACAATATAATATGAGGGTCTAACATTCTCTAAACTAAAAATTGACATGGGATAAACTTTGACCCACAACAAAAATGGACCTTGGACCTAATTCAACTCCAAATGAGCTTTGAGGATTGCCTTAGACCATATAAAGAGACTAAATTACACTTCCTACTCCGAGGTGGGCTCAACAGTATCAAACTACGTGGACAACTTGTACAAACATCCTTGAGATGTTCCTCTGTACAACAATCTATTCTTCTCATTGTCTTCTTTGGTTGCTACTCTTTCACAGGGTATGTTGTCCCGTCTTGGACTTGTGCCTTCCAGTGCTTCGTTCTTGAACATGGGAAATGTGCATAACTCAAAATTCTTGAAGAACACATATTTCTTTGATTCTCTCAACCTGCTCGCCTTATATCCTACTTGGATTCTGGGACCTTCATCTTAAACTTCTAGAGAACCAGTATATCTATAGCATCTCTGTTTTCTGTCAGTTGCTCCTTTAGATCTCTTATTCTTTTCTTTTTTCCTCATTATCAGTTGCTCTTGAAACATCTATTACAGGTCCTGCTCAGTGTGACGAGGAACCTGTTGCTTCCCTTCAACTTGATTTTCCTGAACAGGATGTGTATTAGGGTGTAAGAGAGCTTTATTGAAGCAAGCAGTTCACAGCTTCTTAACATTGGAATTAATGTTGCATCAGGATATCTCCCCCTTCTATGATATTTTGTGCTTTATCTACTCACAAAATCTTTGGACTCAAGATGTATATATGAATATCTCTTCATAAGATTATAGAACTTCCTACTCTAGCAGCAACCTTATTATGAAGTTCACATTTTTATTGCAGTGGTGAACACTTACAATGGGGAACTTCTTTCCTTATAGATTTTTCTAGCAGTTCCATTTTCATTCCCCTATATCCATCCATCGTCATTCTGTTTAAAATTTAGCCATGAAGGACAAGCATATTGTTGAGAAATTAATATTCTTCATGTATGTTGTTTTGTTAAAATGTCAACATAACATGTATATTACACCTTTAAAGATGTATGCATGAATTTTCTGGTTTTGACCCAAGCATATTACATCTTAAAAGATGACTCATACTATGTCTTGTTTCAGAGTTCATAATCTTAGTAGAGACTTAGTAGCTTTTGCCTTTCGGCAAGGGCCTGCTTAACTGAACTTTTGTTTTGCTTATTGTGGATGGTTAGAAATTGAATGAAGATGTTTGACAAATTCTAGACAGCTTCAGATGTCAAACATAATACAACATGTGATTTGTCTAATGTGAAACAGCATCGAACTTAAGTAATTGACGCTTTGAGTATTCTTACTTTTAACATTACAAGACTAATACAACATTCTGACATGCCTTCTGAAACTCGAGGTGCCAAAATCGACTTGGATTTGCTTATTTTGAAAAATATAAATTAGGTAGATGATGGAAAAGTTGTTTTGAGGACTTATGGAAAATGTTATTATCACCGAATGTCGATCAAAAAGTTATAGTGGCAGGCATCTTGAGGGAAAAACTGGCTTCCTGAGGATAGCTGAAAAGAGTTATGGTACCACCAAAATGGTCACTGATAAAAGAGGCAATGTTCTGCCAGAACAGTTTTCTGGAAAGAGGTGTTATGCTTCTAGATTGGTCATCGAGAAGAGATGCCCAGCCATCAGAGAAATCATAGAAAAGAGGTTCTATTTTTCCAAAGTGATTACCGGAAGGAAACATGGTGCGGCTAGAACAGTCATAATAAAAGGGTTTGATGTGGCCAGAATTTTCAGATGAATTAAAACTTGTAGCGCTATAAGGAAACTGTAGTGTGGCTTGTTTGTTATACCAATAATTATGAGTGTTTTATATCACAAAATTTATCTTCTAGACTTATTTCTTTAGTAAGAAATTTGTTTTAATAAACTGAGAAAAGTTTTTTCTATTAGTTTGACACAGATATTGGTTTTTAGTTGATGTTGCTTTTTCATAGCCCATATTAGCAAAACTTGGTTCCTTACATTTGTTGTACTTTGCAGTGTGAAGCATTTGAAAGTACAGAGCAAAGTGGAACTACAAGATGCTCTGTTAGCATCTCAAATGGACAGGGACGATTTTGTTATAGAGGTTGATAGCACCATTGATGCCAATGCTGCCTTTCATAGGTGGTTATGTTAAAATCCAATGTCTTATTTATTTAACTAATGAGAACATTCTCATTCAAGACATTTTCTTCTTGCAGTATGCTGAGAAAAGTTTCACAGCAAGGAGCAGATCATGCTTTCAACAGCCTTTCAAAACTAACTGTTTTGAATTCCATGAATGATGGGTTCATACCCAGAAAAGTTAGTAAAATGCAGTACTCAAAATATAGGTTAGCATTTATATACTAATCAGACATCTCTATCTGCAGTCCTGAAAGGTTTACGACTTCTCATACTGTTTTACTGTAGAATTCAGCTGTCCTCTCCTCCTACTTCATCTTCTGCCAGTCACAGATCCACGTACCACCGAGAAGGCATCATTATAAGTTTGTATCTTGAAGATGGTTATACTGGATATGGTGAGGTAATTCACCATCATCTTTTGATTCTCACCCTCGGGGAGGATCTCATGTTTGGTAGATAGTCCAGCAACTAGGCAGCTATTTGATGCATGGTTCTAGCATTTGTACTTGAAATTTTTATAGATAGTATTTAGCTATGTTACATGGATCCTTTGTTTTCTTTGACGTATCAATATTGAGTGGTTTGAACTAGGTATGAGTACTTTGTACAGATTCTCAAAAATGTACTAAAAATTAACCAAATAAAGTAAAGTAAATTGAATTAAAAGCAAGTAACTGTCCTGCTACCTTATCAGAAACATCACATTAGCTGAATTCATGCGATTGTGACAGTCCTGATGAAGGTAGGCTAATGAGGATGGGTCAAAAGGAAAGAATGACAAGCTTTTGGGAAAAGGGGTACACACGACACCTTAGGCAATCCCACGTCAAAAAGGGAGAGAAAGGTGAAGTGCTACATAAGATGGATCACAAGTTCACATGGTACACGTGCTTTTGGGCTTGATGACTGCATAGCTCATGGGACAAATCCGTGATGTCTGTTGGGCCACAGTGGACAGCACATGAGCAGTGTGACAATTTAAGTATCAGAGTCAGATTCCCATAATATGATGGTGGGCCAAACCTCAGTGGGAAAACTTAGTCCCTAAAAGGGGGTGTATGTGATGCCCTTGACAGAGGGTGGACTGATGAGAGCATGTTAAGAAGAAGGGTTAGACATCTAGTATGACAAGCTTATGAAGTAGAGTTACGCATGACACCTTAGGCAAATCTCACATCTGAGAGAGAGAGAAGATTCTATATAAGACAGAGCACAAGTTCACATGGTACCCATGCTTTTGGACTCGATGATGATGTAGCTCAAGGGACAAACTTGTGAGGTCTATTGGGCCAAGGCAGACAATACATGCCTGGACTTGACCTGTGACAGTGACATACCTGCTTAGAGTTCATAGTCACTGCTAAATGTAAACCCTCATGATGTATATAGTATATAACATTGAGGTTGAAGGATATGTGACATTAAGCAACGACGGAGAACGATACAATCTATCCAAATATTGTATTCATTAAAACAATACAGTATGATACAACCCAACCCAACCCAATGCAATACGATACATTATGAAACAATACATGACAACTATCCAAACAAAGTGTTACTGTTTCTTGGCACATGAATTTCTCTTGCATACGTAGGATAGACTGCCAATCTAATTAACTGGTCAGTGGTCATGGAAAAGGTTGACCCTAATAGTTCTCATGATGGGCTTCTCACAACAGATGTTGGATGGCATGGTAATTCTCATCTTTGCCCTTGCCTCTATTATCAACTAATCCCATTATGTCATACATGCAAATTGATAGAAATAAGAGAAGCTTTTAGTGTAGAGAACAGTTACATGCAATCCCAAGTCAATAAAAATGTCTTGAGCGTGTTATAAACAAGCTGCTCTAAGACTGTGACAGCTGGTGAGCTTGCAACAGGAAAGTTGAAGTGAGATATACTTCGCAGAAGGTGACTGCTAATGCTTGCTTTTAGGCTTTGAGTATAGTTTTTCTTTTTCATACTATGCTATTCCAGTTTGATACATATGGTGTAGCTGTTCAGTTGTTGAAGGTTCAGTTGAACATTGCTTTCTGTATATAAATGCTAATTATACATGATATTGTCAGAACAGCCATGATTGTTTTAGAAGTTGAATCAGAACAGGCATTATTCACAAATCATTAAAAGGAAACCTCGTCTGCCTCATAAGCAGAGTCAGAAAAAAGCGTGAAATATTGTAACCCTAACACAATTGGATATAGTAAATTGATGATTTTTTCTTTGCATTGCTTCAGAAACATTAATTCAAGATACTTACCTAAAGTAGGCAACTTAGTCTATTTAACTTAGTAAAGCATGTCATCTTGCTGTTTGTATTTTCACTTCAGAGAAATGAACAGCATATAAGACATTTCAACTTGTAACCTAGATTTTCTTGATAAACCAAGTTTTCAAGAATAAACTTTACAGCTATTGACAATGTATCCCTCTCCCTCTCTTGGTCCCCTTGCCTTCCTCTCTCCAATTCCTAGACAGAAGTCTGGAAAGCTGAAAAAATCTCAGTAATCATCTATTATATAAACAGGTTGCACCACTTGAGATCCACCAAGAAAACCTACTTGCTGTGGAAGAGCAGCTTCAATTCCTTATTCATGTTGTGGAAGGAGCTACTATTGACCACACCCTTCCTTTGCTGAAGGGTTCATTTTCTCGTTGGTTGTGGCAAAGCTTAGGTATCCAGGTAGGTTGATGCATTTTTTATTTGAGGGATAGTTATGGGCACATCCAGAGATGCTGCAATTGAAGGGGAACCTTGATGTAATTGGTAAAATTACTGCCATGTGATTAGGAGGTCACAAGTCTCTTGCAGAAATGCAAGGCAAGGCTGCATGGTCCGGCCCTTCCTTGGATCCCGCACATAGAGGGAACTTAGTCCACTGGGCTGCCCCTTATATCTCCAAATTTACGACTTCTGAATTATTTTCACTTCATTTCTAGCCCAATTCAATCTTCCCTAGTGTGAGATTTGGCCTGGAGATGGCTGTCCTCAATGCTATTGCAGCTAGAGAAGGTTCAAGCCTGTTGAATGTACTCTGTGGACAAACAGAACAATCAACTGGGAGTTCTTTAGATGTCAAAGTTTGTGCACTGCTCGAGTCTAATGGTGGTCCGAGTGAAATGGCTCTTCTTGCAACAACACTTGTCAAAGAAGGATTTACTGCTATTAAGCTAAAGGTGGGAGTAGCATTTACAAAACGTGGAATTTGGTAGTAATTTTGGTAACTTTCGGTGGAAGCTTTTATGATTTCAATTTGTGAAAAAGCTAAACTGCTTATTTTCCACACAGGTAGCACGTCAAGCAGATCCCACTGTGGACATTGCAATTATAAAGGAGGTAAGAAAGAAAGTTGGTTGGGAGATTGAGCTGCGTGCTGATGCGAATCGAGGCTGGAACTATGATGAAGCTGTTAAATTTGGCCTTTCTGTAAAAGATAGTGGCCTGCAGTATATTGAGGTAATGCACCAAACACTTGTTAGATGTTTGTAAGCTACTCATAATTTCCAGCGGTTAGGGAACGAAATGCCTTTTAGGGAAAGAACCACTGAGATCACTTCCGAGATGGAGGGAGTAAGATTTTTTAGAATTTGAGAAAAGAAGTAAAAGATTCTTTATATTTCAGTATATTCTTAGATCCAACAATTGTAGGAAAGAAAATAATAAGAGAATGTTTAGTTACACCTAATTAGGACACATGCTTCCTACAATCAAACTAGTAATTAAATAGGACTACATTTCCCCTCAAGTTAGTGTATAGATGTCGCACCTGCCCAACTGCAAATTAGTGTATCAAAAGTTTGTTTGTTGAGAGCTTTGCTAAACACATCAGCTAGCTGTTTTTCTGATGACACATGAAACTAACTCAAGATACCACTTGTAACCTTTTCTTTAATGAAGTGTCAATCAATTTCGATATGTTTTGTTCGATCATGCTGAACAGGATTATGAGCTATACTGATGGCAACCTTGTTGGCACAGTACAAGAAAAAAAAAATTCCCTTTTCTAGACAATCTCAATTCCTCTAACAAGTTTTGTAGCTAAAGAAGTTCACAAATACCTTGGGCCATAACTCCATATGCTGCTTTCACACTTTGATATAGCGAATGCACAGCTTGTTGTTTCTCCAAGTAGCTATGATTCCTCCTTTAAGTGTATAATAACTAGATGTAGATCTTCTATCATCTAGAGATCCAACCCGATCCTGTCTGTGAAGGCTTCTATTTGGAGGTTGTCATACAACAACAACAACAACATACCCAGTATAATCCCACAAGTGGGGTCTGGGGAGGGTGTAATGCGGAGTTGAATCATTGCTTTAAACCAACCTGTCAAACTAAATAGATTCTCCCTTACGGTGGAGTGAGTGATTCCCGG
>JAOTQR010000079.1:350536-372103 GCA_025774065.1 Solanum ossicruentum
CTCCTTTTCAGTCGCCCTTTCCTTACAGTAAAGCTTCCTTTGAAGTATCAGTCACCCTCTCCCTCTTGTAGTCGTTCATTTCATTCCACTCCTTTGGTCTCGCTTCTTATATCACCCTCTTACCGCTACGTCATAGAAGTAGAGAGGTTGTTTCCCTTGAACCCTCATCTCAAAACCCAAAAGCAGAAAAGAACTAGATATGACCATGAGAGTATGACATGCGACTACAAATGACATGCACATGAAAAAAGAAAATTGAAAAGAGTTGGAAAAGTAGCACACAATACAACATATACTACGAATACAAGAGTACCCTTGCCCAATTAACCCTACTATACCCCGAAACCAAGCATCATCTAACCCTACTCTTCTAATACGCAACCTCCACTTCTTTCTATCTAGGGTCTTGGAGGTTGTCTTGTTTGGAGAAAAATACAAATCTTTCCTGGAGCAGACTTCAGGTATCGCAAAATGTGGAAGACACCATACATATGGGGATCTGGGAGATCATGCATAAACTGAATCACCAAGCTGACTACATAGGCTATGACTGGTCTAGCATGCGAGATAGAAATGGGTTTACCAACTTGCGACATATCTCCTTTTCAACTGACTTCCAACCCTTGTTTGTAAATTGTGATTGCTTTCGATCGGCAATTTTGTTGGTTTTTAGCTGTGAGAAACATTGGAAATTTTTTTTTCGTTGATTTGTGTATCTACATTATTACATTGATTCCTATTTATATAGATAGTACATGACAACCCTTCTCCAAGTAGGATAATATATACGAATCATATACCTATTTCTATTTTGTCACTTCCCCTCATGCTCATGCATACAAATATTATTAATTCGAGGAGCAGTGAGGGAATATTTGCAAGTTGAACACTCAATTTCACAAATTTTCTAACAATCTCCAGAGAGTATCTTTTATCTGACAAAGTGAAAGCCACTTTCAATGTGCTCAATCCTTTCATGAAATACCAGATTTAATGTGATATGAAGTGTCGTTTGGTTATCACACATAAATTCCATTCGACTTATTTCTCCGAATTTAGCGCTATAAGCAACTGTTTAATCCAATCTAGTCCACAAGTTGCTAACCAGTGCTTGATATTGTTGCACTAGATTGAGCAACCACATTTTATTTCTTAACTCTTCCAAGACACCAAATTACCTCCTACTAAAGTACAATATCCAGATGTAGATCGTCTATCACTGTGTGATCTTGTCTGATCAACATCTTTATATCCAATGATCTGCTCATGATCTCGATTTTTTGGAGAATAATTCACTGCCTGGAGCTGACTTTATATATCAAAAAATGCAAACAATTGTATCCCATTGACTATTACCGGGGAATCCATAAACTGACTTTCAACACTCACAGAAAAAGAAATGGCAGGTCTGGTCAATGTACTTACCAACCAGATGCCTATATCTTCCACAATCACTGGTGACTTAGGAGTTTAGCATTCGGATCCTTAAGAGTGGCAATGGGTTTACATTTCACCATTTATGTTTCCTCAAGAATATCTAAGGCATATTTGCGTTGCAAAGTAACAATACCTTATCTGAATTAAACAACCTCAATACCTAGAAAGTACTTTTGTTTGCCGAAGTCTCTAGTCTTGAAATGTTGAAAGAGATGTTGCTTTGATCATTGCTGGTTATAACAATGTTGTCAACATAAACCACCACATAAAGACACAAATTTGGAGTAGAATATTGATAAAATACAGAGTGATTAACTTCATTATGAGTCATGCGGAACTCTTGAATTATTGTGACACTTTTCAAACCAGGCTCGAGAAGACTATTTTCAACCATAAAGTGACCGGCATAATCAACACACCAGGCTACTGGACTCTCCCTGAGCAACAAAACCAGTTGGTTGCTCATATAAACTTCCTCCTCTAAGTCACCACGAAGAAGAATATTCTTAATGTGCAACTGATAAAGAAGCCAATGTCGGACAACAGTCGTGGATAGAAAAGAGGACAGATGCTATTTTAGCCACAAGAAAGAATCACTGTATTAAAGCCCAACTATCTGAGTATACACTTTGACAATAAGGTGAGCCTTAAGCTGATTAATTTGGTCCTCTAAATCACTTTGATTGCATAAACCCAATGCCAGTTAATTAGATTTACCAGAAGGAAGAAGAACAAGCTCCCAAGTACCATTTTTGTGTAAAGTAGAGATTTCATCAATCATAGCCCGTTGACTTCCTGGATGAGGAAGTGCTTCACTCATGGACTTAGGGATGGAGACAGAGGACAAAGATGATTCAAAGACATCATAGCCCGTTGTCATCCTGGATGAGACAGTGCTTCACTTATGCACTTAGGGATGGAGACAGAGGAAAAAGATGATTCAAAGGCATAATGGAGTGATGACAGACGATGATAACTTACAAAGGTATAATGAGGGTTAGTATTATGAGTAGTCTCTATACCTTTTCAAAGTGCAATCAATTGATTAGGGGAAGTCTGTAGTAAGTGCAAAGTCAGGTGCATGATGTGAATCATCTAAGTCTGATGCTAGACATGGACGAGGATGATAAGTTAGGAATGGTGGCACTATGGGTGGAGATTTAGAAGTAATTGTAAATTCCTCAAAAGTTGGTATGGGTAAGACTGGTGGCACGGTGAATAGAGATGTAGAAGTAACCATACATTCCTACGAAGTTGGGATAGGTAAGTCCTTAGATATGTTAGAATGATCATGATCAGAAGATGTAAAGTAAGGTCGAGACTAAAGAATATGACATCAGTTGATATAAGGTACTGACGAAGATCTGGTGAGTAGCAGTGATACCCCCTTTTTACTTGAGAATAACCAAGAAAGACACATTTTAGAGAACAAGGAGCTAGTTTATCTTTCCCAAGGTAAAGTTATGAACAAATCATGTACTCCAAAGACGCGAGGGGAAAAAGAGTATGGAGGTGACTAATGAAACGATACTGAATAAGGAATTTAATTTTGAACGGAAGATGAGGACATCTAATTACTAAAATGACAAGAAGAGAAAACTGCATCGCCCCAGGAACACAATGGAACATGGGATTGAATGAGAAAAGTGCAAGCAATCTCGATGAGGTGCCTATTCTTCCTCTGTACTTCTCTGTTTTGTTGAGGCGTGTCCAAACAAAAAATCTAATGAATAATTCCTTAGTGAGTCATATATTTTGCTGGAACTGCAAGGGCAAGTGTTCTTCGGAATGATATAATATTCAAATAGGATCTGATTCTTGAAGGTTAATATCCATGTTTTCAAAGGATTTCCTAGAGGGAGGATTTATGTGTTGGAGTATACCCATTAAAGACACATTTAAGAACTCTAGGATCAAGTTTTCTAGAGTTACTAGTGTAAAAAAAAAGCAGACAGACCCAAACATGTTCAGAGAAACAATATATTAATCCTCACCCTTTATCCTTTAAAGCCTCTGGAGGACTCTGATAATTTAGGATTTTAAGTTGTGTTCTATTAATACGATAGACATCAGCTAGAGGGACATCCCCCAGTAAGTTATTTGGTAGATTCATGGTAAACAAAAGAGATTTTGTCACTTGTAATAAAATGCACTTTTTCTGCAACCTTATTTTATGCACAAGTGTTAGGATTAGATTGACGGTTTTCCCATTGAATTGTAGATATAAGCACCAAAATTTTTATCCATGTATTCAGTGTCATTTTCTGTACATTAGATTTTTATCTTTCGTCTCAAATCGAGTACACATCATCTTATGAAATGACTAAAAGCAAGAGAAAACCTCATTTTTGGCCTTAAATAACTACACTGAAATCATATTAGTAAAAGTAACAAACCATAGACTTTCAGACAACAACAGTTTTGAGTAGGATCTCATTTATTAGAATGAATAATCATAAAAGGATTTGTATTTTAATTATCCGTCAAAGAGTAAGAGCTTGTAATATGTTTGACATATTTACAAGCATCATAAAACAAAGATTCAAACTCAGTTTTGGAGGATAAACTAGGTTATAAATTCTTTAAAACAAAAAATAATGTTTTAGAGAAAGGTGTCAGAGCCATTGATTATTCTGACATAATTCCTATTGAGGCATGGAAAGTAACAACCGTAATTCCAACATGACTCTTTATATGTCTTGTCTTTCCACAGTAATCATTTATTTGCAAGTGAAACTTTTCAAAAAAGTGATTGTCTTTGGTCGTTCATGTGAGATAGTTAACTTAGACTTATTGGTTGGCTTGATAAAGCATGATACCTCATTGGCTCTTCCTGTTGAACAAACAAGTATGGATCCTCAGGAAAAACAAAAATGGAGTTTTACTGAGAGCTTGACCTGAGTTGGTCTTACTTTTGTTTCAAACCGGCAAAAATGTAATAAACCCACTCATTCTCAACAATTCTTGAAATATGACTGCATCCTAAGTACACTATGCTTGAAAATCCTGATAGTAGTTCTCCTGCCATAACCCACTCAATTTTAAATTAATAATTAGTGATGGATCAACATACCTTGCTTTGTGCCATGAGTTTTATCCCGAATTTCAGTGATCTGCACATCATTTTCCTAGTCTAAGTGAATTCTAGATGTTTTAAGCAATGTCAAGGAATGGATACTCTTTGAAAATTTTGGGGTTCACAGTATCTAAAGGTCATCTCGTAGCAATTGAATTTTCAGATTCCTATTGACCATAGGCATTATGAATTGTAGCAGGTTGTTTCTTTTCTCCAGTAATCTAACCAAGCATTTTCCTAGACTTAGTAACAAGAAAGCAAGGTATTATCTACTGTCTTCTTGTCCCCCATATTTTAAACAGGACCCCAAATGAAAAGAACTTCTTAGAACTTAGAAATTGTTGTCAAACCTATTCCTTAGAGAAGTATTTTGACTTAAAAGAAAAAAAGAAACTGGAAAATTTTGCCAGAAAAGGTATGTTTCGTCAGAACCCAGCTCCAATGACCGGAAAAAGTTGGAACTGGACTGGGTACAGTCGGAATTGACAGACGAGTCCCAAGCTAAATAATTTAAAAAATCTTCCCTGAAAATGGCCTCATGCCTGACACATGACAATGCATCATCAGAGTCAGACCTTGTGGTGGGGCGTGACTAAACATGGCCTCTGGTGTTATGAATTTTTTACAACTCTGACAGAAGCAGAGTTTAGTTACGAATAGCTTCAAGAAGGGAGAAAACTGAACCGTCTCCTGGGAAGAAAAAGAAGCCTTAATGTTGTGAGGGAGAAAGACACATAGACTCACCTTAAAAGGCATCAATGACTCTGATACCATATAGAATTTGAATGAGAGAGAATTCATCTCTGTATGTCAGTACATCCTTGTATCTCATTGAGTATGGGTATTTATATGAAGAGGTCTACGACTCTTCTGGGAAAGAAAATAAGAAGAGAATATTTTGTTACAGCTAATTGGGATGCAAAGTTCCTACATTCAAGTTAGTAACTAAACTAAGATTTGTCTGGTACAATTAAGCTTGTCAGAAGAGTTAAATGCATTTTGTGATCTCTTTCTTCACAAGCCAATGATCTTTCTTCTTTTCCCGCTTTCCTTCCTTTGATGTTGTAGACTAGACTAATATTCATGCTGAAGCTCACAATATCTTGGTCTTTACATCAGAATATGCAGCTTTACTTGCATATCAGAATACTTATATTCTATGCACTTTATGTAGCTACACCACACAAATTGAGAAATACAGTGATAACATAAAGTTACTAGGTTACATTACTGAAGAGATTTTAGTCTTGAATAAAATAAAAGTTAAGATAGTTGCAAAAAGCAATAATAAGATGGTACTTGTAAAGAAATCCATAGAAGAAATAACATCCTGAGGCTTTAAATTACCTTAACAAAGAGGCAGCATTATAATCTTTAAGTTGTAAATGTTCAATCTACTGGATTCCTAATTTCAGGGATTGGTAATTCAGAAAAGGGTAAATTGCTTGTATCATGTCCCTTGGCCATTGTTTTAATGCTCAGACCATTTGACATCATAGTTTGCCTAAATGCCAGGCATTCATTTTTCTGTCATTATTTCTCAGTTCCTACAATGTTAGATACTTCAAATAAATTTTGGTTATTTCAGGAGCCTGTTAATGATGAAGATGATATAATCAAGTTCTGTGAGGAGACTGGCTTACCAGTAGCTCTGGATGAAACTATCAACAGTATAAGAAAAAATCACCTTAAAGTGCTTGCAAAGCACACTCACCCAATGATAGTTGCTTTTGTAAGTCTGCAGGGTATTATGGTCGATCATTACTTAGAATCTGGCATGTTTTTATTTGTTGCACATAGGTATTTTGTTTGGAAAGTATCCCTGTTAGATACCTATTAAAAAAAGTAATTCTTCCCTATTAGATTTGACTTTGTTACTACAGTTACAGTAACTAGGTAATCGGATTTGACTTTGTTACTACAAATAAAAGCAGTTTTCAAATCATGTCAGGTTATCAAACCAAGCGTCGTTGGCGGTTTCGAAAATGCAGCATTGCTTGCACGATGGGCTCACCAGCAGGGAAAGATGGCTGTTATCAGTGCCACATTTGAAAGTTCCTTGGGTTTGTCAGCTCTAATTCTGTTCTCAAGGTATGTTGACCTGCTGAAGTTAGATACAGGTAGAATGTTTAACAAGGAAGAGAACTCTTGCATAGCCCACGGTCTTGGAACTTATCAATGGCTTAGGGAAGACGTTAGCAGAAGGCCTTTAATGATTGGCTATAATCCTTGCAATGGTGCTGTGGAGGCCTCTGTTACTGACGCTGCTCAAAACCTGCAGCATTTTCAATTCAACCAAGACGCAATTGTCCTTGATTGTACTTCCAAAGGACTTCATGCATATGAATTTGTGGCTGATCTTGAAGGCACCTCCATCTGTCTTAATGTGCAAGAAATTGGAAAGAGCAAAGATGTAAGTAGTCAAATTATGTATTTTGCTGATGCTTAAAATCTAGTTGAAGAGGTTTCCTGCAATCTATTTATGCTGAATCTGGCTGGACAAAAAACAAGGGAAAACAATTAACAATGGGTACCAGATGGCAGCTTATTTTTCCTACTGGATTGCTTTCATTATAAGTCCATTTCTAACAATTATGGTTGTAAAATATTGTTAATTAACAGCACCAAGGGTGTGACCTATTGGTCAATGAAGTGGATTGAGAACCATGGTTCTCAGGTTCAAATTCCAGTAGAGACAAAAGTATTAGGTGATTTCTTCCCATCTGTCCTAACCGTAGTAGATATAGTTAGTTACCTAGTACCTATTGCTGGTGGAAAGTGGCAGCCCAGTAAGTACCTTTGGAACTAGTCGAAGTTTGCACAAGCTAACACCGACACCACGGTTATAAAAAAAGACGTATTATTATTTACATGGTGACAAATTTTTCTATTTCCCACTAACCTTGAAGTACCCAATGACATTATTATTCCCAATCTGAGCTATGCAGAGTAGTGTAGTGGTATTTCTTCATGGCTTCCTTGGAACTGGAGGAGATTGGATCTCTATTATGAAGGTTGTATCAGGCTCAGCTAGATGCATTGCAGTGGACCTACCTGGACATGGAAGATCAAAGCTGCTCGGCCAGGAGTATGATTCAGAGGAACCAGGGTTGTCAATTATGGCCTTTGCAAAAATATTGCAGCAGTTGTTTGACAGTCTACAGTGTCGAAAAGTTGTTCTTGTTGGATATTCTATGGGAGCAAGGATTTCACTCTATATGGCTCTAAGATGCAATGACAAGGTATACTCTGTAAATATTTTCTATGGTATATTGCAGAAAATTTCTATGTTAATATGATTGTTCAATTTTCTTGATGGAAGGTTGCTGGAGCTGTTATAATATCTGGTAGTCCTGGATTGATAGATGAAGAGGCAAGAAAAGTACGTAGAGCCAAGGATGATTTTTCTGCCTGCTTTCTTGCATCTTCTGGCTTAGAGTCCTTTTTGGATGCTTGGTATTCTGGAGATCTCTGGAATAGGTATTGATGAGATTGTTTATAGGAGTTGGCATCTACTCTTACTTTGTGCTACATGAGATATTTTTTCCATACCAATTGATAACAATATGTTCGGATCCTGCAGTTTAAGAACTCATCCACATTTCAATAAAATACTTGCGAGCCGGTTGCAGCATTGTGATCTGAAAAATCTTGGGAGGGTATTAGCAGATCTGAGTGTTGGGAGACAGCCGTAAGTTGATGTGAAATGTTTTCCTGTTTTCAATTTTTGGTGTAAATTCTCTTAATTTCCTTTCTAAATCTGTGGAAAGAAGTTAAAAAAGAAAACAGAAAGATCAAGAAGGAAACGCTATTAGACTGAATAGAAAGGAAAGACAGCCTTTTAGGAAGAAAATTTCATTCACAAGAGTCTATCTTGCCTCTAGTGTCTAAATGGGTCACTCCCAGCTTTCATTCATGATTTCAATTCAGAATTCTCATATTTGGTTTCAGCAGAGCTATTGTTGAACATTGATACAGGTACAAATATCATGCTTGTATGGTTCTTAGTTAACGGTCAGAAGCTTCTCCAGTCATGAAAGTGCCAAGTTTGCACTTTCAGAGAAAATACTTCCCGACTGAGAAGTTATTAATTTCTGGTAGAATTTGTCATAACGAATAGGAAGTGCATAGAGTCCATTGGTAGGGCAGTCCCTTTAAATTGATTTTTTTTTTCCATTTAAGTTCTAATCAATTTGATTAGAATGTTCATATTTCTCCAAGTAACCTTTAGAGACATGCTTCTCATCTTTGGAGTTGAATTTTCCAAGGCATTAGATCTTTTCGCTATCCTAAGTAGCTCTCTAGTTAGACGGCATGCTATTTTGTGATCCTTTAGCTAGTCAATGTGTGTACCTCAGTAACCTGAGTAAATCTTCAACTGATACCCTCATTTCAAAACATGCTGATGCATCTTCCGTTTTATCCCTTTTCCAAGTCCCCATGTTCTAATTGTCCACTTCATGTATTACAGGCCATTATGGCAAGATCTGAAGAGCTGCAGAGTACCTCTTCAGTTCATTGTTGGAGAGAAAGATGTTAAATTTAAGAACATTGCTCAAAAGATGTGTGACACAATGTGCCAGAGCACGGAGACTATGAACGTTCCAGAAATAGTTGAAATTCCATATTCTGGTCATGCTGCACATATAGAGAATCCTCTGAGTGTCATCAGTGCAATTAGTCGGTTTATCAGAGAAGTCGAGTTCAAATCACAATAAAGTTCATTTTCACTTTGATAAACAGCATTAGATGGAAGAAACATTTTGATGGTTTTACTATGGCTCCTGTTGGTTTGGTTCTTTTCTCCTTAGCGAACGATAACAAAAATATATAAACTTTGCTTCAGGGTTGATCTCTGTCTGTGTGTGAGAGTGCATATATAATCATAAAATGTATTACATTCCAATGTGCAGTACAAATTTAAAGACACTAAAATTGCATTGCCTTTCTTATTTGTGTTTTTTCAGTCATCTGTCTTTGTTCTCTTGTTGCAGCAGGGTATTTCAAGACATTCACACAAGTTACTAACACAAACAGCAGTGCCAGCTCGAAAGAATGAACAGTACGGTTTGCAGTCTTGATCAGTTTTACATTATGGTGGCCCTTGGGTTGGACTTGTTCCTTCTGCTATTCCATCCATAAAATGACATCCTGAAAACACAAAATATCAAATTAATTAATCGTCACTTGGTGAATCATAATAGCTCAATTGGTTGGCTACCTGAACTTCCACTTTGTTGGTGAGGGTTAGATTCCCCACGTAATCCCCTCCCCATTTCCCTTTCCCCAACCCCCAAATTTATTATTTTTTTTTAAAAAAAGAAAATTAATCACCACCTTTTTCAATACATCAAGCCGAAAAGGTTCTTTTTTTTAATTATTTTTTTTAAAGGTTCCAGAACAAATAATCTAACAAGAAAGGGATAAAATTTAAGCACATATAGGCTATAACACATGCAAGAAAAATATTATTTTGATATGATGAAGGGAATTCATCAAATAAGTTAGTCTTTTAGACCTATGTCCCAACTATGTGAAGGAGTTGAGAGTATGAATCTGAAAACCCTTGGGGTCGTTTGGTAGCTGGTTAGAATTATGCAATACTGGTAGTAAAAATTAGTTATGAGTTAATCTATATTCACATATAGGAAAAAGTACACGAAATAGACTTATGGACCAAATCTAAACTATTATCCAAACGATTTACCTTTCTACCTATTTACACCTTTTTATTTCGTGTGTTGATGTCAGTATAAATGCTATAAAATATACTCTGATAGTGTATATATATATATATATATATATATCATAGTGGTATCATATAGAATGAACTTAGTCCTTTGTGATGTTCTGATGGTATATTGATACCCAATTGGTATATAGGATTTTATTTTTTAAGAAATAAATAAGAAACAAATGAAAAATAATGAAACTTTAAATAAGTAGAATATATATTCGTTATATGTTTTGTTGGTATATGTATACCTTATTGGTATATCATACAAGCAGATGTTGAAGTCAGTGCGCGAATTTTAATATTAGGGGGGTAAAATTGTAATATTATTGGGGTACAAAAATATAAAAAAGTATATGAATGTAAATATTTTGCTTTAAAGGGGTATATGCTTAGTTTTTCCATTCATATATTACTAAAAGTGGGAAGTCTCAAAGTTAAAAGTTGAATTACGATTTATCCCTGATATAAATTAAAATATAAACAAATATTTAATTACTTATTATGTCATTTTAATTAAAATGTTAGTAACTTTTGAACTTCCTTGAATTAATTTTTAATTAAATATCTAATTTAATAATAATATTTATCATCTATAATATAGAATAATTATAACTACATTAACAATTTTTTAAAAATATTTATACTAATTCGCACGAGATGCACATGCAGCACACGTGTTCAAAAACTAATATTATTTAAAGCATGTATTGGTTATTTTATTTTCTATTGTGCCCATAAAATAATACATAGATAGATTCATAACTTGTACATGTAAAAGTTATGTTGATTTCTAAATTGTCAACCAAATGTCATTAATTTTATACATGAACAACTTATTTTATATACCTACCAAATGTTATATAAGTTATACTGAAATTAATACATAGGTAACTTATTTCTTATCTAGCACGAAGAATATTACTGTAACAGCCCACATCTTACAATACTAGTACTATGCAAATGAAATATGATATGACTTTTCAAATTAGTGCCAATTTTTTAGAAGTGCTTGAATCTCAAGTTAGAGGGCGATATGCATGTTTAACACTGAAGAAGGTCGAGTGTAAATAAGTTTTAAGTCAAATTGAGGAGATCACGACCCTAAATGAAGTGAGAGAAGTGAGGTGCTTGTAGGACTTAGGAAGCCAGTAGGTGAGAATTTGCTAGCTGAACGGAGGCGAGGCCTAATGTCGAATTTGTCCAAGTCTGATAATGAATGAAGTCCATGTTAAGAGTGTAACTTTAGCCCGTGTTCTATCATCGTAAATGGACAATACTTAAAGTCCAAGATGAATAATAAAAGGGCCTAAGTACATTACAATCCACTTGACTAATTGGGCCCAAACTAAGTGAAGAGGAGTTAGGAAAATGGGCAGCTAAGGCCCATCAACTTTGAGACCCATTTAGGCCCAAGTGTGAGGGCCAAGCTGCTGCATCACCAGCTTATTAATATGTATTAATATGTGGCCAAAAGCTCAAGAAAAAGTCGGCCAAAGCGACCCTTTAAAGGGGTTGTTCACTTTGGAACAATTTTCATCTTTCCTAAAGACTCTTTTTTTTTTCCCTCTTTACTTCACTTCACAAGGCAACCAATACAACTCTCTAGGGTTCTTGAAGGAAACCTGAATCTTGAAGGGTAAGGTAAGTGGAAATATCCATGTATTTGTTATACTTATCCCATGACAAACAAGAAATATATGCTACTTATGCTTGTGAACAAAGGTCGACAAGCATGTGTTTAGAAAGTTACTGCACACTTGCCTTTTTTTAGTGGCTTCTCTATGGTTTGTGGGCTGTATTATGAAGAGAAATTGATGTTCTTAACATGGTTTGAGTTATAGATATTAATCTAAGGTTGCTACCCTGATTTTGTTTCATTTAAAAAATGAGTTTTATTGTGCTATCTTAAGTGTGATTTTAATTGCAACTTGTGGGCTGATTGATGGAAGGCTACTGCCTCACGTCCTTCGTGACTACTTTGGTATTGTTCTGATACTGCTTTAAGGCTGTTTTTATGTATAGATGTGTTGAGGACAGTTTGGGTAAAGTTGAAATAGGTTCGGGATTATTGACGTCGAAATGTAGCGAGAATACAAATGTGATGCTGCCTATTTGTGTGTTGTACAGGATTGTCATATCTTGTACCTTGTGAACTGTTGTAAGACTGTTAAGGGTCTAAAACAAAATGTACATGACATGTACATAAAAATGGTTGTTAGAAAATATAATTATAAGTGAAAAGGTTGAAGGAATGCCTTTGGGTCACTAATTATAAGCTTGCTGCCCGGTGTTAGTTTTTATGATATTAGGCTGCCAAGAAGTATTTCTTTGCTAATAATACTAGTCTTATTTCCTAATATATTATAGATAAATATTTGAGGGAAAAAGCAGTCACTCCAAGGTAGTAACGAGGTCATACAACGAGGTATGTAAGACTACTTGATTTTGAATTATTTGGCATGAAATATTGATCTGTCCTTGGCACATAAAGGCACCTACCAACTCCGACACAACTACTAACCATGTCTCAACTCTCTCACATGCTCATATGCTCCCATATATAGTCACCTTAAAATCTACATACATACTTGGGTACCAAGGTACACGAGTTCGTTCTACTAAATAAAGTTCATGTGTTGTCCTCCCTCATATGCATTTAATTATTTGTGTAAGCTACTCCTTTTATTATGGTGTTGTCTTTTGTGATTATTTACATGTCATATGTTGTACCTACAGTCCTACAACTCCAATATTACGACCACCAAAAGAATCATCTCAAAGGTAATTGAAAAATAAAGTAAATTATATTGCTTGTTGATGGGTGGTAACCCGAGGGGTGGAAGAATCACCTAGCCAGGGTCGATCCTATCACAGGGGGTAGCCCAAGGGGTAAAAGGAAAAGCCTAGCCAGGGCCGATCCCGATATAGATTTACCATTGATCAGCTGGTCATTTGTATTACATTTTGTGCGCAGATTATACAGTAAAGATAAAGTAATAAAAAGGACATAAAGTACATGATCCCACAATATAACTAAGGTTGGTCTTTTATCCTACACCAGTGCGTAGTTTCATTTGAGTTGTTACTTCATATACAATATTTCCTGCCTTATATATTTGGTACATTATCTAGTACTGACGTCCCTTATGGGGGACCTGCATTTCATACTGCAGGTACAGGTACTAGTAGATCTCTCTAGTAGGAATACAGGATATCTAGCTGTTGTTACCAAGCTCCAGGTTACTTCGGGTTTTGTGTGTCGAGAGTTTATATTTTTGTATTGTAGAGTTAGTCGAGGCCTTGTCCAAACCCTTATCAGATATTTTTTCTTATCTAGAGGCTTTGTAGACTATGTAAATTAAAGTGTGGTCATGTTCGTATTTTAGACACCGTAGCCCCAACGGTCTAGCCATATGCATTTCCTTTTAGCTTGTTATTACTGTTTACTTTCTTAAAGGATGTTGAATGTAGAAATCCCTTATAATATGTATAGAAAGCGTATAGATTACAGGTTGGTTCTTCCGAGCCTTATTGACAACGGGTGTCAGTCCGCCTTAATGGGACTTTAGGGTGTAACAATTACGAATCAACATGGCTAATGATTTAAAAAAAAGACTTTGAGGAAATTGTAACAAAAGAAGAAAACATTCAATACTCTTCAAAGAGTAACATGAAGCAGTGGGAGTATTAGTTATCTTGTACTAGCATGTCATAAAAGGGACACATTAGGAATGCAAGAAAGATTGTGAAGTTTCATGCATATGATTTCTATTGTTTGAGAGAATTAAGTGAGAATAAACCATTTGCCACAATCCAGAAAGTGATCAACAAGAGCAAATTCTTTGAAGCCTTTTCCATGATGATTTCTTGTGTAAACTTCTTGCGAATTATGAAGTTGATTTTTTTAGGCACAATTAAAGGACACGGAACATTTTCATGAAAAATATTTTTGTTGAAAAAAAAGTGGCTATTTTTGCTTGATTTTTTATTTTTTTTAATAAGCAAAAAAAATATTATTTCATTATATGTAATCTACCAAAACACTATGTAAACAGAATGGGTCAGGGAATCAAGAGGATTGTTTACCCTTTGTTTGGATGGCGATTTGTCCTGATTTCATAATATATGGTAGCATACGGTACGTTACAATACATTATTTGGATGAACTGCATTGCTACTAATTAATGATAATTTTGTTGTTTGATCTGATTTTATACTATTATATTGTAACTGATAAATTTATAAAAATGCCCTTAATTATATAAATATTATATTTATCAATATTTTGTAATAATTATTTTTTTAATAAATACATAGAACAAGTAGGAAAACAAACTAATATATCTCCAATCTATACAAACAATACAAGAAAATAAAAAAAAGTAAGAACTTTTCAAAAACGAACCTCAAAAATAAATTGAATCGTGGGAGTAAAGATGCAAGGTGGAAGAGAAGTTTCAAAAGTTGATGCATAAGAAAATGAGTAATACAAAAATAGGAGATATATTAGGGCAAAATTTAATAGATAATAAAGGATAAATTAGAGTTATTTAAAGTTAAGTAAGGGTATAATTGAAAAAAAATGAAAAACCATGGGATACCACTAAATTGGTGGTTTCAAAAAATGAGGGTTTTCATGGTTACAAAATCATAAAATCAAATCATACCATATAATGTAATTAATGAAACAATCAAAACAAACGTGATTCTCTTACTAATCATACCATGGAAAATCGCAATTCAAACAAGCTATTAGGGGTGGGGATTTGGGATGTTGGATAGTTGGGGAGAAGACAATGAACTTGAAATGTCATGTATGAAACTAATTTTCCCTACATTTATTAGAGAAGTCTTTTTCCTCATTTTTTTAAAGTAGCTTGTCTTTCTTAAAAAAGATTTTAACTAATCAAACATTTTTTAAAAAAACTAGTCAAACATAAAAAATAAAATAAAAATATTTTTCAAAAAATATTTTTGAATTTTGATAGGGAAGTAAATTGTTATATTTTGATCAATCAAAATGAATTGTTAGTTTACTTCATAAGCTAATTTCTCTTACAACTTATTATATTTCGCATTAGTTTAGTACTTAAGTTATATATCTCCTTATTTTTGTTTTTTTCATTCGTAACAAGTAACTTCACTCTTTATTGAAGAAAAACGATATTAAATTTTGTCAAATTTCTTGGAGCTTGATAAATTTTTAATTTGATTTTAAAAAATATTATTAATTTTTTAAAAAGTGTAACAACATGTAAAATTAGTTGAAATAATGTTGCTAAATCACATAATATTTTAATATTTTGTTAATGTGATAGGTCTTTGTTATTAAATGTTTTAAATTTTTTCCTTCAATTTTTGAGGGAAAAGGAAAATGTTTATTATGGATTAAACTCATTTTTATTGAATCCACTAACATAAAATTCTAGGTCCGTCACTGAAAAATAAGATTAATAATTAAGGTTAATTGTATCAGTAAAGAACGTCAAATGTCTATTGGATAATAAGGACAATAATTAGTGGATGGTCTAATTAATATTAATTACTTAAAGAACTACATTCCCTCTTTTGGAATTTAACTTCATGATCTTATAGAATGAATCTTAATAGTCATTCAGACTTTTATTAAACAATTTTTTATAATAAAAAATCACAAGTTCCTCCATATAGGACATGCCAAGTAGTGGTTAAATAATTGTATTGATTAGATTTTAGACGTATCTATATATCTTTTGGTAAGAGACAATAAATTATTAAATTTTGATGACTCATTGTCAGTTATATTACAAAGTAATTGTCACGGTCCGAAATCGAGTGTGATTACACTTACCTTAAATTTATCAAAACAAGTGAGCCTAAACAAATAATAAAAGAATAAGGCGGAAGCTAAAATAGTAATACAATCTAAATAGTAAAGGATAAGGTATAAGGAACGTAACCATAAACTAAAAAATTATATCAGAACGATGTCACATGTACAAGCCTCTATTACAACATAATCAGAAAGAAATATAATACAAATCTCAATAGTGTTTGTCCCTCAAACAGAACAAAACCAATAAAGAAATTCAACAGTCTTCAGTGTAGGTTGAAACAACAAGCGGCTACCTCTCAATCTATCACAAGCTCAGTCCGGAAGGAAATAGAAACATTAACGGGATCCGGACTCGCAACCTACATACATGGGTAGAAAACAAAGGTGAGAACTACATACCTCCAAAACTATAGAACCTGCACGCAAAAAAAAATCAACATACACAAATATATAACATAATCACAGTTTAATAGTGTACAAGAACATTGTCAATCAACACACCACACTTGGTACAAAGTAACACATTGAAAACATGAAATGAAATGGAATGAGATGCCATGTTATGCAAGAAACACAATGCAATGTCAAATAATCATAATGCATAATCGTTCTTGGTCATAAACAATCAAGGAATACACATAATCAACAATAATAACATTTTTTTTGGATTATAGCGAAATCCTAACCTTTAGCCACTTTCATGATTATTGAGTTTCTAGATTAAGTGCTAATAAAATACTTTTTTGTGTCATGTTTATTTAAAAGATTTAAGATCTTCTTCTCCTACTTCGTGATACCTTGTAATATCAGACCATAAAGGTAGTAAGGTGGAGACCAAATTACTTTCAAGTACTCCATTAGGTGGACAATATGTTGCTCCTTGGCCTGCTCTAGAGGACCTTCTCGATTTAGATAATTGGACTCTAGAACATAACAGTCGCCCTCCAAAGACTTGAGAACTTTGCTCTCCTAATCACCATGTCAGAAATACTACAAGTTCTCTACCATGTTTGGGACATCGAATCATAAATGGAGAGGCTTAATGGAATGGCACTTTCACGTTTGATACAGAGTTTCATTACATTTCAGGTTATTGGGAATGGACCGAAGATATTCTTAGCAGGAGTCGCCAAACTTTGAAGGATGCAAAAATTTATGATGTTGTATATGGTTTGCTTTTTATTTACAATCGTAATACTAACATCTTGCTAGTCTTTTGTAAAGTTTGGTGTCCTGTTATAAATACATTGCTCACTTCAGTTGGAGAAGTATATATATCGCTCTGGGACTTACATGCAATTGGTGGATTACCCATAACTGAAAATCTTTATGAGGAAGTCATGCAAAACGCTGCAGAACTTACAAGCGTACTTGACAAGGGAAAGAGATTTCTCCTACTATCCTGTGAGCATTTATTTGACGCTTTTCATCAAAACGAGTAGCTAATAATGACGACCTAGATGTTTCTGTAGAATAATGGGTAAAGTTTTGGTAGAGGAAGAATATAAATACAACCAACACCCTCCAAGAAAAGAAAAGAAGTCTACTCATTTTAAAGGTCGTATAACCCAACTGGAACAATTGATGAGCATATCAATTGGTCTTCTGCTGAAGAATTCTTGTTTCGTAAATTAGGGGTTAAGGGCCAACAGATAGAGAAAATGTATTTGACAATATTTTTGTCTTATTGACTATGTGCATTCGTGCTTCCTACAGAAAAGGGTGACTTTATTCGACCAGGCGTCTTTAGGAGTGCTTGTCAACAACATACGAACAAAGAGGTAGCCTTGTAGCCCCAGTCTTAGCTATTATTTACAGAGGTTTGAACACAATTTCAAAATGTTCACAGCTATTATGTGTATGATTGGTTAACCTGTTACTTCAAGATTCATTACTCATCACCGAATGGAACAAAAACTTCATTTAAAGACATTTATTCAGGGGAAGGCGCTGCGAGGAACTATGAAAAAGTGGAGGCATGAATGCGTATACATGGAGAAGGAACTTTCATTTGGAATGCAACATTGATCGTCAGGCCTCAGGCATACCACTACCTTGATGACGACACAGAAAAAGAGTACCAATCAAATTTCTTCATGAGTATTCACTCAAACTACTTACTGTAAGAGATAGAGATGTCTTCATTATTGATCCTTATAGTCCTCGCATATTTAGTTACCAGTTTGAATTTTTTCAAGATGTACTAGTCGATTGAATCATGACTTTGGAGAGGCTTCATTAGTTGAGGACTAAGACTTGCACGAATTTGTGTGTTGACTAAATCCAAAGCAAGGGCAATATTTCTTCCTAATCCAATCTGCAAAAATTTGTTTTGCTCAATTATCAGTCTTTGTGAGACAAGGTGCATGCTAACTTTCTAGAAAGTCACGTGCAATTCTTGACGAATGACGTTTGTCCTGCCACTGATGTCATTCAAAATGATGAATGAAAGTTCAAGAGGGAGGGCGAATTGAATTTTCTTCCCCTTTTCTTTTTAAACTTAAATCTGTAGTCAGTTAATCAACTAATATAGCACGTAGTCGACTTTGATATATTAAATAAGAATGCAGAAATTTAAAGAGCATAAAAGGAAAATTCAACACCGGATATTGATTTGGATTCAATATGAATCTCAGGTCCAGTCCCCTTGGGTTGCAAGAGATATCTCTTCAAACCTTTGGTAAAGTAGAAGTTACAAGAATTTCAACTTAAACTATACTCAGATTTTTTTCTCCTATTTTTTTATTTTTGTTTTTTCTTTTGATACAGACCTCTCTTTCAATTTTTTCTTCTTTTCTCTCTCTTTATCTAACACAGTAACAAAACTAAAGATTACAATGATTTTCTCAAGATGAAGAGTATTGAAGAAAGGCTTGAAATGCAGTAGGCTTGTATGAGTCTTGAGATATCCTGGATGCCTCCTTTCATGTAGAAGAGATGAGATCCAAAGGGAGTTGATCCTTGGATTGAGGCTTTGATGGATCCTCTTTCCAAGAATAAGGTAAAGCTTTTTAGATACGCAGCTAGATCAGATCTTCTTTCCTTGTTTAGCTTCTGACACAGATCTTTTATGGATATAATTGTCTTCAATCTTGGATCTTTTCATGGTACTGATCTTCTAATTGATTTGCTGAATCTTTAACCAATCTTTCTGTTAATCTTGGATTCTTTCATGGTAGTGATCAAATCTGTGATTGATTTGCCACAAATTTAGTATCTTCTTTTTTGTGTCGATATTCTATCTCTTAAAGATGCACTTTTCCTTTTGTGACTTGAATCTTCCTGATCTTGATTGTCTTTATTCCTTATGAAGATATGTTTTCTTTTTGATGCATTACGTGTAACCAATCTTCATTCAATATAATTTTAACACTAATAAAATTTATCTTTCTAATCTTTTTTTATCTGATCGATTCTTTTTCCAAGAACAAGGCTTTTAAAGAAGGTAATAGCAAAATCTTCTCAGATCTTTCCAATCTTGCAGCAGTAGGATCTTCTTTTGATTGATTCTCTCCAATCCAAAGATGCTTGATTGATTTTTTAGATTATTTTCCTTTTTCACTGGATATTTGATTTACTCTTTTCAGTTCAAATATGCTTAATTGTTTTTCTAGATTTGTTTTCCTTTTTTTCTTAGTGTTAGATTGACTCCTTCCAATAATTATGCTCCTTGTGCCTCCAACTAGATTTTCTTGATAGATGTTTCCATGTCGTACCTTAGTTGGATTGTTTCCTTTTTTTGATGTTTTCTGAATCAAAATATATTAACACTAACAGTCTCCCCCTTTTTGATGATGACAATACTAGTACTAATGTAGTCAACTTCCCTGAGTGTATAATCATATAATCGACTTTTTGGGGTAGCATAGGTGCTTCCCCTAAATTCTTGCATAGGGTGATGAATTTTTGCACAAGGTAGTCGAATGGTAGTCGACTAACTACTTTACTAGTACTTAGTCTTCTTTCTCTCCCCGTTTATTATCAGCAAAAAGGAAATAACAAGAAATAAGCAACAAAAGTATTGCATAGCACCATAGTAGAAATAGTCCTTAACAAAATACAAAATCAGTTCAAGTAAGACAATTCAACACATTACAAGAAATAGTTAGCCAAAAGGTTGACACAAATGAAAAGACACAAAATATAACAATAAATAAATAAATAAATGCACGTACTTAATGTGGTGAAAAGATACTTAATCAGAAAGCTAAAAAGATTTGTGGATAATATTTAAAGAATTTTTGAGAAAATAGAATCTTTCTTCAAGCAAAGGTTTTGTAGAAATATCTGACAATTGATTTTCAGTATTCACAAAAATAAATTCAATGTTGCCATTCAAACATGATCTCTAATACAATGATGTTTAATATAAATGTGATAAGTTCTAAAATGATGCACAAGATTTTTAGTCAGACAAATAGCACTAGAGTTATCACATAAAATTTCAGCAGGTATAACATTGGTATCAAAATCACTCAATTATTGAATCATCCAAAAATCTAACTATTATAACATAGTTCAATAGTCACATATTCGACCTAAGTCGTGGAAATGGATACACAATTTTGTTTCTTGCTATTACAGGAGATTAAGGAGTCTCCAAGGAATTGACAAGAGCCACTAGTTCTTTTTCTATCGACTTTGTCACTTGCATAATCAACATCATTTTGTCTAGGTCTAGGTTGAATGAAGGACTCATAGAGGTACTGATGGACTTTGCGTTCTCCATTACAAATTTTTGAATCAACTTCTGATCAGATTGAAAAAAAAATTGAAGACTTAGAAAGAAGGTTAACTCATCCATCATACTCATTTTGAATTAGCTTTACATAAGATTGGCAAAGTCCTTGTACAAATCAGAGTTAGTATTTCCAAAAATAATGTCGTCAACATAAATTTGAATAATAATATTCTCCGAGGAAGATTTTTTAATAAAAAAGGTAGTATCAATGCTTCCTCGTGAAAAATCGTATGAAACGATAAATTTGCTTAGACGCTCATACCAAGCTCGAGGAGCTTTTTTGAGTCAATAAAGAGCTTTTGACAATTTAAAAACATGAAAAGGAAAATCTGGGATTTCAAAACCTGGAGGCTGTTTAATAAAAAAAAACTTCTTCTTCGATAAATCCATTTAAAAAGGCATTTTTAACATCCATTTGAAAAAGTTTAAAATCAGCATAAGCAAGAAGAATTCGAATGGACTCTACTGTTGCTATAGGGGTGAATATTTCTTCATAGTCAACTTCTTTTTGTTGAGTGTAACTTTGAGCTACTAGTCTAGCTTTTTTTCTGGTCACCTTTCCAACCTCGTTTAGCTTGTTTCTAAATACCCATTTTGTCCCAAAGATAGTGACATTTTCAGGATTAGGAACCAGAGTCTAGACTTGATTCTTTTAAAATTGATCCATCTCTTTTATCACACCCTTCCCTAGGGTCGTGACCAGTGCCCGACAGGAGCACGTAATCACATACTAAGTCGAAATCCTTTATAATCACAGCCTA
>JAOTQR010000079.1:376012-386672 GCA_025774065.1 Solanum ossicruentum
GAAAATATGAATGTATTATTATGTTTATGTACAGTATACATGTATATTTATATACTCTTCCCTATATTACTTATAGTTTGCCTCATGATGTGGGACAATCTAACTAAAACAATAAATTGACCAATACAATATAATTAATTAATTAATCATCCAATAAATACACTTATAAAGACCTAAAATCCATAGGCACCGTCTATGAAGAGTTCTATTTCTTTTAAACCTCCAACTGAACTGAGGAATTAATTATAAGAGAAACTATTGAATCAACCTATGAGCTTTCTTAGATCCTATAAATGCTATTTTCTCTACAACTTTTTTGTAATCTATTCAATGACAAACTCACAGTAAACAGTTGTGTCTCCACACATGCAGCTTCCAATTCCTCTCTCTCCAAATGTGGTAGACTATGGCACTCCACATTGTTGCAACCACTTCTTTAATTTATGGAATTGCCTCCACATTGCCCTCCAAATAATTTTTTTTTATTGTAATTATAATATTAGAAGAAAATTTTGAAAAATATTTTAACAAAAATTCTCATAGGTAAATATGGGTTATATTATCAACCCAATATGGGTTATATTATCAACCCAAACCTTAGATGGATTTTGAGTTATTTACTTGCCAAAATTTGAATGAATTGGATAGATACAAATTCCTGGAACTAATTTCACCTCTAATTCTAATGATTTAGAGAAATGACCTTAAAAATGAATGATTTTGACCTTTTCAAGGTTGCCCCTAAAACAGAACCCAAATTCAATATAATTAATTCCTTCTCTAGGGGCAATACAATGCGCTAAATGCGAATCACAAGTTCAAGACCAGCCATGTTCAATGTCATTTGACTGTCATCTCCCACCCGAACTTCCCTATAAGAATTAACACTTCAGTTCCCCACGAATTGAGTATATTTATGATTTCCTCCATGTGTATCTTATACCATATTTATATTACGCACCTTATAAGACGTACTCAACAATCCAGTCATTCATCATAATGAAATCACACACTAAATATTCATGGCGTTGGCACGGGCCATAACTCGTAATAATTATATGTACATCAGTTGCTCAGAGAGCTAATCAGTGTCCCTTTACTATTCCCACGGGGCATCAAAATATATTTACAAAACCAAAATCGAAGACCACATATACTTATTGCCTTCCCAAGTCCACCCCATTCAGAAACTTGGAATGTATTTTCTCACTCTCTACGATTCAACATTATAGATTTGACTAAGTCCAATATCCGAACATAGTCATAAAATAGAGCAGAGTCTTTACCTTCAAGCCCATCCCTACTCACCCTGTTGCTGCCAGTAAGGTTGTTGCATGGGCTTCCGCCAATTACTAGATCAAATCCTCCATATGAATCAATCAGTTGTTCCAAGATGTCTCCGTTCATCTCCTGCACATCTTTAAAATCTACAAGATTCCCTTTTTGATTTGTTTGCTCCCACCAACTTCTCAAAATATTCCTGTTGACTTCAGATATTTCCACAGCAACCACGTTGTTCAATGGAATACCGAGACGATAAAGAGCAACTTCAGCACCGCCAATTCCAGAAAATAGTGATAAAACATTGATACCATTAGGATACAAGTCTTTCAACACCGATAAATGGTATGCTACCGTGTCGACCTAATACAAATATTTTGATCCATGTATCGTGTGAAAAATTATTGTATAAAAGAAAAGAAGATAAGTTGATGGGCGAGTTACTTTACCTGGAATGCATTACCAAGTGATTTGTATCTATCTGTCCTACTTATACCACCTCCACGTGTATGATTCCGCGGAAACCCCAGTAGCATTTCAAATTCATCAGTCTCCAAAGGAGCAACTTTGTTTCTTCCAACCCACAGCAAATTCCACTTCCGGCATTCCTCTAGAACATACTTCTGCACCATCAGTGGTGGCTCACCATCGAAGTTCTCCATAGCTTTCATAGCTTTCCTAATTCTATCAGCCAACTTTGCACTCCCGACACTTGTTTGCAAACAATTTAACTTTGTTCGTGTATCCCAAGACGGCCACCATTTCCTTGTTAAGGGAAATGCCTCATGAATCGTACGTGGAGGAAGCGGAAGTAAAGGAAATCTATTTTCAATTGGCAGATTATGAATATATCCCCTTTTTCTTGCAGTAGCGCAAAAATATTTTGAGTCGACAAACTCAGGCTCAATATCGTAAAGGAATCTGGACATGGTGTCCCACACACCCTTTGGAGTTAGAGCAACATTTTCATAGTAGAAAAAAGGGGGGCCAATAGCTTGCTCTGGCAGAGTTCGCTGGACCATTCCTGGAACTGATTCTGTAGGAACCCCAAATCCAACCATAGGGTTGGGCAAAGAAATCCTCTCTTCGTCTGAAATCGCCCTTTGCTTTTTCCTCATGCACCGTTCATTGTACATCTTCCTCTTGTATCCACCATTTATATGTTTTGGCTGCCACGATAGAAGGCGGCATCAATTAAATGAAAAATGATATTGTTAGGTACGAATCAGAACAAAGTATAACGGATTGTTAGATCACACAGTACATTTCAAAATCCTGCAAGCAGAAAACAGACCTTTACATCTTCCGGCAGATAGGTGTCTTCTTCTCTTGCCATTTGTGCAGCACACATGAAGTCTATTAACTCTGCAAGCGATGCTTCTGGACCTAGAAAGTCATGAAGCGGACACTGAATATTATTTCTTCCACACAATGAGCATGATTAATCCATATCGACCAAACTAAATGTGTGATCTGGAAAGATATTTAAATAACATTAGTAATGTAGATGACAAAACATAAATAAGTTGATACACAGACCGCATCTCTCCATCGCTATGGAAGCCTCCTCTGCAGGGTATCCCATATTTGCCAGGAATAACAATGTCTGCTCTTTTTCAGACAAAGGACCGCCCTTTTCTTTCAAGTAGCCCTGTTACAAATACCAATCCCTGACATTGAATTTATTTTAAAAAATGACGAGATGTATATACATTTGAAAAAAGATCAACTACTTTTATGACACAATTAGACATTGTAAAGTACAATGGAAATTTAATGATTGAAGATAACATACTATACAGTCGTCCGAGTCTGAGGACCAACTATCTTCCTCATAAACATCATCCAGAATGTTTTCATTGTATTGAGAAGAGTTATCATCAGAACTAATGCAGGGTTCCAGCTGAGCGCTCGTACTTGGTTGTTCTTCAGGAGAATCTTCAAGAGCCTGCTACATCCAAAGACGAGCAAAAATTACGATTGATGCTACTAAATTGAGCATATTTTTTTTTCTATTTTGTTTCCTCTTCTATTTTAGGAGATAAGAGGGTTTTTTGCAAGAGTTAAAAGTGTCATTACTAGTGAAAAGTGGAAGGATAGAAGAAAATTGTCATTACAATGAAGATAGATAAAAATCAAGCATATTCTTATTACATATGTTGCTCGGGCTCTTCAAAAATGTCACTAAACGAGTGTTGAATCCTTCAAGTAGTGCATTTTTGGAGGATCAGACGCGAGTGCGGCAACATTTTCGAAAAGTCTGAGTAGCTTAGCTTAGGACAAATTAAGCTTTCATTATAGTACAATTCACATGACAAGATCTCTTCATTGGTCCTAATACATGTCCAGTTTAAATGCTGATTGATCCAAGACTACCTTATGCAAGTGGCGGCAGATATAGATAACTATGAGAAGAGCAAAAGGTGGTTGGATCGAATACAATCTAAAATGAACAGTTTCACAACAATGAGGCAGACATTACACACCTTGAATGTCAAAAGAGCATCCAGTACCAAGCCTTCATTTTCTCCTGCATCTCAAGTCAAATAACATAAATACGACAATCGCAGAATCAAACTTTTAATTGTATAAAGACTTGAAAAATTCAAATACCATTTTGCTCTATTGCTTTTGCAATAGATTCTTCAGGAAATCCCATCACTATAAATTGCTGAATGAACTTGGATTGACATGGTACCGACGATGAGCTTGTCTTCGGGTATGAGAAGACCAAAAGAAGCCATAAATTGAGATGCAACATTAAGATTTTTTCGCAAGGTATCAAATACAGGATTAAAGCATTACCTCCTCACGACCAGTAAAGGTATGATGTCCAAGGTTTCGCAAATTTGTGCATGATGAAAATGTTGCGTCCGGTATTTCTTGTATTTCTAGTTCATCTTCAGTATCCCAGTCAATGCTGTCATTGTCTTCTCCAATGCTATCGTTGTCTTCTCCAGAAAAGTTCTTGTCCTACACGGGATTTGAAAAAAATAAAAGAAATACAAATAAAGTACAAATCTTGTTCCTCCATTTACCAAAATATGAATAAAAAAGAATGAGATAAGAAAACTCCAGTCCTGAAGAATTGAGAAACGAGATAAAACTTACCATTTTTGAAGGCAAGCCTCAAAAAGGAATCCAAAACTATTCAGCAAAAAGAATAAACCATCACCCTACATGACATCAGAAGGTAGACATGAATTATTGCCATTAAAGCTCCACAAAGCAACACTACAACAAATAAAGGATTTTTTTGGCAATTATTGCTGCTATATTATATTTAGCAGCCATAATAAATATTTGCATATAACTAACACACTATATAAATGTCGCCAAAGAATTTAGCGACTTTGGATACAATGCTGATAACTAACTTATTTTGAGACAATTTTTTTCAGCTTACGAGAGAATGGCTTCCACGAACATTTGAAGAAATTGAAAGAATCTATACTACAACAAATAAAGGATTTAGCAGCAAAAACATATTGCCTTTATATCATATTTAATGACAATAATAAATATGAGTATTTACAACCAAACACTCTATAAATGCTCTTAAAAGAGACTCCGGATACAATAACATCAACTCAATTGCCACTAGATGTCTTTTTTGTTATAGTGTTAGTCCCAAACATGCAGATAACCTATATATGCAAGTCTGGAAAAACTTGTCTTTGCTTCAATTTGCATTTCTTATCCTTCAACATAAGATGGAAACAATATAGACCGTACAAGTCCATGCATTAGTAGAATACAAGCCAAGGAACAGTAAGAGCAACAATGAGAAGCAAAGGATGTGAATTGCTTACATAGATGAGATACGTTATTCGGACTATTGACTTTCAATCCCAAACCCATGTCAACAAGGTGCGAGTGTGGGTGTGGAATTCGTACGCGATATAGTTAACTGATATTGGGTACTTTGACCAAAACCGATGGAGAAATTCAGGTCAAATACAATGATCTTTGCGATCAAAACAAAAGCTAAAGTGGCAAACATTGAAAAATTCCTAGATCTACCAACATATAGCAATTAGCACAACATCATATATCACTTTCATCCTAAACTCCTAATTCAGGTAACAGAGCATCCTAAAAACTTCACAATTTCCAAGAGCAACATTGAAAATAATACAGGAAAAATAACATTTATACACAATAAAGTCACTAAAAGACATTAATTTAAACTAGTGAATTCACTTAGAACCAGGGGCGAAGCTATAGACCAGCTAGGCAGGGGCAGAGCCTGATTAAAATTCTGTCTCTGCCACTGCAGTTGTTGAAATAGACAACGTACCTTATTGAAGCATTTTTACACAACCTAATCATCAGCACGAGCTCAATTTCAATGAAATAATAATTCAAGTCTCTCAAGAATCAAACAAAAATAAGTGAAAAATAGAAGTGAAGAAATCAGTTTTTCTTCACAAAGCGGAGAAGAGAGAGGGGACTGAGAATAAGGAAACAAGGACAGAATAGTCAGTTAAAAGCAGATACACGTGTTTTCTTATTAACAAATGAACTTTGTAGATATGACACATGGATTGATATATCTTCATTTAATTATTATCGCATGAATAACAATTTTCTTCCACCTAGTAAAGTTAGGTCTGTAAATAATAGAGTGGGCGTAGATATTTTTATTTGTTTACTTACTTATAATAAATAAAAATAAAGAGCTTACTATTAATGAATTTTTTCATTATGTTACATTTTTTTTAAATATACACTAAATAGTATTAGTCTGTGCGAATACAAGCTCGATACGGGTGAGAGTCTGTTTTTCATTATGAACTTATTTTTTGTTTAAGTCAAAATTTAATAGACAGTGTAATTTCACTTTTTGTTTGATAAAATTAACCTAAGAAGAAATAAGTAAATTCCAAATAAGGTATTTAGATGAAGATTAACATATATCAAATAAACACAATCTAATAGTCCTTAATTCTTCTTTGGGATCACAATTACATCCCAACGAAGAAAACTTTTCTTTAACCAATGGAATCAATTATTTTTGTAGAATAAAATCTCAAATAAAAAAGGTTTTTAAGTCTTTTGCATATATATCAAACGTGATTAAACATGCCAATAACTATTGTCTCTAAAAAAATAATGTGATAGTCTAAACTCAATAATTTTACACACAAGCCACCTGTAGTAGTTGCCCAATTGGTACATGTCCACCGCTTATTTGAGTTTTTCTCTCAAATAAAGATGGAGCAGAAAAAACTGACAATTGACGTTAAAATTTAAAAATAAGGATAGTTTCTTCATTTAATCTATTTTAAAAAAAGTAAAATGTAAAGGCTACTTATCTTGCTATATACTATTGAATAGGCACGTAGCAGATCCCAACTTTATGCAACTCAAAAATTCTCTACATGTTCTGTATGAGTCTCTCATCTCTTCTTTCTTCTATTTTTGATGTCATTAAGACCTTGATCTGTAAATGGGCACTTTAAAGAATCATAAATTGGTTGCAGCCGTCCTTTACCAAATGTTAGATTTGCTTCTCCGTTGTTGATTTTTCAATACATTTTTTTAAAATTAAATATTGGGCTGCTGGCCCATTTTATTAAGTTAGCTTAAACAAAAAGTACACCAGATTTTTGGAGGCCCAACCCATCCAAATGCTTCATCTTAGACCCTAGATAATAGGGTTTTCTATTTCTAGAAAATATCAGAACGTTGTTTCCTAATCTTAAATCCGAAGTTTTCCAATGCGTCTAGTCATCTCCTTTGTGCAAGCTCCAAAGCGGCTCCTCATGCTGGTGGTTCTTGTCATTCTTTTGTGGTTGGTCTGGTAAGCTTTGTATCCCGATTTCCTTTCCTCCTCTCTTGTATCGTCTCCTCTTCTGAGCTATGATTTTTATCAATGTTGCATGTTAGTGTTAATTATTTTGAATTATAACTGTGCAGGGAAATACCAAAAAGGTAATAAGATTAAATCAACAAGAAGATTCTTTCCAAGATATAAGTAGAAGCAAAGTCCAAGAATAAAAAGGGGATCCAAAATGGCGGCAACTGTATCCATCAGAAGATTATTAGGTGACATATTTGGAAATGCTATCAATCAAACAACACGGAGAAAGGAAAGCAAATCAAGGAATCAATCAAGAACCAAAGAAGATTCCGCAGTAGATCTTGATAAATCAATCAAGAAGGAGTCAATGATTGAATACCTGCACAATCAACTCAGAAATCAATCTGCGCAGATACTGCCTATCCTAAAAGCCTTGCCCTTATCCTTGGGGTGAAGGAATCCTGTCTGATTCCAAGGATCAATTCCCTTGGGATTCCATCTGTTCATATAAAAATGAGGCATCCGGATATCTCAAGACTTATACAAGCCTACTGTAACACCTCCTAATTCCTTCTACACGATCTATAATAGATGCACAGAGATGCTGAGAAAAATTTGAAAAAAAAAGCTACTAAAAAGTGATCCATGATAGCCATCTACGACTAGTAGAAGAGGTCTCGTAAACCCCCAAATGACTTGGTGAAATTTTCTAAGTTTGAGGTCTATAAACGAGATAGCATATGGCCCGTAGATTGAGTTCGTGAATTGGTGGTCCAAACATCAACCTTTCAGTATCTTGAGTTACGAATTAGCAGACGACCTGTAGAACATTTTATGGCTCGTAGATAAGGTTTCATTGCCAAATTCCAGTAACTCAAATTTCAGGGCCCTTTGTTTACAAGAGGTCGTCTATGGCTCGTCGAATAGCCTACGGCCCGTAGATGGGGTCTTGTAGACCCAGACGACAGTTTTTAACAAGGTTAATTTTATCTATTCCTGTCCCTTTTAATTAAACTCTTGGACGTTTTAGACTTAATTAAGTCCTGAAAAATAACCCTAAGGGTATTTTCACTATTCTTTACGCTTAAGGATTTCTTGAGAACACAAAAGGAGGGAGAAGAGTGAGAGTTCCTAATTCTAGCATGAGGATCGACTAGGGTTGAATTGTTTCTTATATCCGTGGTATGTAAGACTTACTAAAGTGTGGAACTACATTCGTTCACATGCCCCTTTAATCTACTTGAGTCAAAATTTGTAAAAGAGTTGAGATTTGGGATAATCCTCATATGAAATTCCTACATTTATTATAAATCTCGTGAATAATGTATAGGTAATTGCTACATTGCATAATTTCTGATGTGAAATTGAAGTGAAGTTTATACGTGATAGCACAAACCCTAAATTGCATAATTCTATGAAATGTTATGCATAGATTGAGTTGAGTTTTGAGTTCGATTATTTGAGTTGAGTAACTTAAGCATTGTCGAGCATGAAAAACATGTTGAGTCTAGCTGCATATACTATCATGAATCTTACTTGCATTGCATGATGAGTCTAATTGAGTAAGTCTGAATGACCATTTGAGTCTTAGTCGAGTTTGATTGTCTTAATTATTGACTGTGAGTTGAGATGAGAGAACCTAATGAGGTTGAGATTTGACTAACTGATTGTATATTGAGGATTCAGTTGATTGATGAGTTGAGCATGTTTTAGTCTTGGAAAGAGTATCGAGCATCAACCTGGGAGCGAGTAAAAACTACTTAAACCTACAAAACTACGTTTCTAGTGTAGGGTAGTCATACAACACGTTCTTGCAACTCTTGTCTCAAAAGTGGACGTTTACTATGATTATTTGAATTGAGTAACTTGAGCATTGTCGAGCACGAAAAGCATATTGAGTCTAGCCAATATACTATCATGACTCTTAATTGCATTGCATGATGAGTCTAAATGAGTGAGTCTGAATGACCATTTGAGTCTGAGTCGAGTTTGATTGTCTTCATTATTGATTGAGTTGATGACAAACTAACATGAGTTGAGATGAGATAACCTAATGAGGTTGAGATTTGACTAACTAACTATATATTGAGGATTGAGTTGATTGATGGGTTGAATATATTTAGTCTTGGGAAGAATATCGAGCATCAAGATGGGAGCGAGTAAATAACAACTCAAAACCACAGAACTACGTTGCTAGTGTAGGGTAGTCATACAACACGTTCTAGCTACTCTTGTCCCAAAAGTGAACATTTACTATAGATCCATGAGAGAGTTGATCGTCCTATATCATGGCAAGTTTAGGACGGTCATGGCAACGATGTCCCTTTCATTGTGCATCACCAAACTAAAGGTAATAGCATTGATGTCGGTTAAGAGAAACTCCTGAGCAACATTGATTGAGCATGATATTTAAGCTGAGTTTATTTCTAGTGAGCCTATTTTAAAAAGCATGATTCACTTTAAAACTTGCATGTACTGAGTTGAGCATGAGTTGTTGAGTCGAGGTGAGTGAGTTGAGCTTTACTTTCTCGAGCTATTTTACCTACCAGTATATTCCATATACTGACATCCATTTGGACCTGCATCGTTTCCTATTGCAGATATAGGTGATAGAGGACTTTATCCCGCTCATCGTTGAGGTCTAGATCAGTGTATTCTCAGAGTTGGTGAGCCCTCCTTGCATCCCAGAGGAGCCTTTTTGTATCTTTTATTTCTATTGAGTAGTTCGTTTCTTTGATTTGGGGTGTCATAGCCTATCATGACACCATCTAAACTATTGATTTGAGGCTTCATAGACATTGAGTAGAAGATTTTATTGAGTATTTTATATTTCCAAACTTATTCATTGGAAACTATGAGTTAGTAGAATTATATGTACCTTGATAATGTTTATCCTATTTGAATAATTTCTTCTGCTGTCGAGTTGATGTGACGATGAGGCCAGGTGGTTCTCTTGGGGAATCAACAATGGTTCTTCAAGTGCTAGCAAAACAAAGGTTACCCTCTTGGGACGTGACAAACTTATAGGAAATTGGGATTCAAATTCGAATTCAAAATTCAAATGTTGGGCTTAGGTCAAAGGGATACGCTGACATTGCAGCTTTGCTATTGCATTTAAGCTGCTTCTCGCAGCTTTGTTGTTGCTTGATGTTGTCGTTTTGTCGTGAAGGAGATGGAGGAGAAAGGATTTGCGGATGGGATGAAATTTAAAAGAAAAGATGAGCGCGTGGGGGTGTGGGTTTAATATGTATGTGCTGATGGGATTAAGAAATTAAGGGGAGTGAGTTGGGTATGAGGAAATTGGGCTGCATTTTGGTCCAAAAATGGACCAAATTATTGGTATGAAAATGGGATTAAGGGTAGAAAAATATTATTAAAGATTTGATTTAAATTGCAACTGTAGTCAATTAGAAATTAAAAAGTAGCCAAATTGAATTAAATTTTGACTATAAAATGAATTAATGTAAATTGATGAAAGAACTTCTTAAAATTATCAAAAGGAAATAATTCAATTAAAATAATTCATAATTAAACTAGGATAATTGATAAAAATAAAATCATTTTGAAATGATT
>JAOTQR010000079.1:410792-423319 GCA_025774065.1 Solanum ossicruentum
AGAGAGGTTGTTTCCTGGGAACCCTCGTCTCAAAAACCCATAAGTAGAATAAACTAGATATGACAACAAGGAAATAAAGGGAATAGCAATATGTAAATATGATAAAATTAACACACATACGATAGATAGTGACACACATGAAATAAACACGACTATTCCTGCTACCCTACTATACCCCAGTATCAGACATCCACCTAACCCTACCAACAAATCAACCTGCTACTCTAATTCACGACCTCCACTCCTTCCTATCTAAGGTCATGTCCTCGGTGAGATCAAGTTTCGCCATATCTTGTCTAATCACCTTTCCCCAGTACTTTTTCGGTCTACCTCTACCCCTCCATGTAGCTCAAAAAACCAACCTCTCGCACTTACTAACAGGAGCATCGGTACTCCTTCTCTTCACATGTCCAAACCATCGCAGTCTCGCTTCCCTCATCTTATCAGCCACAGAGGCCACCTCTAGCTTCTCCCGAATGATCTCATTCCTAATCTGATCACTCTTGATGTGACATATATCCATCTCAACATCCTCTTCTTTGCGACATGCATCTTCTGAACATGTGCATTTTTTATAGGCCAACACTCCACCCCATACAACAGAGATGGTCTAACCATCATTCTGTAAAACTTAACTTGGATAAGAACAATACTCCCGAGGCAATCCTCCATTTAGTCCATGCTGCCCCAATACGACGTGTGACATCATCATTGATATTACCACTACTCTGGATGATGGACCCCAGATACTTAAAGTTTACCCTCTTGGGCATAGGTTGAGTGGCAAGCCTCACATCAATGTCTGCTTCATCCCTCGCAACACTGAATTTGCACTCCAAGTATTCTGTTTTGGTCCAGCTCAATTTGAATCCTTTG
Organism: Solanum ossicruentum; assembly: GCA_025774065.1. Classification (NCBI taxonomy): domain Eukaryota; kingdom Viridiplantae; phylum Streptophyta; class Magnoliopsida; order Solanales; family Solanaceae; genus Solanum; species Solanum ossicruentum. The sequence continues at coordinate 411,669 of JAOTQR010000079.1, forward strand.
GACTCCAAGGCGTATCTCTAAGCTTACAACCTATCATTAACTTTAGTCCGAGTATCATCAATCAGTACTATGTCATTCGCAAATAACATACACCATGGAACCTCCTCCTAGATAGATCGCGTCAGCTCATCCATCACCAAGGCAAACAGGAAAGGGCTCAACACATATCCTTGATGGAGTCCCATCACAACAGGAAAATACTCTGAGTCTCCTCCCACCGTTCTTACCCGAGTTTTGGCTCCATCGTACATGTCCTTAATCGCCCTGATATATGCCATTGGGACACCTTTCACCTCTAGACACTTCCATAGGACATCCCTTGGAACCTTGTTATAGGCCTTCTCGAGATCAATGAACACCATATGAAGGTCCTTCTTTCTTTCCCTATATTTCTCCATTAATCTCCGAACAAGATGAATTGCTTCAGTAGTTGACCCCCCGGCATGAATCCAAACTGATTCTCCGAAACATACACTACTCTTTTCACCCTCATCTCTACCACTCTCTCCCAGACCTTCATAGTGTGACTTAGCAACTTCATACCCCTGTAATTGTTACGGTTTTGAATATCCCCTTTGTTCTTGTACAATGAAACCATTGTACTCCTCCATTCATCAGGCATCTTGGCCGTCTCGATAATAGCATTGAACAGTCTAGTCAACCACTCTGCCATCCTTGACCAAGTTCTTCAAAAAATCTACCGGAATCTCATCGGGTTCGTTCGCCCTCCCTTTCTTCATCTTACTGATAGCCCTTCTAACCTCCTCAACTCTGAACCACCTGCAATAACCAAAATCACGATGACTTTCGGAGTGTGCTAACTCACCCAGCTCAGTATCTCTATCTCCTTTTTCATTTAAGAGTTTATGAAAATAAGCTTGCCACCTTAGTCTAATGGAAGTGTCATCTCCAACAGTTTACCCTCCTCATCCTTGATGCACTTCACTTGGTCCAAATCACGAGCTTTCCTTCTGTCTCTTTAGCAAGCCTATACAATCTCTTGTCCTGGCCTTTATCACTTAGCTCCTCATATAGGCGTTCAAACGCTGCTGTCTTAGCATTCGTCACCGCCATCTTTGCTTCTGACTTAGCTGTCTTATATACCACCTTAAGCATTCGCTTTTCATCTTCATCCCTACACTCCAACCAATTCGTGTAAGTAACCTTCTTATCTTTAACTTTGCCCTGAACATCATCATTCCACCACCAATCGCCCTGACATTCACCAAAGGTCCCTCTCGAAACCCCTAGTATCTCGGTAGCTACCTTTCTAATGTAACCAACAATATCTCGAAACTCCAACAGTTCATGAGATCTTCTTTTGGTCTTGACTGATCTTGTGTAATTGAGTCTTTCCATGTATCAAAAGGATCTTCATTTGGACTTGATGAGTCTTGTGTGAGAGGCTTTCCTCACATGAACATTTCTATCAGCATTCTGGAGGTTCTCCCTTTTCTGTAATCCATCAAATCTTCCTGATATGTAGGCCTTATGGTGATAGCCACCTGCCTAGTTCCTTTTGGGTTGTTGGTCTTAAATGGACTCTTTGTACCGCATCTTCTTCCTTCTTGTGCATTCTTGCCATTGTCTGCATGTTAACTTGAACCAATTCAACTTGTTGTTTTCTCTCTCTTTTCTTCTTGTGTTTTCATGTGTTCAATCGCATTTCAAATTATGGCAATTGGCATATTGAGTTTAGCATATTGCCAAAAGTTAGGTTCATGCTCATCTTTGTAACTGAGAAATGAACCAACTATAGCTGTAGTGGAAAATATATCTCAAGTGCCAATTGTGTTTTTAAATTTACACATACATATCCATTCTACAAAGGTGGCTTTTGGGCTAGCTTGTGTGCATCTCGACTATTCTACTATATACTGCAAAGAAGGCTACTGAAAATATCTAAATGCAAAACGAATTTAAGGATAAAAGCTGGGTTTCATTAAGCATAATTCCAGAAGGAAGGAAATATAGTACTGTAAGTAGAACGGGACTCTCAACAGAAAAGACATGTGCCAGCTACTCCTAAGGCCACTTGGAGGGACAGAAGATGAAATAAATACATGACTTAATTGGCAATATGGAAACTACAGACCCAACTTGATATTAAAACTAACATATTTAATCAATCTGAACCTTCCCAAACAAAGGTAATTACCAGTTTACCCTCGAACATCTTCGTTCACAACAATTCCATCCTCCATTGAAGAACCTTGATGATGATTCACGGTTGGGAGTCGTCGAATTTGGGAAACTGGGATTGAAGAAAATTTGTACTCCTCCCATGTTGCTTTTTCTGGAGAAAGGTTAGCCCAGTCACCAATACTTCCGTCACTGCCTTGTTCCCTTTTGGACCAATCTTTGTCCAAAATTGCAACAGGTTCCACTAGAATCTGTCCCTCCTTGTTACAAATTAGATGTTCTATGGTGGCCACCACCTGGTTCCCAATCTTCCTCTTCAATTGTGATTCGTGAAACACCAGATGAATTCTTGAACCAGCTGGCAGTTTCAACTCATATGCAACTTGACCAATTTTGTGCATAACCTGATAAGGCCTGTAGTACTTTGATGCTAATTTCAAATTCCTCCTGATGGCTATAGATGATTGTTGATACGGCTGAATTTTGAGGTAAACCCAAGATCCTCCTTCAAATACTCTTTGTTCTCTTAAAATCAGCATAAATCTTCATCTTTTCTTGAGCTTTTTCTTCAAATTTTCCTGTAACAACTTGTTAATGATCAGTTTTTCACGCAACCATTCATCAACTGAGTTCACCCAAGATTGTGCTACTTATTCAAAGGTCGGCAGGGGAGGATCATAGCCATACGACACTTTAAAAGGAGTCATCTGTATGGCTGTGTGGTATGCCGTATTATACCAGAACTATGCTAAACTCAACCATCTTCCGCAGTTAGCAGGTTTATGCCCAGTCATGCAACGTAGGTAACATTCAAGACACCTATTTAATCTTTCTGTCTGGTCATCCGTTTGGGGATGGTAAGCTGTACTCTGCTTCAGTTGTACTCCCATCTCTTTGAATAGTTCCTGCAAAACAAACTTGTAAATACTGGATCTCTATTGCGCACAATTGAGACTGCACTACCATGTAATTGATAGATGTTATCTAGGAAGGTTTGGGCAACTTGGGATGCTGTATAAGGATGGGATAAAGCCATAAAATGGGCATACTTAGTACAACGATCTACAATGACAAGGATAACCTCTTTCCTTTTTGACCTTGGCAATCCTTCTATAAAATCCATGGATATATGCTCCCACGCCTTTGAAGGGATTGGTAAGGGTTAGTCCTCTACCAGGAGGAGGAAACAACTGGGCGCCACTAGTGAGTGTGAAAGGAGAAGCAGAAGAACGGAGGTTACACTGAACTGAGGACTCATCATGGTCAGTTGACATTCCATCAGTAAGCATCAATGCTGGAGTTGGAGTCCGAACCAATGACTCAGATCTACGATCCAGCTCCAAGTGGTTTGACATCATTCTACACAATGGTTGCTATCCAGAGGTGCTGTCTTGATTCAGCATCTCTTTTAGCCTGAGCTGCTTCCACGGCCAACTTTTCTGAGTATCCAACACATATGTAGCTATCTGTGTTTCGATGCGCTTCAACCGTCATCCTCAGCTTGCCGAGCATGTTGAGGTTTCATCATCATCGGACAACGGCGAATCAGCATCAGTCTGATACCTAATGTGACAAAGGCTACTGAAAATATCTAAATGCAAAAAGAATTAAGGATAAAAGCTGGGTGTCATTAAGCATAATGCCCAAAGGAAGGAAATACAGTACTGTAAATGGAACGGAACTCTTAACAGAAAAGACACGTGTCAGCTACTCCTAAGGCCAATTGGGGGAACGGAAGATGAAATAAGTACAGGACTTAATTGACAATATAGAAACTACAGACCCAACTTGATATAAAAAACTAACATATTTAATTGTTCTGAACCTTACCGAACAAAGGTAATTACCAGTTTACCCTCAAACATCTTCGTTCAGAACAGATACGTGCTGGCTCCCACCCTTCCTCCTTTTTGCATTTCAACTTTCATATGCATGTAGAGCAGATGTAGTCAGTTAACTATTATCAATGTTAGGACTTGAGATATCTCTGGATTGGCTTGCCTTGATATCAACATGATATATCTACTGATCGTTGATTTGGTCTAATCAGGTTACTAACTTCGTTGTCGCAAGCGCTGCAGAGTACCAATCTAGATCTTTCAGAGGCTACTATCTCACTGCAGATTGATTTTGGGAAGCGGGCAAACCAAGCAATGACCTCAGGGCCATCTGTTGCGAAGGTATGAATCTTTTTCATCTTGTTTAAAACGAGAAGCAAATATGCTTGAGACAATGCACTGTGTTCAGTAACTATGAGAATGTTTAGCCACTCACCTATCATCTTCCTTGAGGCACATGAGCATCCTAGGCTCATCCTTTAGTGATCCACCTACTCCCCACTGTACACTTACCAATTCATTTGCATTTAACTCTAGGATAATGAGAATCCTACACTCTCTGGTAATCAACATACGGATCATTTCGGGGAGGCAATCAATGAGGAAGATTTGGACCAAGCTCAAAAGAGGTTTAAGATATAGATATTACAGCAGCATGGCCATTCCCAGCTAAATCAACTTAGTTTATTGTTACCTTATGCTTCAATAGTAAGTTTATTTGTATATCCTTTTCGTTTTTTGGGTCCTTGAGTCATGTTCATAGAAATGCAATTTTTATTTCTCTTCCCTTTTCATTTTAATGTTTCTTTCCCGGGGTGATATCATCTTCCTTGTGTTTGGTTTAATCTCGCGATATTCAGATTTGTCAAGAGATTAATAGTTGAGATATTTAGAAGAGTATGCTGTAGATCTCTTTTTTCCATCAATCTCGGATGGAGTCAAAGATTTACTATTTTTTGGCTTTGGGGTATGATGAAATAAAGCAAAATGGCTCTTTAAACTGTCTGCGCGCTTCTTTCAATTGTGAAGTAACAGTTAGTCAATGCAACTTTCGACACTCATCATGGGTCATTCGGAAACAGTCGCGCTATGTTTTTAAACATAGGGGCTAGGCTGCGTACATCCGACCCTCCCTTACCCCGCAATGGGCGGGAGCCTTTTGAGGCATTGGGGTAATGTTGTTATTGTTGCCATGGATGGTACAGTGTATCAATTGTAAGCTGTCTGTTTTATAGGGTAAAAGCTGTATGCAAATTAGGCAGTGTCTTTAAAGAGGAACATTATAGTATTGGATAATTTGCAGAAAGTGTCATTTGCTCATCATCTGTTAAAGTAATAAAGTGATATGAAATATGATGACTTTAAACTAGGATGTTCACGGGTTGGTTTCAATTCAGTTGTTTAGTTTAGTTATTAAGAGAGAAAATGATAATAATTTATTTGCGAGGAGATGAATCGTCTTCATGACGTTTTGAATCTTATAACTTTTTTTTTTTATTGAATTCTATTTATGTTAATTTTTTTCTTAAATTGTTGGCTAATTTAATTTATTTAACAACATAAATTTACTGAATAAAGTATAAACTATTGATATTGTTGCAACAAATAAAAAATGCATTATACCTTATTCGTTTTCATAAAGAGGGCATTTTTTTTGCATAAAAAGTGTTTATAAAAGCAATATTGTTTATCGGTTTGATTTTTTTAATTTTTTGAAATAAAATCAAATTAAATATTATCAGTCTTTGAAAATATAAAATTAAGTTAAATGAAAATTAATTTATTTAGTCATTTTGATTCGTTTGTCTTATTTGAATCTGAACACCTTAATAATGATGGAGGGGGAAAAGATTCAAAAGGAAAAATGCACTAATAAGAAAATGATGAATTGCCTAACCGAGCTGATGAAACTTAACATGAAAGGGACATTTTGTGACATTCGACGGACCAAAAAGGAAAATATATCACATAAAATAGGATGAATGGAGTATTTTTTTCTTACCACTAGTAATGTTATCTTATACAATTTTTATCACTTTCAACAACATAAAGTTAATCATCACAGTGTGTTTACCAGTTAGTTCACAAGAAGTATTTTCACAAAAAACTAGCAAGAGAGAGAATTACTCGAAAAGCTGTTAGAATCACAAACTTTGCAAAGAAATGCACTATCTTATGATCAATACAAACTCATTTACATACAATAAAACATAAATACAAATACACTTCCAGGTGATTTTATGAACATAAATATTAATGCATATGCTATGTTGAATATAAATACAAATATAAATACAATTGATACAATTTGAATACAAACTCAATTACAAATACATTTCCAAATGATTTTATGAACATAAATATAAATACACTTGTTATACTGAATATAAATACAAAGACAACTAATACATTTTAAATACAAACTCAATTACAAAAACGATTTCAAGTGATTTTATGAACATAAATATAAATACATCTGTTTTACTGAATATAAATACAAATACAACAGATTTGGAATCCTATGGATTCAAAATACAATTCCATTAACCTATTGGGTTCTTCTGTGTCAAACTCAAATCATCCTCACTGACAACACAATTTAAATCAGTGATTAACATGAATTCCTTGTGTGAGAATTGTAGAGTAGTTTCATTTATATAAATTTTGAAGCATTGGCGGACTGGACTCAAGTCCTAGAGCCATATAACACCTAATAAATTGTGATTGGACTGAACAATGTTGCATGTTCAGATATGGTGCAAAACATATCATTTCACAAAAAACCTTATATTGTTGCTCAGTAAGGTACTTCTTCACATGATTCTTTACTTTAGTGTTTGAGTAACACATCATACTTGGAGCATGATTTGGTAGCTTTTTGACATGGAGTTGCACTTTATGAATGAAATACAACCAAAAAAAAAATTGTTAGAACAACTAATCAATCATGTTGTGTTCACTTTACCTTAACATAAATGCATATAAAAAAATAAAAAAAAATTTCAATGTGAATTCAAAAATACAATTTAAATAACTTCAAGAAGTAAAATGAATTTGAATATAAATGTTGTTAATATATTCATTTAATACAATGAATACAAAAATACAAAATTTATTTGTTTGTTCGTTTAGCTATTTGAATGTAAGAATAATAGATAGCTAGTTAATGAAGAATACATTTGACATAAATACTATTTATATCTAATACTATAAAAATACATATACAATTGAAATACCAATAAGTTTAAAAATGTGAAATGTATCAAAAAATTATTGTTGTATTTTGTTAAAAATTTAATACAACAAAATCAAAATTAGTTGGTGAAAATATTTGAAGATGACAAATTATACGAATACTAGTTAGATTCAACTAAAAATACATTGAATACAATTTAACAAACAAATAAATTAAAATACAATTAATAAATTTCAGTATGCAAAATCTTTAAAACAGACAACAAAATTTGTTACCTCTCGTTCCAAATCTTCAGTTGCACCTTTATTTCGTGTATCGAAATCAATAATTTTAGCAGAAGACTTCCCCGAAATCTGACTTTCAATTGGGAGTTTTCACACCAGGAACCGCTTCGCTCAGGTTATGATTTTTTGTCGATTTTTCTTGCTACTCGATAAATTGTCGCTAGCTTTTCTCTTATTTTAACAATGTTTTCTTTTGCTGATTGACTAGACAAAGCAATATCTTTTTCTTTGGTAGAGGAGGAATTTTAATTTGTTCAAGATATTGTATTGTAATGGGTTCATGACGAAACTTAAACGATGGCGATGGGGAGGAAGATGACGGCATAGGAGTGAAAAGGCAGTTGAGGAATTGGGTAAACCCAAGGTTGAGTGATTCGTTTCCGATCGAGGTGGCTCAGATTTAGTGCGAATGGTTCTTCCATCGAAGCCACCAAACAAAAAGCTTGAGATTCTAAATTGATTTGAAATCCTATGGATTCTAAATTAATTTGAAAAAGATGAGATAGAAAGGAATATATGAGAAAGAAAAAAGGATTTGGAGGGATTGAGCAAATTTTATTGCAAAAATTGCTTTATTGATGTTAAATTGATTTTTTGCTATAAAACAGATAATATAGCTATAAAGAGTAATTTCTTTAAACTATATCTAAATTCCATAAATATATAGCATAAGTTTGCTTTGTTGTGTAGTTTTCCCATAAAAATACCATAAATTTAAAGTACTAAATCATGCTAAAATAAGTATAATAAGGGAGTACTTATTAATTGTATCAGTAAACATTAAAAAAAACTAAAATTAGGTTATGTATTTTTATCTAAATCAATGTAAAACTAAGAACAAATATTCATTATTATTGTTATTCTCAGTGTTTGATTTTTTCTTTTTGGCTAGTATTAGTATTGATTTGATTTTTGATTTGAGTTTTAAAGTTACTAACGTGAAAAACTTATCAAATATATCATATTTAAAAATTATTTACCATTTATAGCTATATAAATTAATCTTAATACATGTACAGTTCATCTTAAATATATAATTTAAATTTCTTAATCAAAACAAGCCTAAAACATTTTAAAACACTTATGATACACCTATATTGTATGCAAATTCATTTTTATACATAATATAACACATTAATTTTTGTTTTCAATATCAAATCACTTGTCAAGTTTTTTTTCAGATTAACTCAATTTACGATTTGGTTTGATTTTGTTCATGCCTAGTGATAATTAATCCGAGGTTTAACGATACTTGGATACCCCTGATTGACATGATACATCACTCCCTTGATTTTCTTCCAAATAATTGGTCACTATTTTTGTTGTTATTGATCCCCTAATTAACATGTATCACTCTCATATTTTGGTTTTTCCTTTTTTTTTTATAATTTTTTCTTAACTACTTTCAAAACTGATATCATTTTCTATTTGAAACTTTTTTTTTTTAGAAAAAAATAAGTTTTCTTATTTCTTAAATCGATTTTGTTTGTGGAATATCTTCTTTTTTTTTTTTTTAATGTACTTTTTTAGAGGAATAATTTTTTTTATATGAATTTGCATAAAGTTGACAATGAATTTCTATTTGAAAAGACTACAGAATTTACAATTAACATCTTATATATATATAAATTTCATAGATCAATTTTTTTAATTTGAAATTTAATTTTTAAAAATAAGTATTCTTATTTCTTAAATATGTTTTATTTTTGAAATGTATTTTTTTTGTAAGATTTTTTTAGACGAGTAAATTTATTTATTTTTGTATGAATCTACTTAAAGTTGGCAATGAATTTTTATTTGAAAAGAAGGCATAATTTACCATTAGCATCTTATGTATGTAAATTTCATAGATTAGAAGTCCAAAAAAAGAAATTGTTAAATACATTAAGTTTACCGCTTTGTATAGAATTTTCATTTGAATGAAATGAGTTTATTGAGTTACATATTAATTTACACGATAAATTTAAAAGAAGTATTGTTTACTATATATGTAGTGAGTATATCATTTAATATATGTAATGAGTATATAATTTGAAAAAGTTATAAATTTTGATTTATATTGTTCAAATTCAGCGTATTACTATATTGTATTAATTTAGGTATAAATTTGTGGTATCAAATTTAAATGGATCTTATGTATGATTTTGATTTATTTAGTGATTTCACAGGCTAATCAATCGTATAATATTAGCATGATCTGTGATTTCTAACAAAATATTTACAAATTATTTAAGACTAATACTTCTTACAACTATTGGTGTATATAATTGATTCATAAACTGATTTTTATTGTTGAAATATTTTCAATTGGTCTATTGCATCAATTTGATTTGATATCTGATGTCTAAACTTTTTTTAAAAAAAAAATTAAATATATTATTTTGATGTATATTGACATTTTTAGAAATTTATATAGTTTGGATTTACGGTATGATTTTGATTTAATTTGTGATTTCAAGCAAATAAATGTCTATAAATTATCTAAGATCAATATTTTCTCACAACTACTTGTATATATAATTGATTTATAAGCTGATATTGATATATATCCAGATATCAAAAAATGTATATAAATTGGTTGCTATCAATGATTTTCTTTCAAGTAAATAACTATAAAAAAAGAAATGTATGTGTGAATAAGTATCAATTATTTGATAAGTAATATCTATTTCATATGTATTTTATAAAATGTATAAAATTCATAACACAAATTTTAAAATTTGTTTAACACCAAATTTAATACCAATGTCATCTATAAAGATTCAAATTGAGTAAATCACTTCACTGTCAAAAATAAAATTAATAAATTTTCATGAAAACCATTACAAAAAAATAAGTAAATGTATCCAAAAAATGAATTATATGCAAGCTAATTGTGACAATCTTCTACGTCTAGTTGTTCACTCTTGATCTTGATTTGGACATTTGAAACTTCCACGTATATAAAGCAAGTTCTCTTTTAATACTTGGTCTACCAAATTTACTTGTAATATTGCCGGTCACCTCACTTTCATTAATTGCTCTGTCATTTTATCATGTTGATGTTGCATACTCCCAAAATATAAATGCAAAAATTGCAATCTTTATATCAAAATCATTACTTATAATCAATAGGTTGAGTGTATAAACTGCATGTAAATAAACTTGGGTGGGTACATAAATAATATAAACAAACCCATTTTATGTATACAACAAATATATAACTAGAGTTCCGAGGTACAATTAATATTGATACAAAACTGCAATATTCATATCAAAATCATATCAACTTATAACTAATATTTTGTGTATATAATCAGTATGAAAATGGACTTCACTGGTTCACACAACCTCAACTTTGGTATGTAATCATTTAATAACTGTATTCCCATTGTACAATAAATAAGAAAAAATCATTAAAACAATAAAATCAACAATAAATAGGAAAATCTGTTTAATTTAGAAGAAAATATTCATTATCAATAAATAGAAATCATTATCTCTATCTAAATTGCAGAAAACAAATAAATAAATTTATTTTCAATAAATCAATTTCACCAACATCTATATCCATTACCAAAAAAAAAAAAGAAGAAAATTTAATAAACAAAACACACAAAAAATTATAAAAACATTCAAACAAAACTGTAGTACACACACCAAAAATAAATATGTAAAAAAATGATATCACAAAAGAAGAAATAAACAAGCTAAGACACAAAAATATATTTTAAAATGTTAAAACAAACCTGTTAAATCTCATCGACTTCCGTGTTGAATCACTATTGAGAAGAAAATATTTTTCCTCTGAAATTTATCCTAAAAAAAGTGTAGATTGTAAGTAAAAAAAAAAGGGGACAAATCAATATACCAATAGACTATATGTCCCCGCTACTATTAAAATTCGCGTGTTGATATCATGCTGATATCAATACTCACTTTGTATGATATACCAATACGGTATCAATATACTAATAAGATATCACAGAGTATTAAGATCAGTCCTATATGATATTGTCACGATCCAAAATTCAAGCGTGATGACACTTGTCTTATTCCACCAAGACAAATCAGCCTACAACCCAACTACTCCCTTCGTCTCAAATTAATTGAATTTTTAAGAGTTTTTTCAAGATTCAAAATAGTTGAATTTTTCATATTTCAAGATGAATGTTTGAAATTTTTTCCATATTTGCCCTTTCATTTATTGAA
>JAOTQR010000079.1:423419-443670 GCA_025774065.1 Solanum ossicruentum
TTATGAAAATTGATGTTTTACATGTTTTGGGGACCATAAATAGACTCCTAAATGTGTTAGGATAAAAGTACCCTCAATTATAAAGAAAAAATGTTATTAACTAATCTAGTGAGGGTCTGCATCGGGTTCGCGAAGCGCTCTGAGCGTGGACCTTCGGACAACTTTGCACCCCTTCACTAAAATGGTCATAACTTTCTTCTCCGAACTCCGATTAACGCAAAATTAGATGCGTTGGAAAGCTAATTTGAATATCTTCGATTTGATGCGTTATGGGTCATCTAAAACATTACATGTCAGGAGATATGGTCATTTGAAGTTGACCCTTTTATCGACTCATACGAAAACTTAATTGCTAGAAATTATTTGAACTTCACTTGATGTAAAAGATCCCTTATGGCTCTAAATCACACCTAATATACTTTAAATACCTAGGAATTGATCCTAACACGTACATACAACTTACAAGTAATTAGTCCATCCACTTTTTATAAAATCTTACTTTAGAACTCAAACGCTAAGAAAGTTTTTAATTAGCTTCTTACTAGAGGGTTCGTGTGACCTTAGATCTTCTACAATTCTATTCCACATTAAGAATTCGACTTTAACACTTATACTCAATTAAGAATTATTAACTAAAATACTATATTCTACAAAGAATGGCTCAGTCTCAGCTTAAAAAAATTTGGAGTGTTACCTCTGATATGGTATCAATATACTAATAGAGTATCACAAAGAATATATTTTCTACTAATTTAGAAATTAATAAATAAGTTTGTGACTTTAGTAATTTTTTCTTAATTATTTTATTTAAAAAACAAGATCTTAATATTATATGATACCGATAAGGTATCAATATCTCAATGAAGTATCACAAGAATATATTGTCTATTAATTTAGAGTTTAATAAATAATTTTGTGACTTCAATAATTTTCTCTTAGTTGTTCTATACCTTTAAAAAAAAGCTCAAAACTATATGATATCGATATTGTATCAATATACCGATAGAGTATCACAATAAATATGTTTTTCTACTAATTTAGAGTTTAATAATTCTTTTAATTATTTTTTTAAAGAAACACAATCTTATATGATATCAATAAAGTATCAATATACCGTCAAAGTATCACAGAGGATTGAACTCGTTCTATATGATACCGTGGTATGATATATATACCGCCAGATTATCACAGAGGATTATTTCATAGTATTCATGTTGATATCATGCTGGTGTCGTGTTGACATCAACATGACATCATGGACGAAATAGAAAAGGAAAAAGTGGGGTAAGGGGGTAAATGATTTGGATCATGAGTCCATTAAGGATAGATGATTTGAGTTGGATCCATTAAGAATTAATAATTTCACATGAGATCTATTTTACGTAGTTTTTTTTTTCTTTTCTCTTACATTTAATTAATGCTATGATTAAATTAAACCTTTATTAGTAATAATTATAGAATAATACATTTAAATGTTGCAATATACACTCTTAAATCAATATATCGGAGGATTTTTCCTTTAAATATTTGCTTTGCATTGAAAGTTAAGTGGATCATGAACCCACATTAAGAGATGGTGGTAAGATTTGTGCATATTTTATCTTTCTTAGATCTCACTTGCGATATCCCACTGGATATGTTGTATATATAAGTCTAGTTGCACAATTATCAACTAATATTTTACGGTACATAAGTACTCCCACTTAAGTAGAAAATTTACTTTTTTCATGACAAGAAAAATTTGTAATCGCTATTCTTTGTGTGCGCACAGGGTAAAACCCCAGTTCCTATGCAAGAACTCACAAACCACACATGAGAGGTAATCCACACTAGGCAAGTCCGTCGTGAGAAGCTCGACCCAGAAGGCAAACCCCTTGCTTTCGCTGGCAAGGGGTTTTGAACTCGAGACCTCAAATATAAAAGTCTCAAGCCCAAACCGCCCACCCCAAAGAGTTCACTCAAAAATACCAATTTTTGTCAGGACAGAGTTCAAGCCCGGAAATCTTAGTAGCTTAATTGGTTGGTCATCTAAGCTTTTACCTTATTGATAAGAGTTCGATTCTTCATCTCCCATACTTCACCAGTTGAATCTGCTCCATATTTATTATACATCCACAGAACAGAGGAGCATAACAGTAAGCAAGTTGAACATACTAGGATTTTAATTGCTCAATGATTATATTGAAGATAAATCATCATATCGGGAAAACAAAAAAAGTCTACATTTCACTGACTCCACTTTTTTAAGATTAACAAACTCAAAGAGCCCTCTAAACCTACTACCAATGGCATGTCATTCCTAAGAATATCAACATGTAACTTACAAAGAGATTATGCATGAAGTGATGTATATTTTTGAACTGACAACCCTACAAAAAAAGAAACAAAAGGGACTTAGAATTTACAACAGAGAAGGCTTTGCCGCCAACCCCTGTGTTTCCGCAAATGCCTCCTTTCTGCCTGTGCCATTCTTACTGGACTACTGTTCCATTCAGATTGTAAACTGTAAAAACATAAACACAAGGAAAATGTTAGTACAAATCGACAGCAACAGGAAGATGAAGGCAAAAAGGATTGTAGAAAAAGATGTCGCAGATAATTACACTGGGAAGGCAAAGGATCTGGTACTGGTTGTGCTGCTATCTGACCGGAGAGAGATGTTACCCGAATGTGATATATGCCCTGAGTAAGTAATCAAACCAGATGTCGGTCCTGCTGTGGAAAAACTTGCCTCTCCATCTGCAGAATGACCATGCACACCGAGGGGGAGATTGCCAGAGTTCTTTTCCTCGAGATTAACCACATTTTGGGGGTCGATGGATTTGCTGTGGATACTGCTACTGCTGGAGTCCACACTATTGGCAAAATGAACTTGAGTCCCATCTGTTTGACTGGAGACTGCCTCTAATTTAAGGGGTTGTTCAGGCAAGTTTTTGACGTTTTCTGCCACACTGCTACTTATAACCGGCTCTGTCAAGTTGAAGTCGCAAGTAGTAGCTCCAGCTTCCGGCTTGCTATCGTTGAAGAGGTTGCTAGCTGGTTCATCGTTGTTTATTCCATCAGACGCCGAGACTGCATTTTGGCTGTTGAAAGCTGCTACAAAAGTAGGCATCTGCAATTCAAGAGAAATTGCATCCGCAATCAAGTTTTACCACAGCATTATATCTTAAACATGCACATAGACTTATAAACTACATGACATCTTAGACGAATTTATAAATATGACATAATCAAACCTGATCAGGCTGCTGTGCTGATTGAAGAGCGTCAGAGTTAGATTCCTTAGAATTCTGAATCTCCGATTCTTTTTCTGATATGTTAGTAGCTTTTGTCGTGGTATCCTTTGATCCAAGAATCACCGTCACATCCTCCAGATAAGAATCCTTGTCAGCATCTTGGCTCATGTTATCGTCCAAGAAGGGGTTTATACCTTTTGGAACAAGTGATTTAATATCCTCGTCTTCTTTAGTTGTATGATGATCCGCAGAAATTTTGAAGCTACTTTCAACTGATGAAACTTTGGACTCACCGATTAAGACCAATTCACTGTCAACAGACTCCCTTGTGTTTCTAGACTGGTGCTCGTCAGCAGCTAGAGAAAAAGACGAGTCAGGCTGCTCATCTTTCCTGCTCTCAGTTACAGTTTTATCCATGACAGGTACACCCTCATCCATGCATATATCTTTCATAATGTTAGAGTTTCTCTCGTCGTAGCAAATTGTTGATTCAGGCAAATTGATATCCAGGACAGCTTTATCGGTATATAAATGAGTATCTGCACCAGACAACTCTGTAACAGAGGTAAATTGTGCATTAGAGACTATGACTCCCTTATCTTTCTCATTGAGGAAATTAACAATAATGGAGTCATCGTATTCGGGAATACTCCATAGGTGATCTCTATCTGCTGTATCACATGCAAAAGGATTTCCATCTCTC
The DNA here is from genome assembly GCA_025774065.1 of Solanum ossicruentum. Classification (NCBI taxonomy): domain Eukaryota; kingdom Viridiplantae; phylum Streptophyta; class Magnoliopsida; order Solanales; family Solanaceae; genus Solanum; species Solanum ossicruentum. Next base: position 427,359 of record JAOTQR010000079.1, read on the forward strand.
TTGCAAAACATTAAACTAGACAGGTCTTCGTTCAGATCATCTTTCAGAGGTGAAGCTCTACTTTCATGTTTGTTACTTCTCGAAATATCATCAAGATATACAGAGTCATCAAGTTCCTCAACATTCCAGGACTCGTTCCTCTCTTTTTCACATGCCGAAGCGTCTTTAATGCCATCACAACCATTTGAATCAAGCAGATCGTTCGTTGGAAAGACTAAAGACTTAGAGTCCTTGTAACCATTTGAGTGAGTTAATGTTTCATCTGGATTTCCCTTCATGGTAGCCTTCTCTTTAGAATGTTAAGTCACTGTTATTACATTCAAATGTTTCAGAATCATGCACAACTGATACAAACAGATGATCGATGACCACAGACAAGTTAACTTCTCAATGCAAGAATCAAGTTGAGAGATAATATATTACATCGAGTTGTGTTATCCAATTTGACAATATAACTTTAAGATGTGAAGCATTTCCATAAATAGACAAAGGATTTTAACAAAGTCCATAGATGCAATGAGACAATGATTAAAAAAAAACATGACGCATCAGATTAATCCACTCTATACTCTATTAAACAACAACAATGAATTGCAGAAATAAGAATTAGACTCACGCTTTCGTATAGTACATCAGTGAGTCAAATCTGGAGAAATACACAGAAGCAGTGAGGTAACTACGGCTCAGAAACCTGCGTCAACAGAACTTACAAAAGTATATTTAGGAGGAATTGGCTATGAATACTTGCAAATTCCTTGAATAAAGATAATTTAGCAACATATTCGAGGCAGCGGCCAAAAATGCACTATCAACCAATCTAACACTGCCTGAATCAATCTAACACTGCCTCAATCCCAGACCAGTTAATACGAACGAATATATGAATCCTCTATAACCATACCATTCTATAGCATCATAATACTAAATAATTTGTCTTTTCAGCAAATTTAGATTTCTCAAAAGGTGGAGTGTTTTTCGAAATCCTACACCTATCCTTGCACTAGCATTCATGTCTCTGACCATATATCATGGGCTATCTATATCAACGGATAGATCTAATGGCTTTCGATAAACACGAGGAACTGTTGAAAATAGTTCAGATCACCAAACATGAGTTCAAGAACAAATCAGCTCATTTTTTGTTACATAGGATTCACACAAACTTAACATAATTTTTTTTTTTTTAAAAAAGTGCTCAATCAAATAAAACCAAATACCCAATGTAATCCACAAGTGTGGTCTGATATATTAAATAGATCTTATCCCTACCTTACGAAGGTAAAGAGAAATTGTTTTCGATAAAGACTCAGCTCAATGATCTCAATCAAATATGCTAGAAAATAACGACAGCAACAACAATATACCTAGTGGAGTCCCACAAGTGGGGTTTTGGGAAGGTAAAATGTAACTCTAATCTCATATAGATAGAGAGCATGTTTCGGGTCAGAGAAATGCCACAAAATAACCAAAAAAAAAAAAAGTTGCCTCACATCCTGTACAAAATGTCACTTCTTTTATTTAATGTTTAATAAATCTATGTTGCACTCAACTCTCCAAAATAGTTGTCACACTTACATCAGATCCTCCAAAAAATACACTGCTTTTGAAAAATCCGAATCGAACACACATTGATTTTTTTTGGACAGTCCACGTAGGCGTAAACCACGTGGGATCCTAACTTTGTCAATAGATGAGGAAAAAAGACAAGTGTAGGTGATTTCCCATTGAAATTTTTGTACAAAGTTTTCTGCTAAAATACAAAGCTCATATCCTAAGTCAAATGACCAATCCCCAATCCCCACCATTTGTGTTTTGTCCTTTAGCTCTCTTAAATAAATTAGTAACAATCAATTCTTACTAGATCTAATCCTAATTAGTAGTAGTAATAATATTTTAATCACCCCACCCAAAAGAATTCGTAAAAAATTACTGCTAGAAAACAATGAAAAAAGGCCTTACATTCTGGCAGGTTCTTATCAGATCCCAAGAAAATTCACAATCTCATTAGCCATAAATAATCTGATTAGTAAAGGATAAATTGTTAACATGTTAATTTCTTTAATCACATATATGATTAATGATGTTCCCAATATCAAGAAACATAACACTAAAAAAAAATTAAAAAAATAATCAGTCTATATAACTCCAAAAATATTATGGTACCTGTATGAAATCATTAAAAGAAATGCACTATTTTTAGAGGATCGAATACGAATACGATGATATTTTGTGGAAAGACAGGATAAATCTCAAAATGTGAGATGAAGACAAACATATAGAGCTTATTTTGCTGTAAATATACCAGGTATATTGGCAGGAGAAATGGCAAGAAAAAGTCAGCAGTTTTGATTTATTTAAAAGATAAGGGAATTAAAAAATAAATATAGAAAAAGATTTTTTTAATTGGATTAATAAGAAGTATTAACCCAGTGTGTTACTTTCTCTCTCTAAAAAATGCAATTAATACTCACTTGTTATTTTCTACACACGTGTACTATACTTGTATAGAGAGAGAAGGGGGAGTGTGTCTAGATTTCTAGATAGTTTAAGGGTACACGTAAATAAAATTAAAATTATACGGGTAGTAATAATATAAAAATTTATTATAGGAGATATTAATTATTCATAACTCTTTGGTTATGTTAAATTTATTTTATTTAAATAGAGATAAAATTGAAAAAAAATCATTAATGTGTTCTTAATAATGTGAAACACAATTTATTTTGAATAAAATAAAAAAATAAGAAATATTAATTCCCTTATATTATAATATATGTGTTATCTTTTAAATTTTAAAATTCAAATAGATTTATCTTTAGTAGTATTTTTTTCACACATTTTTAATATATTTTGAATTATCAAGTTATAATATGTTTTAGTTAGTTTTTAAATTTTTTTTTAGTTTTATGTAAAAAAAAATTCTATGTGCAAATTTACTACAATAATGGAATCCTATAAGTGAGACCTATTAAAAGAAAAATATATACAAATCTGAAGTTATTTCCAGAAAATTCTTGTCTATACCCAAATTTACTGTTAAACTTAAATTATTCGATTCTCAAAATTAGCATAATTATTTTGATACGGAAGGAATATGTTTATTTTGTTAGAGTAGAGAAAAAAGATAAAAAAATCATAATTTTTCGGCAACATGCATTTAAAACAGTGCACAAATAATAGTGACTTATAAATGAAGAAAAGAAAAAAATGCACATTCATTCATTAATTAATGAGTTGCTTTACAGAGAGACAACAGCAGTATTAATTATTGATTCTACATGAAAATATAAATTATAAAAAAAAAAAAAGAAGCGGCTTACCGGAAAACAGATCACCGCCGTCCTCCGCCGTGTTGCTGCGTGGTGTTTGCATAAATCAAATCCCAGTTAGATCCACAAATAACATACCCATATATAATCAGAATAGTATTTCTCTTTTATATAAATTTTGGGTGTATTCAACAAAATATTTTTGGGAGGAAAAAGAAAAAGGAGAAGTGAATGGAAGAGCTGACTTTATTTTTGTATGGAGGGGAGAGAGGGAGAAAAAGAAGAAGGGAGAGTCAAAAAGCTCAATTGAGGACTCACTTTGTAAAGTGCATATTTTTGGTTGGGGCTTTAAATGTGGGCTCTAAGCATACAATAAAAAATTTAAAAAATAAAATTATTTCATTGAGGATGGAGCTAGAAGTCGGTATAAATGATTCCAGGGATTCAATAATTTTAGTTCAAATTTCATATTTATATTAAGAAATTTAATAAATATATAGAAAAACTTAGTTTTGTCAAACTTAATAATTTTAGTTCAAATTCTATATTTATATTAAGAAATTTCATAAATAGATTTTATAACCTTTAGTTTGACTATTTTAGAGAGATCAAAATAATTATTTATTTTTGGGCTAAGAGTCAAAGTTATTTTTGAATTTTTATATGAAGCACTAGTAGCATGTTTGCAATATTGGTGCACCTTTGATCCTCCGATAAATTTTTATCTACTTTTAATATTGATTTTGTCCATAATTTTATGTATGGAATGTCCAATTGTCTTTTTGTATATTTATTTAGTAAAAATAATAATTTCATGACAGAGAAGGTGAGAAGAACATCTTGTTTGGTTCAGTTGAAATATGACTGTAGCTAAAATCGAAAGGGTTCACTACATCGATTTCAAGTGAAGTAGTACAAAAGTTTCTTTTCTTGTCGTGTCATATGTCAAAGTGTTCTTAATTTAACTGCAATAATATTGCTACTGAACAGAATTATGTGGTTTTTCTACTCACCTTTTCTCATATAGAGTCATTATTCCTACAAAACATATAAAAAGACGATTGAACATTCGATATATAAAATTATAGATAAAATCAATATTAAAAATAGACAAAAATTTAGAAGAAGATCAAAAGTGCACCAATATTGCAAACATGAAAGACTATTACTGCTCCATGTGAAAACTTAAGGATGATTTTGAATCTTCATCCAGAGACAAGGGGTTTAAATATATTTAAATCATACCGTCTCTCTTTTCAGCTCAAATTTTGGGAAAGCCTTTAATTTGTACATATTCTCAAAGGTTTATTAGATAATAAGTTAACCATAGAAAAATATATGATCTACTTTTAATTATACACATGAATATCAATATCAAATTTTATTTATTTATTTTTTTTGAAATTTTATGACGTATTTGAGGTTAATATATATGTAAGATTAAATGAGGTGATTAGTTCTTCTATGTAATTAATCGATGTTTGAGAAATAGATTATTATGGTTTAGATATTCCATTATAATTCGTCATATTTGGAGTGTCTAGATGAAATTTTTTTTATAAATTTAATCTTAAAACATAATATTATTTAAAGATTTAAAAAATAATAAGCGAAAGTATACAATTAACAACTCGAAATTTTTTTTATTTTAATTTGCTATTTCTAAGATACCAAAAACACTTAAAAGGACAACAATTTCGTTCAGAGAGATTTTGTTGCATCTTTTTATCTTAGGTTTGTCAAAAATATATACTGTAATTCTTTGTTTATAGGTTTCTCCTTTTTCATGTACTATTATATTATATAGTATGGATGAAGCGGATGTCGTTACTTCTTCCTTAATTAAAATTCTCGAGTTTAAGTCTTAAAAATGAAAAAATCCTTATAGGGAATGCTTTTCCCAATTGAAGACTCTACGTGGCACAAATTCAGATATAATCGAGGCATGAGACACCGAGCTGAAAACAAAAAAATATGATATAGTCAATGTGTAATTTATTGATGGCTGTTTGGGACCACTTCCATTTCTGTTGTACTGCAAATTTTTCATGAATGTCCCACTTGTTTTCTTCTTTTTGGACTGCACTCATTTACTCCAAATATTCCAAAGATTTTAGTTACACCTACTTGACAATATAATGCTTGTGAATTTATAATCTAATGTTAAGATACTTGCTTATAATTAGGGATGGCAAGCGGAGCAGGATGTTTTGTGTAAACATAATTTGACGTTTTTAACTCGAGTAGCCTTCTTTGTATCTATATAAGCAAAATGATGAAAACACAATTTGCATATAATTAATTCAAAATTTATATTGCAAATGGTTAATTTTAAATGATACACATATTCTTGCACTTTTTTATTATATAAAATGAAAATCAAAACACAAAAAAATAAAATTAAATTAAATAATAATAATAATAACTCATAGGTTGAGATTAGAAAATATTACATATTCAATGCTATTTTTTTTAGTGATATATATAATGTTTAATTTACACATAAAATATACAATAGAATAGCAGTGTAAAATTAAGGTCAAAGTATTGAATTCTGCTAAAAATTTGTGATAGAAATACAAACTTCGTCTCCTGATTCCTTATATTTCTTTTGTTCATTTAGTAAATATCTAACTCGACAACTTTGAAATTTGAAATCGTGTAAATTTGGCTACCGTTGGAATATCGGTGTTGGTTAATTTAAGAACATAGTATCAAATAAATAAATGTTATTTCCTCTATTCATTTTTACTTGTTACTGTTTCGCTTTTTAAGGTCAAGTTGACTAAAATTTAAAGCTACATTGAAGTAGCTAAATTTAATATTTAAAATCTAAATGAGATGGTTAAAAAGTATACTAAAAATGTTATAAATTGCAATCTTTCTCATGTTAATATGATAAAAAAAATACATCTTAAAATGTCGGTCAAAGTTCATATAGTTAGACCTCAAGAAGTGAAATAGTGACAAATAAAAGTGAACGGAGGGAGTATAAAAATAGAGTGCTTTGCTGGAAAACTATAGATTATTTGTGGCTTAAGTTGGTGCTCACTTCGTCCATCTTTACTTATTCAAGTTAATGCTCTCTTCGTCCATCTTTACTTGTTCACTATATTATTTTGAGATGTATAACAATACTTGTTCAGTTTATAGAATCAATGATGAATTTATTATTTTGTGACTATTTTACTGTTGTTATTAAGTAGTATTTATTTTTCAATGTTTAGATGACTTATATTTAAGGAGGATGATTTAATAAAATTATCCTTATCATTGGTTGTTTCTTAATCCTCATGACAAATCAGTAATATATAACTATTATTGGACAAAGAAAGTAGTTAACAAGTTGACCAATTCATAACATTTTATCAAAGATAAAATGATGGACGTGACTCCTTTTCTTCTTTTGTTAGAATGTCTGTGTCTACTATAGTCTGGGACCAGGTCCCTAGATACAGTAAAAATAAGAACAGAGAAGACAAGTAAAGAATACACAAGATTTTATGTGAAAAAGCTCCTTACTCAAGAGAGGAACAATCACGACTAATCCAACATGATTTTCAAAAGCCCAACAATCCACTAAATGAACGAGCAAAGTAGTCAAATACAACCCAATATTTATTTGCCCCACCCTCTCTTCATTTTTCACTTGTAACCTAGATTACAAGACCTGAACAACTCCCCAAAACACTAGCCTACACTTTCATCAACCTAGATGAAATTAGACTATTACCCAAGAGACTTCAAGCCAACAACTTACCAAGAGTCCCATGACAACTTAACAAAAGATAAACACACAATGATCAACTTTAATTCTTTTACAGATTAGGAAGTGATCTTACAAGTACATGAATTGTATACAATATCAAATTTAGAAGAAAACTATAGACTCCTTCTATCAAGTCCCTTGGAAGTTGATGCTGTATCACTCAAGTGGTGCCGAAAGAGAACTTTTTAATGTATTGAATATTCACTTTTTTATTCCTTAAAAAGTTGCCTTCTGTATCTTGCACATGAATCTTTTATACCCACACCATGGGGTATGTAAAACACCACTGATCCTTCAGTACGATGAAGGACAAGTCTCACCAATCATGTTAGCTTTTCCATCGACATCCTAAAACAGTTTTTACAATAGCATCAACTTGATACTGACCTGATCCTCATATTGTCCCAATAGTTTATTAGTTATCAAAATGGTTTTTTAACATCTTTCAATAATCTGCTCTTCAGAATTTTCACCCATTCCACTAATTTAGAGAACTTAAATTATAAAGTAGATTAAGTGAGATTAAATGGAGAAACATTATTATTAGTACAAAAGAATGAAGATTATACTAAAGACTGATGAACAATTGTTATTGGTTTTAAGAGAAGAGGTGGATGGATAGTGAGACTAGATGAAGATTACATTGCAAGTACTCGTCAATTTTGCAACTGGCGTGTTTATGGAAGAGTCAAATACGGTGCTGCTTCATTTAATTTTTTAAATATATATATATATATATATATAATTCTTTAGCCTTTATATGAATTCACATTATATTTTTATAAAATCCTAACTTGATGCCACTTTCTTACAGGTGAAGGTAAATCATGTAAATTATGAAGTGGGCAAAATTTATTAATATGACAATGCCTTGTGGGGCATGGAAAATTTGGGGTGCTCTCTCGTTTGATTGATAAGCGCAAAATTTCGCAAGTTTAAATTATAATTATGTTTGGAAGTAGTGATTTATCAAATTACCATTATACAATTTTTTCTTTCCTAGAAACATGTACTTGACAAGTTCAGATATATATATTTTGAATATATGCAGGTTAAATTAATTACAATATGTTTTAGATCAAGCATGATATGCATTGTATTTGAGATAAACTGATTCTCTTACTCGCCTCTCTCCTCTTTCTTACTCACATCTCTTCCTCTCTCACTATATATTTGTATTTTAAAATATAATATGAGTTTCACAAAATTTTATATATCTTTGTATCTAGCATCAATTTCATCAGTATATTTGATATGTGTATAGAATTTCAAAATATTTTTCATGAGTTAGTATCCTAAAAAGTTACTGAACTATGAGAAATTATTTTTCAATTGTTTAGCAAAAAGAAATCTTTTTTATAGGTCATTCTTTATCCAATTGGGTTTAATAGCGATCTTGTTGAACAAAATTCTTTACATGAATCCAAACTCCGTGACATAGGAATTGAGATTTTTGACAGTAATAGTCCAGAGAAAAAGGAGAATCATGCCAAAAAGGACGACAACAAAAAAACTAGGTGGCAAAAAAAAAAATTTATAATTTTATCTATTTGTGGAGCCTATGATTATTAGATAGCATAAAAAGGAAAACTTATCTAAATATTAATAAACGCTGCCTGGGCTCATTTGATTATTTTTACACTCTTACTTGTATAAAATATTTAAATTTGAATTTAAAATATAATGTCTCATTCGTAAATGTGATTATCTTGAATGTATAGAAATCATTTAAACAGTTCGACAAGGGAAAACTGGTTCTGGAGCTAAGCTGTAGCATGATTTTGGAATGTCTCACATTGCAAAGAAGCAAGGTCCACAACTTCCTGAGAGCAGATTCTTATATAATCCTTGTTTTTTAATTATTCCTTAAATACCTTACTATTATAGCATTTAGGAAGAATAAAGTTCGATAAGGAATGCAGGAAATATTTTAACTATGATCAACAGCATCATGTGAAACAATCTCCATCACTTGTTTCTTTGTTGTATCCATTTTTTCAACAATTGGTAGTAAAATTTCAAATGTCCAGCTTGAGCCTCTGATGACTTGAGAAATCTTCTGCCTCAACAGCAACAACTCTAATTTTTTCCTCCAAAGCTTTGATCTTCCCAGGGTGAAAACTAATATTTTCAAGAACATGAGCAGTAGCATGAAGGGAATCGAGCAATTCAAACAAGTTGTTTACAATGAGCTAGCTCACAAAGTTAAGAGAATGTGAAACATCAAACATTTCAAGAATCTTGTAACTACTAATCTTTTGATCATATATTCTTATACTACTTATCTCGAATCTACAGTAAGCATAATAAATCATCAATTTCTGTCTATTTGGGTAAATGGTCATGTAAAATCCAGTGAAATGTAGCTGTCAAGATTGACATTGACATCAATAGCAAAAGTTTAAGATATAGAAGTAATGGCATGGCTTGCTGTCTTCTCAGTGCTCCTGCAATTATATTTGGCTCATGAAGCGATAAATCTCTGATTAGCAACAACGGTAAGAAGTTAGCAGCATTGGTCAATGAAGGACTAAAAAAAAAATGATGCCACATATAATGAAACAAGAATATTTTTTGTAATTTTTTTCAAACAATAAATTAAAAAAAAAATGGGAACCTCAAAACTTTTATGACTTAAAAGCAAATAGATAGCTTTGACCCACCAATGTGCCTCAATAGTAAAACATGCAACCCTCTGGTTTTTAGAACCCATAGATATAAAATGAGAACCAAGAAAGATAGCAAAACCACATCCATCGAGTCGCAACACCACTTCCGCCAGTAAGACATTTACACGAGTCATTTTGAGTCGTTTGATGTGAAGTATAAGATATAACAATCTAGAGATAAAGTATAGGATTATTAAAAATAAATGTGTTTAGTTGGAGGTATTCGATTATTCATGGATTATTTATCCCACCTTTTACATCTTAGGAGTTGTTTGATATGAGCTATAACGTATAATAATCTCAGGATAACATGTAGGATAATTTTATCTTATGTGTGGTTTGGTTGGAGGTGTTATATAGTCCTTGAATGCTACGTAAAACACATGTTAAATAGTCTTTTTATCTAAATTATTAGATCGTTAATTGATCGTACTTAGTCCACGTAAATGACAATTTCCAACTAAAGCACGTACGACAAAGACTAGTTATTTTTTAAAAGTACTCGCCCAATTAATTCTTCCTAGAAAAAAGATTATTATACATGTTCATACATTGTTTTTCCCATTCTTCTTTTCTTTTGCCAAGATATACAAATATGCTTGTATTATGATGTGGAAGCGTTATTGCTTCAACCTACTCTACAATTATATCTAATCACAAAAAAGGTATAGAGGTTGTTGATCGTAACAACTTCACCAACAATAAGTAACTTGCTAACCTTGTTCAAAATCAGCAGAAGTCACCAGGCTTGCCAATTTTAATGTTATTTGCACCTAGGAATTCAATAATCGCATTCTTCTGCCAGCTCTTGAAACTCCTACAACAATATTTCAAATATAACAAAATTATGTTATTCTAGTAAAACAAAACAAAAAGAGGCGGTTGACAATTAACATATGTAACTGAGATAAACAATGAAATGATCCTTTGTGAGAAAGTACACCAAGTCCATCCCAAGGACATGTTCCAGAACCAAACACAGCCAATGACGCAATCCTAATCTCATCTCAGGGTGAATAACCGGCAAACCATTTGGAACTGAAGCCTAGCTAAGCAAGAATATGTTTACTCCGTACTCCGTACTCCATCCTTCAGGTAGTCTTGATCTTATACTAGTTTCTAATGACATGATAATTAAAACTTTCGACTTTATCAGAGGTTGGAAGCAACAATGAGTGAATCTCTATTCATCTATGAAGCCGCAACACTCATATATCCTAGTGTACTTGTTTTGGTTGTTTTGTACTCAATAGTCAGGAAGAAATTGTCATACTTCAGTAGTAAACATGATGGGCAAAGGTAAAGGGACAACTTTGCACTTGTACCCTCTTATGAAACATACCACCTGACTATCATAGTAGAACACACAGCCAAGGAAGACTAACAAATGGTCAGGAGTGGTAATCTTGTCATAGTTTCTTTTGTCTTGACAGCAGAAACATTTCTAGCAGGGATATTTTACAGAATCCTAACGTAGGGCTAAAGTGGGGATACATAATAGTTAAAGAGGTTTTAAGATTTAACTGTTTAGCTAAGTGATAAAAGCAAGTTCCTTGCAACTGTGTCATCAATGGAGTTGTTTGAAGTGTTGGCGAGAGGAGATCAATCGCAACAGAGGCATAGAGAAGGTAGAAAAATAGCCTGGCGTTGGATGGAAGTAGTCATTATGATCCTGAAAAAGGACTCTAGACAAAGATTATATTTTTTCTCCAGATAGCATATCATTAGAGAAGCTCATTCTTTTGTTTAACTTCAAGATTACGATAAAGAAAAACTAGATTTACATGTTCAGCACATTTAGAAGAATGAAGTCTATCAAACATTGAGTAAATAGTGTTACGTAAATATGCACTCTGATTCTGGAAAATTGCAGCTTCTCCCATATAAGATCATATCCTCATTTTCCATCATGATTATCACTCTGTAACAATATGCTCAAATAGATGCTCGTCCAATCAAAGAATGAAGATAGATCACTTGGAAAAGTTTAACTCACTGAGATGGCCACTATTTGATGTAACATATTTTCACCATCTTAAAATTCCTATCTAGTCAGTTCACCCTGCTTCTAAAAAAGTGGTCCTTACGCTCTATAGTGGAAGATATAAATTTTATTTGAAGTTCAAGTGATACTTGTGATTCAGCTGGTTGGGAATTGGTATGTTTCTTTTCATTCTATCATAGTGTAGAACCAAATATCCTCAAAAAAAAAAAGAACCTTTGCAAATGAACTTACTTCTGATCAAGATGTGCCAGAATTTCTCCACCAGGAAAACCTGCTTTGGTAGCATCATATGCTGCTCTAATTGAGTGTTTCCAAGTTCCAGCAATATCTTGTGCACTCACTTTACCTTTTGATGGACCTGGATCTTCCATTGGTAAGGAGTAACCAGATAGGAGTTGTCCCACCCAACAACCGTCCTTCCTGTGAGCGAACAAAAACAAATTAAACCAACTTAGAAGAGCAGCTGAAATAAATCAAAAGTTATATTATCTGCTCGATAGATAGCTAGAAAAGCAAAGTAAAAAATACAGAAAAATGCAACCTTTAACAATTTAACTACGCCAACGTTATAATGCAAAATTATCACATACATTCCAAAGGTTACAATATCAACATATGGGTTCTCTTAAGCAAGCTGTGCCGAAAAGGTGTTGAATATAATAGAGTTAGGAAACAATTTGGTAACCAAATTACTTACTTTATCACATCTGTATGTCGTGGCACATAATGTCCTCCACCAATCCCTAGAAGGACTTTGTTATTTGCAGACGTACTGGATGACAATGGAATGACTTGTTAATTCAGAATAATACAGAAAACATATTTTACAACAACAACATACCCAGTAAAATCCCACAAGTGGGGAGAGAACATATTTTACATAGATACAAAATTAACAGCTAGATATCATATCCAGCAAATCAATTATAGTATGTGTAGCTAATCTCAAAGAGTTGGTATTAATAAGGTGCAAAATTGTGGACAACAAAGCCACAGGACTGACAGAAAAGAGATTAACAGAGTGGCTTTTCTAAATCCACTCCTGGATAAAAATCAGAACCAGGAAGTGCAAAAGTTGGTTAGCCTCTTGATTATCATGCTGATCATGCTGGACCAATTTACACTTAAAAAAGAAGGACTTCTCATGCTCCAAATAGGAGATTATATTTTGCGCTGTTGCCGCCTCATTAACAAACATGTGGCTTCTTGCTGAGAACTTCCAAAATTGTAAAGAAAAGCACGACTAATAAAGCTTGTGAAAGCTAGGGAAAAACGAAATACAAGGTCTTGAAGAAACCGAAATTCCTTCTTACTTCATTTTAGTTCAATAATACATGGGAGAAGATTCAGAAGCAAAGTGTAAACAGATACTCCAAAGATGAGGCTCTACGTTCAAGAAAAGAAACTTAAGACTGCTGGTGGGCATTGGCTCGGGCAGTGTCAATTTTTTATTATCACATATGCAAGTAACTGCACCGAAATGAGCATGTCAGTAATACTGTTCAAGGACAAGGAGAGCAGTCTGGCAGCTTTTGGAGCATGTTGATGGAAACAGAAGGCTATAAGTTGTAGGGAAAGAACAAAAAAGAATTATGGATCCAGATGAAGGAGCTATGGCACTGAAATCACTGTCAATAGTAACAATAACCTAAGTAAGAATGTGAGGTTGCAATATAAATGTGTCTCCAAAACTTCATTTTTGCTGTACTCATTTTCTTTTCTGTGCTTGGGAGGTGAGGTAAGGAATAGCACGTTCTAGTTCTAGTTCCCTTATTGGTCTTGTTATTATTACTCTCCTGTTATCTTACTCTTCGACTTTATTATTACTTTTTTCCTTTGCTTCCATTATTGTATTATGTGGTTTTACTACAGTTCTCTTCTTCAAATTCTTCACTATTGTATTTGCGTTACATGATTTTTTTTATGTGCTTTACTTGAGCTGAGGGTCTATAGCAAACAGCCTCTCTATATTCACAAGGTAGGAGTAAAGATGGTAAACATAACCCTCCACATACCCTACTTGTAGGATTACAGTAGGTATATTGTTGTTCAGAGAGAGAAAATGCTCAGAAAAAGAAAATGAAACATATGAAGAGCCTGGGATATGCGAGGGATATAGGGGAACAACTTGCAGATGTAATGTTACCTGCTCCAGTTTCCAACAGGAGAACCTCCTCCAAGTCCAAGTCCTTCCCAGACTAACTGTGAGTACAACATATGTGTTAGAGAAAACCAAAATAGGTAAGCATTGATGTTTCTAGATAGACGAGATGAGTAACATAAGAAAACCACCAAATCAAAGAAAATCCTTAACAGATTAATTAAAGTTGCAAATATAAGACTTTCAAGATAGGAACATCCTTGACCAGTAAAGCAGCCAATGACAAAGTAAAACTCACTAGAGCAACAACTTGAGCAGCATCCGGCCTCTTCCAGTACTCCTCAGTGCTACCTAGATCAAGCAAGTAATTAGTTTCACCAACCAGATAGATAGCTGATGAAGTAAGAGATGGAGTAAAAGTTGTGTTCTTGTTGAAGAAGACAAAAGTGATGACTAATAGAGAAGGACGGAACAAAATAACTACATGGACTCAGCATTCTAATTGTGCACAAAATGAGTGGCATCCCTCTCCAACCCGATATATAAAAGGAAAAAGGGAAATTAAGAACCACCTAGAAAAGAAAAAAGGGTGAAGATGAACAGAGAGAGATTTAAAAGCAGAGTTAGTCTATATCAGCCTAAGTATACAACAGGGATACTATACTAGAAGCAAGGAAACAGACAGATACACCAAAAAGTTGAATCAATCCAGCCTGCCTAAGAAAAAATCTTGTGAACCTATCTCCTTCAACCATTAAATAGCGTATTGCACATTTTGGTTATTATTATGTAAGTTAAGCCAAAGAATACTCCAGAAAGAGAAAAAGAGTGTCTAAACTACTGAAAACATATAGCTTAATGAGAACCAAGGCAATGGCTTAGTAATTTGTTTGCTATAACTGACTTACAGCCTGATTGGACACCTCTGCTTGCTTAAAATTTAGGAAGATTTACCTTGTTCCCTCATTCTTACATTTCTTTCTCTGTGAGCACCTCCTGTCCTTAATCTTGTGTTTCATCCTCTCCATTATGACCCTATGATCTTCTTTCACATCAAAATTACAAAAGGGGGAAAAAAATAGCTAATGTGTAATCACTAATCACTGCTGATATCATTTTATTCTTCCCAATTTTAGATTTTACTGCACTTGGTGTAGTAAACTTCTAGATTTCCCTTCTATTCCATTTATGCCTATTTATCTGACAAATGCAGAATTTTGTTTACCTCTTGGAAATCATGGAGCTCTAATTCTACTTCACAAGTGCTATATAACATTAATACATAAGACATGAAATAGAGCACATTGAACTATTTCTTTATGGTGTAAACTCCAACTTTAAGGAGGAATTAGACATTAAAAATATATAGCACTTCATGAAGCTTACCTATCTCGATAAACATTGTCGGCTTAGTTGTCACAGGTCCATGATGAGTAGCTTCAAAGGTAATCTATACCAGCAAGGAAACAATAGTAGCACACTCCGTATTACATGTCAAGTAGAGGGAAAATGGAAAACAAAAGAAAGAAGCTATTTAGAGAGAATTGCCAAGATTATTTAGCAGAGGAATAATCTTTGTTAAGAGTCCTAAAAGATTGATAACAGAACGGGTATAGAAAAGAGCCATACTTCAAATTCAGGAATAAGATTATGAGATTCAGCAATTTTAGTCAAAAGAATCATCCATGGTCCCATCCTTGGATTTGGTGGTGCCGCCCACCCTGGTCTCCCTCCTTGTGGTGGAACATCCCCTTCTTTTAAATGTGGCACCCCTATCAAACATTTAACATAATCAGGACCTCATTAAGGTGCTGCAAATATCTAGGTTCCATACATCAAATATATCATCCTCTCTCCCTTATAAACACTCTTTTCATGTTACAATGCCTCATAACTTTTGATGAATTTTAACTTTGATGTGAGGTTTCATCTATCAAAGAAATGTTTCAACTATTAATTTAGTATTTTCTTCCACAATCACTAATATACGGTCAAATTGGCATCTTAAAACATTGACCATAGCCGAACATCACTATAAAACATGCACTCAGGAGTATTATTACACAAGTCAAATGAATACTAAACTTATTCATTTAACAGTAACCATATGATATTTCTTATATAGTAGAATGCATGTCATTTTCTTTTACATATATCAATTCTTGCTCCATATAACATGCTTCAGTCCGGTGCTTAAACGTTGTTGTCAACCTTCAATAATAAAAATATCACAAGAAACACTATGTACACTACATTGCTCCTTATACCATTTATCATACATCACCTATTTTTATACCTGATCAAACATGGAAAATAATCCTGAAAATAGTTTCACAAGGTAAAACATTTTCAACATAAACCGATCACCATCGAAAACATTTTCCTCCAAACAGAATACTCCTATATAAGTTAAAACTTCAAAGTATCCGGTCAAAATCTTGGCTAATTGATCGAAGTGGGTAGCTCCAGTAGACCCATAGATCATGGAACAAATAGGGT
>JAOTQR010000079.1:443770-460430 GCA_025774065.1 Solanum ossicruentum
TTTGTTCCACCCCCCCTTACCCCCCCCCCTCCCCCCATAATTACTCCTGATCAAATTCTTCATCAATTGTTTTCCTTGAGTTCCACTTTGTGAAATTCACCAGAGGTCATTACATTGTACTCAAAGACTCTTAAAACTTAAGAAAAAGACAAGCATAAGTTGGCATTTAACAAATTCATCATCCACCCAAATATTTAAGCTTTTGCTTGTCCTCACACAAAACCTTAACTAATCAAAGTTCCCCAACCTTCATGACTTCGGTTGATGCTAACAATTAATCTAAAGCATGTGTGAGACATCCACAAGAAATCAAATTCTTTTTCGAGCTCAAATACCAAACTTTCAATAGAATCAAGAATCAATTCGGCCATGACCTCTAAGTCTCAAATCTTTGCCTATTTGTCACAAAGCAACCCTATTTATTGCTCATTCATCTCAATTGGAAAATGATGCACCTTGTCCAAAACTCAAATTCCATGTACCCTCACCAACAAATCTGGGATATGTTCAAAGAAATGCCCACTCACTCTCTCTAGGTGTGTCCAAAGAATATGAAAAACCGATTGAACTGACCGAACGTAACCGCACCAAATTGATTTATTTCCTTCTTTTTATAAAGCCATAGACTTTTATTTAAGCCTATAACTATACAAAACAGTTGGGATGGTCTTTTTAATTTATAAGAAAAACTTAAAAAATTTTGAACCGAACCGAATAACATTGCATGTATGCATGTATGTTATGTTAAATTTAATATATAAATATATTTTATTACATTTTTCAATTATAAATATAACCTAGATCTTTGGCCTTTGATGACTGAGCAACTTTCAGCCTTTGCCGTTTAATTAACCTTTGATAATTAGGTTTAAAACTAAAGATACAATAATAGATTTTCCATCAAACAATACGACACACCTATGCAAACACTCCAATTGAAAGTTCTCGAATGTTACTTATTCAAAAAAAAAAAAGCCCATACACACAAACTCCTATTGGAAGTTTTTAATCAAATAATACGGCAACAAGGTTTTACATTCTTAGCTTCTTGGTGAAGAATTGAAGTGCCTGATAATGGTGTATTTTGAGGTGATATTTTAAAAGGAAAAAGGAACCCAAAAATTAACCCAAACATACCAATAGCGAAGAGAAACCTATATGATTGGGACGATATTAAAAAATTTAATTTTGGTTAGACATTATAAAATAAAGTTGGGATGACATGATTTTTAAAAATTAACTAGTCGAACTCAGTTTGAGGAAAAAAAAAATAGTTGAACAGTCCCATTGACCACCCCTATCTCTCACTAAAGATGTTCAAGTGCACCCTATCAATTCCATACACTTGCCCCTCATGTAAGTCTCTAATGATGTTGGCATACCTGATTTAGAATCACATAGGACTTAAGCGGGTAAACTGTAGGTCCTTGGTCAAACAAAAGATATGAATTTGGATTCAATGTCGCTCAAGACCTCCCTAAGCACTACAAATTGCAACGATGCACAACCAAATGCTCCTTCAAGGACATTTTCTTCGTTTCAATCAATCACAAAATTTTCCTCTTTCTCTAGCTTTTTTTAAAAATAATTTCAATTTCAGCTTTTTTTTGTTTTCAAATTCTCACTTTCCCTGTTCAAGTGGTTTCCACATCACAACATTACCATCTATCTCCCTCAAATTTAGGCTTTTAGCCTATTTTGCCATTTCAATCACTTAGAGAGGTTTAGTGGTTTCCACATCACAACTTTACCGCCCATCTCCTCCAAACTCAGGCTCTTAGCCTGTTTTGCAAATCCATAGAGCTTAGAAGTTTAGGGTACCAAATATTTTAAAAAAGAAATGTAGGGTACCAAAAGATATGATTATTAAGATCAAAGGGTGAAAGCTTGTACATGGTTTGCAACAAAAAGGTTCAAAGCTCAAAAGGGGTGTGAAAAACTAGGGTAATTTCATGCAAGCATAGGCAAGAACGGCTCAAGCTATTCAAGGAAAGCCTATGATCTCTTTCAAATTTGAGCACAGCCTAGGATTTTGCCTTGAAGTACTTCCTGGAGATGTTTAGATCAATGAGGTGCACAAAAACTGACAAATATCCTCACCGCTCATGGTTCGTGGTTATCTGAGTCAGTTAGACATGCTTAAAGCCCAATAGAAATAAACAAACTTAAAAAGAAGAATGACTATAGCTTCACAACTATTTACTAACCAAAAAAGCAGATTGAATCTAGGAGTCATGACCAAAATAACAACTTCGAACTTTTCTTCCAAAACACACAATGATTACTTACATGCTATAGCTTGAATAATCATATTATCAAATAAGTCACAAATTTCCAACAGACATCACTAAAAAGCTTTTATTCATTTCTTACTAACAAAGTCCTAAAATTGCTAGTTTAAAAAAATACTTCCTCCGAAAAGAACCATAACAAGAAAAACCCAGGAGATTATTACTGATCTACTAAAGCCAAACACTATAAAGTAACTAATTAACTTAAAACATCATCATCCAATCACAAAATCATTTCGCCAAATTAACCCCTTTTTCCTTCCGTCTCCACTTTTTTTGGCTAGCTTCAGACTTCCCAATTTTGTGGATCAATTTCGTCTAGCCCTTTATTTTTGTGGACGGATTGGTGGATGGAGACATACCTCCTCATACTCAGACTTATCCAAATTCATGTTCTTCTACCATCATAAATGGTTCCACAAAAGAATCTTCTCTTTCCTCACTCTTTTGCTCCAACTTCCATCTTTTTTCATCATTCTTGATCACATTCTTCATTCATTGTCTTCCTTATGTTCTACATCCTGAAATTCACCAAGGTAGCTCTAGGAATGGAAATTGGTCTTGGAAACTTGGAAAACCAAAATACCAGCTTAGGTATCCTGTTTTATTTGGCTGGTGACTAGGAAAGCTTTGCTTGGAAAATTTACGAAGAAGAGGTATCTAGATTTGTTCAAGATGTTGATCATCTTCTGTTCATGCATTGTGGTACTACTACAAATCTGTGGCACATGTTCTCGTGTATTTTGGGTATAAATTGGTTTATGTCCAGTTCTATCAAGGAACTGCTAAGCTACCGGAGGAATGTAGGAAATAAATCCTGTGGAGGATTGTCGGCAAATCATCCCAGCTTGTACCTAGCGGACAATAGACCCAGACATTTTGAAGATGAGCAGTACCATCCAGAAAAATAAGATGCATTATTGTAGTCTTTTTTACTTTTGGTGTAAACAGAACATGCGGAGGGAAGTTATAGACTTGATTGGTTTAATTGGCAGTGTGTAAGTGCATAGGTTTTTGGATTGGAGTCCTTTTTTACTTTTTGAACCTGTGGAGATCCCCTCTTGTCATGTTTTTGATGTTAAGACTACAACTGGTTACCTATATTAAAAATACTAAACAAAAAATTTCTCAAAATCCCATAATTTTACCACTTGGTATGTATAATGTGCCTCTCATGTGGTCAATTTTTGGTATAGTCCCACCAGCCACAACGTTCTTGCAAACTTAATGCATGAAATGCAAAAATATGTTAGTAGCATTTATTTTATTTACTACAACCATATGGTATTTGTATTCAGCTAAGCAGGAGAGAAGTGAATTGGAATTTCTGTAGTAAAATTAAGATTCTATGGTATGGATGGCGGACATTTGAACTTACTATCACGTTTTCTGCTTGTGCCACTTCATTTCGAGAGTCAAATCTTTTCCCAATCTAAACATCATATACCAATTCATTCAAGATGGTTCTGTTCACATATCAAACAACAGGAAAAAAGGAAAATTATAAACTTTTTGATAAATTTAGAGAAAAGAAGTTAATTTATGAAAAGATAAAACTATATTTAATTTATGAAAAGATAAAACTATATTCTATGTACCTACCCCTGATTTTGCAGTTATACTTATCCATATGACTCTCTCTTGTTAAAACTAGAGAATATAGATGTCTGAGTATGTCCATGCTTGAAGACATAAATGTCAGTTTCAAATTCAAGTTCTAGTTTGAAAGATAAAGTTCTGGAGGCATGATTGATGGCATGGAACACTAAAAGAAATTATTCTTGCTAGTTTCTGGATAAGTTCTTATGTTAGCTGATTATAGTTTTAAACAAATTGATGATGGAGAAAGGTCACTGTTGAGTGTTAAAGAATCAAAATTCATATAGAATGTGATATATGAATTTTGTTGTGTGTGATGCAGAATGATAAACGAGAGAGGGTGGTGAAAGCTAGTCGTGATATTACTATGAATAGCAAGAAGGTTATTTTTCAAGTGCACAGGTATCAAATTTGTTGCTACCCATTAATTTTCTTGAGGAGCTGGTGATGCACTGTTTTTATCTTTTATGCTTTATAGTATACGGGTCCCCTATTTATATCATATATGGGCTGTGCAGATGTTGTATGTGGTCTTCAGTATACCTGGATCTAGGCATTTCTGCTGGGAATCATTTTTTCTGCATATTCTTGCTAATGTATGGCTTGAAATCTGATCTTCTTCATGGCAGTTATCCACTTGAACAACTTTTTCGAAGCTGATGCTTGTTTCTCAATGTGTATTTAGTATGCCAGTACCAGCACAATTTCTATTCGTGCTTATTTAACCTATGGAGTCAAGAAGTGTCAAATGTTGGATAGCTATTTATCTTCGTCTGTTCCACTTAGTTGAATTTTATAAGGTAGAAGATTTTCTGAGGCTTTTTCTTCCCTTCTTCCCTTCTTCCCTAACAGAATGAGCAAGCAGAACAAAGAGGAAGTTCTGGATAAAGCAGTAAAAGATCTGGAAGCTGTGACTGATCAATATTTGTCCCGGCTAGTAAAGGAACTGCAAGGGACTGATTTCTGGAAGCTAAGGCGAGCATATTCTCCTGGGGTGGGTCAGTTGGTCTTATTTTGCTTCTAAAGACTCATAAATATTCTAATTTGACTTAGTTTTGTATGTCCTTCCAACACATAGGTCCAAGAATATGTTGAAGCTGCAACACTTTGTAATTTCTGCAAGACGGGGACCTTATTAACTCTTGATGAGATTAATGCGACCTTGCTCCCATTAAGTGATCCTTCTGTTGAACCCTTGCAGATTAACATCTTAGACTATATCTTAGGGGTAAGTGTATCATATGTTTATATTTTTCCAAGTTAAGCAATGCTAAGATGTCTAATTTTTCCCCGGCAAGAAATATTGCCATATTGCTAAATTTTCCACTTTAGCTTGCGGACTTGACAGGAGAATTAATGAGGTTAGCAATTGGTCGAATTTCAGAAGGGGAACTTGATTTTGCAGAGAAGATCTGCAGTTTTTCGCGTGAAATTTACAGGAACCTTACTCTTATTGCCCCGGAGATGGATGATAGTCAAGACATGAAACAGAAGATGGAAACAATGCTCCAGAGTGTAATAAAGATAGAAAATGGTATAGTCTTCAGCTATAGTCTACTATCAGTTTCTTTCTCTTTGTACCTTTGTTCTAACCTAACTAATTGAATACTGCTTTCAGACAGTGTAAACAAAACTGTTCTTAAACAACTTGTGAGATGAGAAATTCTGACCTGAGGGTTCTGTTATATAATAATGTATATGTTTCCAGTCTCAGGCGTTTGTTCATTTCAAACTGTATATATTGAAAAGTTTTTTAATCAATAATGTATTCAAAAGCTTTTAATTGTCTGCACAGGAAAGAAATCGTTATTCAAAATATACATGTGCTCTGGCTAGCAAATAATTTAAATCATTCTTGTGTGTGATTCACCTGGATGTTCCATGTATAATAACTATAAGAATGTGTAGGAGCTGCTATAGTTTAGTACTCATTCAGTGTTTGACAATTGACTAATCGCGTCCTTGTAGTTCTTGCCATTTGTTGTTTATTATATTTCATTTATCAAACTGTTTTGTTGTTATTGTTTCATTATCGTGGACTTCATACTACATTTCTCATTAATCCATTATGTTTTCTCCACTTGTTTTTTTCTTCTTTTATCTGAGATTTATGCACTTGGGCCGAGGGTGTTTCAGAAAAAACCTCTATACCACCTCCATGAGGTAGTGGTAAGGTCTGCGTACACTATACCCTCCCCAGACCCTACTTCTGCGTACACTATACCCTCCCCAGACCCTACTTTGTGGGATTTCACTGAGTATGTTGTAGGTAGTCGCATATTCAAATCCCATCTGGAGCCTGAAAAGGAGATTTGATATTTCTTATGTTCTGTGGTGTTTCCTGCATTTGTTACTGGATATTTTACCTTTCATAAAACATCATATTTGAAATGATATGTTTGCGATCAATTTATTATTTTAGTTTGAATTTTGCTGTCAATATTTGTATTTAGTTACTGAATTGTAAAAAACTCAGGGCATATCTCTTATGCAACTGATTGTTCTGCAGCTTGTTTTAGTGTTCATGTAAGAGGATCTGAGTATATTCCTCTTCTTGGATCTGCCGACACCAGTTATCCACTGTTGGGCATGCCAGAGATTGAATGAAGAAGTAAGTATCTACTTTGTTAGTGTGTTTACAGAAGTTATTGTGCCTTGTACTAAATTATGCTGCAAGTTCTGATTAAAGGCAGAACGATAACTGCTAGTTTGCTGTTGAAGTTGTTGATACAGCCCACCTATGCAGTCGGTACAGAGCATCAAACTGGAGAGCAAAAGAACTTCTGGAAGGATGCTTCCATATGGTGCTCTTGCAAGGTACCTGGGCACAACGATTTGTCTTTGTAGGGGAAATTGCAGATTTTGTAATTACTCTAGTCCACCTATTGAGCTTTATGTGACTTTGTAGGGAAAATCACGTAGCTTACAAGTACTCTATTTCACCTAATGAATGTGGGAGGATTCTCCTTTCTTCATCTTGTCTTGAATATATGGCACTTTCTTCCCCCTCTATCCATTGTGTATTTTACCCCTATAGTGTCTGAGAATCATTGGATGATACTTTTATGGGGTCAAAATGCATCTTTTGTGTTGTGCATTTCTCTGTTTTGGGGTCGTCTTGTTTGGGCAAGTGTTCGCTTTGTCAACTACATTTTTCACCTTATTCTCAAAATAGTTGCCAGAGTTTGTTTCTAGGATGATTTTAGAATGAATATTTGTATTGTTGTTATCAGGAGTGTCAATTAGGTGGATTAGGTCAAATTTGAACAGGTTATAATGGATCATGACAACAAATGAGTCAAGATTCAATCCAACCCAAATGTGCTTGGGTCATAATGGATTAATGGATTATAGAGCGGGTTAAGATTCAACTCGTCTTAATTTTTACTAAGTTTTACTTATTTTATTTATTCTTTTTTAATATTTTAGTATTTAATTAAATTATATTTTTCTTTATTATGACTATATAAAATATATCAAATTAAAAAAAAGTGTTTTGAAATATTAACAAGATCTCTCGAGTCAATTGGAGTTGTAAATCAATTCAATTTTAAATGGGTTGGATTGCGATGAGTTGAGCCAATAATTAGGTGAGTTTGCCTGCCTAAATTTCAAACGAATTTGAACTTAATTTTACTATATCCCTGGTTGTCATTGCATTTCCTCTAAGGTCAAGTATATGTTATGCGATGTAAATCATAGCTTTGAAACTTAGGATCTCCTTCTTTCTGCCTTCAAGGAAAAGAAAAAAAATATATAAACTAGATCTAATTTAAAATTATTTATACTTAGTAATCCTAATTCCAATTATTTATTCTTAGTGAACCCATGACTAATCTATTACCTTCTTATCCCAGTTACCCCTTTTTATTTCGCTTTGATGTCATGCTGGTGTCAACATAAATACTATGGAATATATTCAAGCGATATATATATATAATAATAATAATAATAAACTCAATCATCTATGATACTCTGGCGGTATATTGATATTCAATTGGTATCATATGAGATTATGTTTTTTTTTAATAAATAAATAAGAGGCAAATAAAAAAAATTATTAAACTCTAAATTCGTAAAAAATATATTTGTTGTGATACTCCGTCGATATATTTATACCATATCGGTATCATAAAGGAATAAAAAATTTAGTTACAAAATTATTTATTAAACTCTAAATTAGTAAAAAATATATTTTTGTGATACTTTCTCGGTATATTGATATTATATCAGTATCACATAATTTTGAGCTCTTTTTTTAATAAGTAAAATAATTAAGAGAAAATTATTAAAGTTATAAACCCATTTATTAAATTCTAAATTAGTAGAGTATATTTTTTGTGAAATTCAATCGGTGTATTGATACCATATTGATATTATATAGGAGTTTAAGCTTCTGTGATACCCTATTAGTATATGTATACCCTAATAGATCATACAAGGTGGGTGCGCTTGATGTCAGAATTTTAATATTAGGTAGGATGAGTTTTGATAGTGTGAGAATATAAAATATAAAAAAAATATAAAAATATAAATAATTTACTTTAAAAAAATACAAAATTAATTTTTCGAAAAGAAAATCTGCTCATTATTTTTAGGCGTCATACATAATCAAGTCGTTGGACTTGGCAGGATATTCCATTTAGGACACCCAAATTAAGTCTGATTTGTATGTTTGATTAGGTATTTTAAAAAATTATAAGAAAATAATTAAACAAATTAAAATATAGTAAGAGTTTGCTATGTTGAATTGTAATTCATTGTTTAATCAGTTTTAGTTCAAGTAATCATGATCTCCTCATTGATCCATCAATTTATTTAGGAAAAATTTGTCCCTGTCACAGAGATTAAGAAATAGTAAATGATAGTATAATTTTAGCAAATCCCCCTTGCATATAATGAATATAATGTCTTTAAAGGTGCCAAATCAATAAGGGACAAATAAAGATAGATGGAGAGTGTATACTTACATGAATCCCATTGAGTAATTTATCGGTGGTCTTTTCAAATTTACCAAAAATTGCTCAAAAAAAGTCACTTATTGATACATATTAATAGTAGTCAGTCTCTTTTCCATAAATTAAGCTATTTAATGTCATTTAAAAACATACATTGGCTAGCACAGCCATTGATCTTATGTTTTTAATATAAAAGGTAACAGTTCCAATTTCAGCAGTCAAGCTAACATAGAATTACACCATATTATATTCCTTATATCCAAGATGAGTTGGTGAATCAAGATTTAGATCAAGCTCATTCCTCCTTTCTGCCTCTCCATAATCAGCTCTGTACTTAAATTAACAACCAATATATAAATTTAGTGGGATAAAAGAATCACACATAGTTATGACACTCATCCAACATTTTAAAACAAAACCAATGTCATATGTAAGCCTAAATAACTCAACCTTCCTAAGCCTTAAAATTTTATCATCACCACCTCTACACCAAAATAGAAATATTGAAGCTTGTTGGACTAAATTCCACAAAAGTAACACGGATGGTTCGTACAACCCTCCACAAGACATAGCATAATCATCAATTTCGCTATATTGTCATCCCTGAATTTTGCAAATCAGTAGAAATACAAGTCGGGACTGATCATGAAATTAGCTTTTACTAAGAATATATTGTTGGCAAACAATGAAAAATTATAGTTATTTATTTAGCAAAATAATAGTTCTAAAATTAGATAAACGTTACTCAACAAATTATATTAACACCACCAGGTTATTAATGAAAAACAAAAGAGAACAAAACTCAAAATCACGCCTAAACTATCACTATTTTTTCTTCTTCTAATGTTTCATACCTAAACTATTCATAATGTGAGGAATACACCTACACTCGTTAATTTCTCACACTCTCAACAGTTAAGATATGAAATTTAAAAGAAACTATAGTTTAAACATATTTTTCAAACTTAATAACTAAAAATAAAAGATCAATAAGTTGAGAAAGGCCAAGTAAGATAAGTGTCAAAACACTTTTCTTAAATGAGTGCCTTTACTTTCTCTCTTTTGATATCTTAAAATAGCCTCTTTATATGAAGGTTTACGTACATTTTAACCTTTTCATACTCAACTTGTAGAATTTCACTAGATATGTTATTATTGTTGTTGCTGCTATCTTTTTTCTAGCAATTAAAACTTTTCCAATACATCATTTATTTGTCTTTATTTATGCTATAAGATTTCCTCATTTTAAGGGAAAACAAAAAGAGGAGGAGGAGGTAACTCTAGCTCTATCCCATACTTACCGTGGGGATCATGATCAGTTGGTCCATGCCCTAAAACATATAAAGAACTTCCCCCATACATCCTCCAATTTACTGGGATATAGCCTTCCTCTTTATACGTGAAACATATGGTTAAATCATAATAATAACAATACATACCAAAGAGTAGTGGCAATATCACTTTTTCACCAAATCTAGAGCACAGATAGGATTTGGGGAAGATAAAATGTACACAGACCTTACACTATCTTATAAAGATAAAGAGGTTGTTTCCGATCCTAAAGATAATAAGAAAAAAGACTACCCTAGATAGGAAGCGCTAACCATAGCTTTAAAACTTAATATGGAGGGGGGAACATAAGGGAAATTGGGTACTTGTGAAGTTAACCAAATAAAACTACGTTATCCTTAGATAGATGGGAAGATCTATATCACCTTTCTAGTTTAATTTTTATTTTATGGGAATTTAACATGATTCTCTCATTCTCATATCAATTTAATAAACCAATTGCCCTAACTCTTGTGTGTCAATAGGCCATTCAAGTGTCAACCACATAAAAATTATTATGTGTGTCTTAATTTCAAATAAGGCAAGATTGTCTATAAAAATCACCACTGTCGTGTTTTTTTCATTTATACTCATCTCAAGCTAAAATACATAAGATGATAAAGAAATCAGAATGCAATGTTTATCAAATTTGTTTATTTAATATTATATGAAATAACAATAACAATAATAATAATAATTACCCGATGTTTAGGCACGGAACTTGTTGTGGAAAGAGAAAAGATGTGGAAGGAGGGACTTGATTTTGCTCTCTTATTGTCTTCTCCTTTTCCTTAATCTGTTCACAAATTAATTCAGCCTCATTGAATTATTCTTGATCATATGTTTGATATAATGTAGCACTCAACGATATGAATAAACAAAGATGACCCAAATAAAAATATATAACTCATGTATATTTCATTTCACTTAAAAAATTGTAGTCCAAATACTACAAGGTATAGTTACAGTGTATATTTCGTGTCGCTTAAAAAGGTTATAATCCAATGGGATACAAATTGGTTCATATTCAATACAATTTAAGTTATTCGGACTCACGTGGGGTGTTTGATATGGGTGCGGATTTAGAAGTTCGATCCGTCATAATCTAATTCTTAAGATTCGGGGATATAGATCCATATATGGATACAAGCACAGGGATTTGTCTAAAAATAACTAAAATATCTAAAAATAGAGTGATAAAACCTAAATTATAAGATATTACATGGAGAACTTGTGGAGAATTCTAGAAGGAGATTAAAAGAAAAGGAGTGATATAGAAATTTCTATATAAAAAGTATTCCATTTTCTTCAATTTCACGTCAACTTTTGTATTGATTAAAAAAATCATTAAAATTTCCCCATCGATTTTGGTCAAAGTACCCGAAATTAGTTGACCAAATCAGACACGGATCCCACACCCGTGTCGTGTCGACACGGGTGCGGCACCAAAAATGAAGATTCCGAGCAACTTAGAATACAACAACATACCCATTTTACTCCCACAAGTGGGGTCTAGAGAGGTAAAATATACGTAGACCTTACCAACCACTACCTCATAGAGATAGAGAGACTGTTTACGGAGGACCCTCGTCTCAAAAGTATCAAGCCCCAAAAGCAGAAGATACTAGATATATGAAAAAGAGAAAAGGAGAAGGAGAAAAATAAAATAAAATTGTAAGATATAAAATACGACTTGTGTCTTGTAGTATAAAGTTTTTCCGAAAAGAACCCTGACGGTATTGTATGAAGATATGTTCATTTATGGTAATGCAATGAATTTTCTTATGAGTCCAACAATATTGGAACAAACAATGCAAATAAATTCAGCCTGCTTAATTTAGAGATAATGAATTGGAAATTAAGTGTAGAATGTTCATCATGAGGTTGTTGCTTCATTAGAAAATTTCCAGAAAATAACAAGAAGCAATTTCACCTTCTTTGTTAACAACTTATTTTCCTCTTTTACTGCCTTTTCCTGTGAAAGAGAACACAAAAATAAACTTTAGACATGAATAATGCTTGCCATTTTCTAGCTAGCTAACGGTTAATTTTCCAAAAATGCATTATTTTTTAAAAATCTAACATGTATTTATCGACATTTTTGAAAAGCTCAAACAACATAATTTGCTACAAGATTTTTTTTCTAGACAACAACAAATGCAGAGTTTCTGACAAGGAAGATAACCTTCTTAAGAAGTTCAGAGAGAGACTCATGCATGAGTTGATTCTGCAAGAGATCGAACACAAAGCACAAGTTGAAGTTAAATTAATGGACAAACAAAAACAACAGCATACCCAACAGAATCCAACAAGTGTGGCCTCTGGATCGTAAAATGTACGCAGACCTTACCACCAACTCATAGAGATAGATATTTTGTTTCCGGAAGACTCTCATTTAAAAAATATCAAGCCCAATAAACAGAAAATATCAGATATAGAAAAAAAATTAATGGACAAAGAGAGGGACACAATTTTACTTACCAACTATACTCCCTTCGTTTAAAAAAGAATAATCTAATTTTGACTCGGCAAGGAGTTAAAGAAAAAACAAAAGACTTTTCAATTTTATGGTTTTAAATTAAAATTATGTCAATTGTACCAAAATGCCCTTTAAATCTTCTGGTCTTAAATATGTCAAGTACGAACCTTTCTGGACCGGATAAGTTTAAGAGAGGTATCAAGCTGTTGCTCCAAGTTCTGGAGGTCCTTAAAGCTCAATGAATCCAGATCTTCTCCCATGTAATGCCTTGAAAAGTTGAAAGAAAAAAAAAATGAAAAAATTGAACCTTTCTTAATTAAGGTTTACAAAAATATTTATGGATGCAATCTCTTACTTGTGATTTCTTTGGAGAAGATCAATCTTAGCCTTGTGTTTTGAATATTCCAAGCTCCAATTCTCCTGTATTGAGAGGCATATCAAAGTTTTGAATTTATGGACACAATCTAAGTTTGCTACAAAACGTTTGATTTACTAAATATGCTCAAAATCTATTAGGTGTTGGGTGTAACTCACATTTCAAAAGTCAGGTCAAAGGAAAGAAGATTGTCCAAACCTTATAAAGAGTTCACTCATCTCATTAACCACCAATGTGAGACTTTTTTTCTTTCTTCAACACCCCACCTCACACTCGGTGCTTAGCATCTGGTGGGTGGGTAAATTTTAATTCTTTGGGGGCCCAACAATGGGTGAGATAAGTCTTGCTCTGATACCATGTAAAATTAGGTCTTGGCCCTAACTCACACCCCAAAAGCTAGATCAAAGAAATGAGGATTGCCCAAGTCTTATAAAGAGTCCACTTATTTCATTAACCATGAATATGTGATTTTTTTTCTTTCTTCAACAGTATCAAAATACCTTTTGAATCTTGAGCTCTTAAATATACCTTATATGATATTGAGCATGAAGACACTATTAAAACTTAAGTGTTTTGCCATGATGAATTCGTGAAAATTTTATACTACAGAACATGATTTTCGTACTTATCGAACCATCTCAGAAAAAATGCATGAGGGATAACAGATTTTGTCTATGGTAAACGTGAAGAGTTTAGAAAAAGATGAAAGTCATACGGCAGATGCTTGTGAATTGCTTGCATGGAAGTGTCTCTCTGCAAATGAGTATCTTTCATATCGATCAAGAATCTCCTCCATACTGTTGTAACAAAATAACAAATAAATTAGTACTGCTACTACTTTGTTTATTAGTAAAAGGAATTATCCTAGAAGAAAGAGTGTCACGGAAAATAAAACGAAGAGAGTATATATTATTGGTTGTGTCCAGAACCAAACTATGGTGCTTTTTAATATGGTCTAATATATAAATGTGTCTTTTAACTTGTTTAGCTGACATCTATGTTCTCCAACTTTGAATGTCCATAAAGAAACATTTAAACCTGTACAAAGATAAACAAATAGACATACGTATTTTATGTAACATAATGCAAATTATCATGTAGAATATATATTTTTACTTGTTCAATTTTATACAATTTTAATATGCTTTCAAAGTTGAATAGTATAGGTATCATCTAAAGTCAATTTCAAGATTATATTTATGTATTCTGCCTTTTAATATCTCCCTAAGAACAAAATTAATGTGTTTAAAAAAGGAAGATATTGGTTAAGAAAAAAAGTGGGCTTGAAACGGGCTATTCCTTTTCATGTGGAACATATGGATAATTAGTTAGGAACAACAATATTAATAATAACACAATAAAATAAGAAATTAAAAATCTCCATCATGATCCCCTTTAATCGTGCAATGAAAAATAAATGGGGAAATTCTAGTCTTGAACAACAACAGAACTAAATATGTTGTCATTAGAAGCAGAATTTTATATTTTTTTTAGAGAATTGTTTCTGAGTAATTATAAAGATATTCTTTGATTAAAAAATAACTTGATCCAGATGTAGGATAACTATCCACGACCAAGAGATTCTTTTAAAAAAACAGGGTATGTAACTATTCAGAAGTTTTCGCACCTCAATCATAGATGATGAAATCATCAAAGATATTAAATATTTTGCGATAGTAATAAATATAAAGAGTTATAACCAACATTTTAGGTAAACATCACAAAGGACTTTAGCAATTCTGAATATAATAACATCAACTCAATTGGCGCTAAATATTTTTGTAACAAAATATATATTTTAAAAAAATTATTATGTAATATCATTTGACTTGTCACAATATGTTTAAGAAAAGAAATAAGACTTTTGAAACTTGTGGTCTAAAATCATCCATATATATTTAATTTGTATGGTTAAAAATCATTTCATTAAGAGTAAAAAAGAAATTTTAAAGTTAAATTATTTCTAATTCTAGTAAGATGACATTCTTTTTTAGTACTTTCTTTTTTTACCACGTGATAGGTTAGCGAAACCTGAGCGGCACGGAGAAGGAAAGGCCAAACACTTCGGTCTAATTGGAATTAGCAACAACGAAATGAGAAGATGAGGTGCCTCGGGCACCCCCATTTAGAAAGAAGGGTCGAAGGTTTTGGGCCTGTAGCTTTCCCCGTCCCCCTTTCGTCAGGCGGTGCTTGTGTGGAGGGTGCGTCACCTGAAATCGGGCTTGGAGTTCTCACCTTACTATTCCAAAAAAAATGTTATCTTACTACAATAAGAAACAATTTAACTTGAAAATTTTTATTTTATCCTTAATAAAATGATTTTTCAACTACATAAATATTTATAAATGACTTTAAATAACTAGTTTCAAAAGTTTATTTTCTCTTTTTAAATGACAAGTCAAATCAAATAACATCAAATAAAATAAGACGGAGAAAATGTAAGTTGTTCTATTGGGGGCATTTTCTTACAAAAGTAAATAAAAGCCAAATTTTTGTCTGTTTAGCATTCTTGTCGTTTAACAACTATCAGCAGAGTGTCTTTTATGATTCTGATGGGGTTCTTAAAAAGCAAAAAAGAAGAAAGGAAGATTGTTGGGAATGTGAGCTGTTCTACTGTGAATAGCTCATTGTTGGGAATGTAAGCTGTTCTATTGTGACTAGGTTTCCCTAAGATGCCGTACATGCAATCTTGGAAATGTAATAATGGTACTTGTACTTTTTCTCTTTTCTTTAGTTGTAATGATAAAATCCAACTCTTCCCCCCTATTTTATATGATAGAAGAAAAGAAGACTCTTAAAATTTTTAGTTTAAAATCATTCTTAGATATTTATGTGATTGATAATTATTTCATTAAGGATAAAAAGAAATTTTAAAGATAAATTATTTCCAATTCGAGTAAGATGACATTCTTTTTGAGACTGACAAAAAAAAAGAGTGATATATAAAATGAGAAGGAGGGAGTAGAAAACAGGAGCTACTGTTTTTAAAAGTATTTCTCTCCATCTCATTTATCTGGTGTTATTCGATTCCGTATGATATTTAAGAAAAAAAGAAGATTTTTGAAATTTCTAATAGAAAATTATTCATAGATATCTATGTGATTGAAAATCATTTTATTAAGAGAACATTTTGGTTTGAATATAAGTTATGCTGTGATTAATTATGTTGGACCTAGTTATAGTGAAAGTAGTTTTTATTGTTTGTTGGGTTAGTCATATTCAAAATTATATTTATTGCATAATTTCTAATCCTATTTAATTTTTCTTAATATTATTTTTGTAAGTTTATATATTCATTCTTAAAAATAAAATTTTCATCTTATTACATTTAAATATTTTTATGTATGAATAGCCATGATTATTCCATGTGTTTTCATCATATTTAATTTAAAAATAAAA
Organism: Solanum ossicruentum; assembly: GCA_025774065.1. NCBI lineage: Eukaryota > Viridiplantae > Streptophyta > Magnoliopsida > Solanales > Solanaceae > Solanum > Solanum ossicruentum. The sequence goes on from JAOTQR010000079.1 coordinate 460,202, forward strand.
TTTTTATCTTATTTAGCTTTAAATAAAATTGTCATCTTATTAACTTAAAAAACAAAATTTTATCTTAATTATCTTTTTAAAAAAATTCTATTTTAAGTTTATTAAAGTAAAAAAGAAAATTTATTGTTAAAACTAACTACATTTTAATTGAAATATTAAAATAACTTTATAATAAAATATTTGATTAAAAATATATAACTAAATAGTGGAATAAACATTTTAATATAAA
>JAOTQR010000079.1:460530-476890 GCA_025774065.1 Solanum ossicruentum
CTTCACATGGGTCCCGCTGCACAGCACAATTCGGTGCCTAATATTTGAATTAGTAAATTTTTTGTCTCACATCAACATACGTAAACTTTACCACCACCTCATAGAGTTAGAGAGAGATTTCCAAGAAAGGAAGAAACAATGAAAGTAGAAAATGTATTTTGACTTATTACATGATATATATCATTGTGCATTGCATACACAATAGTTTACATAACATGCAAGCTAGTTAGTCTTTTGAAAACTCAACTTGTATGTATAAGAAATTACATTTATTGGTTTTTTCCAATCTCAAGCTACATCAACTTAATTGCTTGTAAAAGGTAACTAGAGAAGTTGTTGTTTCCCATTCAAAGCATCCATCCAGGAAAAATTCCAGTAGCATTCTGTGTTGATGGTTCTATATTATCCAATGGCGCCAAATTGTACCTGTAACTACATGAACTTCAGATTCTGAATTCGCCTCTAGACTTACAACATAGCTCACTTCAAAAAATACACAAAGAAATCAATCCAAATATATCTATTATTTTAAATTCTGAATTCGTCTCTGAACTTATAACATGACTTACTTCAATAAATACACAAAGAAATCAATTTGAATATATCTATTAATTTAGATTCTGAACTCGCCTCTGGACTTACAACATGGCTCACTTTAATAGATCAATTTTGACTATCGCAAAAAATGTGCTATTGAAAAGAAAATAAAAATATAAATCACCTGTTTGGCACTGTATTAGTATTGCATTGCAAAGGCTGAAAGAACCCCTCTGAATGAACAGGTTGGTGTCTGAATTGGATGTTTTGCTCTCCAGAACTATGCCAATGTGCTTCGTGGGCTACAATGTTCTCTTCTAACTATCATAAGCAATTCATACAAATATTAATTGTCAATTGAAACAACAATAACATACCTAGTGGAATCCACAAATGGGATCTGGGGAGGGGAGAATGTACGCAGAGCTTACCACTACCTCATAGAGGTAGAAAGGTTGTTCCCTGGGAACCCTCGTCTCAAAAACTCATAAGCAGAATAAACTAAATATAGCAAAAATGAAAGAAAAAGAAAAGAAAACAGAAAGAGCGAGTAATAACGAAAGACGCATGATAGTATGTATATACAATAAAATTAAGACATATAAGACAAATAATGACAACATATGATATAAAGTCACGACAAATCCTACTACCTTATTATACCCCACGATTAGACATAAAAAAAATACCATCTTCCTCTTTTAAATTCTTTTTACAATTACGTGGCATCAAGAGTCAATTTTTTTTAATTTTGTCGTGAATTTAGATATGAAATCTTTATATTTTTTAAAATAAAACTCTTATAATATTATACATTATAATAAATGACAATTCAAAATATTTAAAATATATATGTAAAAGTGACTTCTCAAAATAAAAAATGGAGAACAAATGAGTTAGATGAGAAAACAAACGAGCCAAATATCCTAAAACAATGATTAAGGGTCTATTCACCAAATAAAAATGTTTTTAATGGAAATATTCTTGAAAAATATTTTTAGGAAAATAAGAGAATTTCTTACTATTTTCTTATATTCTGTACATAAGTAAAAAAATTATTCTTAAAATACTTTATATAATAAGGAGAAATACTATGAGAGGTGGGGTGATATAGCAGTGCGGGATGATGTGCATGGGGACTACATGGGTGTGGGTGAAGATGGAATGTGTGTCATGATGATCTTGAAGGTTATTTTTTAAAAATTTTAAAAAATTATTATTTTTGGGTTAGATTCAAAAATAATGAATAGAATGTTTGATATTCTTGTATTCCTATTGTAATTTCATATTTGAATAAACCTTATTGATTCAAAGGCCCGTAAAAAAAGAAAGGCTTAAGTTTAGAAGTAGTTACTTGATTAAATTGAAACAAGTGTACTTCTAAATCTTAGTTGAGTACGTGCAACTTTATATTTCCTTATTATATGTGATGGGGAGTGATAAGGAAATGACTACTTAAGTGATTGGGTAATAAAAAGATAACTTGATGACTTTTGGTGAAGTGAATTATGTTGTGGAAGACTTAAAGATTATTACAATAACAACAACAACATATCCAGTGAAATCTCACAAGTGGGGTCTGGGGAGGGTAGATTGTACGCAAACCTTGCCGCTACCTCATAGAAGTAGAGAGGCTATTTGATTAGTGAAAATATGTTGTACTTATTTGATATGAGTTGTTTGTTGCTATGAACTCCATCATATCCTTATTATTGTGTGAATATGTTTACTTATATTGATTTTGAGATATTTGGTGTCTAAGTTTTTTCCAGTGGATATTTAGTGCCAAGGTCTCTTGCGGCAAATGTTTAGTGCAGAAGTCTCTTTTGATGGATATTTAGTGCTGAGGTCTTTTTTGGCGAATGTTTGGTATCGACGTCTCTTCTCGTGGATATTTGATGTCTAGGTCTCTTCCAGCAAATGTATATTGATAGTTGAGATCTTTTCCAACTAGTACATGAACTTATTAATTTCTCATAGGTTTCGGTATGAGTCTCAACAGATGTGTATCATAGGATAGACATGCATCACTTTACTTGATATTGTATTGCATTATTTTGTATTTCATCTATTTATTGTGGATTGTGGTTAATACCCCTTGGCTTTATTAATCAATGAATTTGGTGTTGACAGTGTATCTTGCTATTAATTTACTATTGAATTATAAATTGTTAAGTTAGACTTATTGTAATACCCATATGTTGAAAAGTCAAAATATAATAGAAAGGTGCAAACTTAAGTTTTGGTGCTAGGGACTATGAGCGCAATCTGTGGCTTATAGATTCTTCTACTGGTCGTAGACAGAGTCTCGTAGATGACCTTGTTAGTTAGAATAAATTTTGAAAAATGATTGAATATACAAACATCTTCTATGAATCATCATTTGGTTCACAGCTCATAAATATTATCATAGATGAATTTTAGAAGGGGTAAAATGGTGTCCAATAGGATGAGACCTTTTAAAAGGTCCTGGTCTCATTGACGAGTCGTAGTATTATCTCATCGAAGGGGGTATGACTTGGGTGAAAAATAGGGGCTTTTGAACTTGATTTACGAATGAATATGACGAGCTAGTATTTAAAAGTGTGAGTTGCACATGGATCTTGTAATTTGGGCAACGAAACATGAAAATATAACTAAGGCATGATATGTTCTACAAAAGGAATCTACGGCTCGTAGAAGTAATCACAAGCCGTAGAAGTGAGTTCGTAGTTGGACTTCAAAAAATTGAAAATTGGGCCTGAGTTCCACTAAATCATTCGGCGATTCATATAAGGTTCTAGGAGTCGTAGACCTCACTCGTGGTTTCCTCCAAACAATTTTTAATGTAGGACCCTTTGGTCATTTTCTATCCACCTAAACGCTTAAATTACATCGATTTAATCCTATAACTGCCCATAATTGCCTAAACGCATGTCATATTCATCTCAATTTCATTCTAACTCCTGAACTCCCAAATTCTCTCATTGCTCTCACCCTAAGGCTTCCATCGGAGACTTGAAGCTAGGTTTTAAAGCCTTTTTACTCCAAATCCATATTTGTTCCATTAAATTCATCTAAGGTATGTGGGCCTTCATATATGGGGCTCTTTCACCACTAGAGTCCAATCGATATAGGGACGGGCGATCATATTACTATTCCTCACTATGGCTAGTCGACGATATTGAAGATTGTTGGTGAGTCTTCATGCTCCGAGGAAAAACCTACCACATTATAGCTTTATTTTTTTGTTTTGTTGAGCTACTTTGAGATTATCTCTTTTACTTGAGGGAGAGCTAGGGACATGTCTTAGCCCCCTTATCTTAGTATATTAGATGCATTGTTATTTTACTTTACTTGAGCATGAGCTAGGGACATGTCTCAGCACTCCTTATCTTAGTATGCTAGAGGCATTGTTGGACATTGCGTATGGAGTCTATGTTGTCTAGTCCTTTATGTTATGGTTTTATGCTTTAGACTACTTTATGATCTTCCACTCTACTATTTGCTTATTCATTATCTATGAATGTTTATGACATGCTAAGAAAACTAGATTGGATTTCCTCAAAGATCTCAATCACTGTGTCACACTTAGGGTCTAGTTTGGGTTATGACACTTATTTATTTATAGGTTGTAGTTGTGGAGATTCAATTAATGTGACAGGAGTACTTGTGTTCTTCATTACTTTACTTCATATTTAATAGGTTGCTCGTTGAGCACCATGTTATTGGGTACTCATTCCTTACTTCTATACCTATGTAGGCTACAAGCCCTGATCCTTCTAACTGTGCTTCTTTTATTCCTCAATCCAAGCTTTCGATGGAGAATTGGGAGGTAACTACTTATCACCTCAGTGGGCCGTCAAGTTCCTTTATTTTATTTTTGTTCAATTTGTGAATCAACGACATGGAGGCTTATATTTATTTCAATTCATGTAAAAATTTGAGGCTTATATACGTGACATCATGTTTTAGGAGTGTTTTAGAGTTATGACTTACTACTTATCTGTTTATTTAGCTTATTGGAGTTGTTATTTTGCTTTATTTTTGTTTTGCTTTCACTTTACCTTTATTGTCGTTGTCTTAGCTAACTTGTCTTAGTGAGTTAAGGTAAGTGTCATCACACGTGTTTCAGTCATGACATATGTTGGAGGTTTGGGAGGACACAATTAATGTGAAATTTCATTACTCAAAGAACTTGTTTTCCCTGCTTCCACTAGAAAGGTATTTTTCTCATTTTTAGGAACTTATTTTCCTTGAGAAGAATCCCATAATTTAGACCAATCAAACATGAAAAAATCAAACACATGAAAATAAAAGGTTGAAAATGAGTTCTTTCTAGGACTTGTCCATATGTTCTAGTAGTAAAAGTAGTTGAAACCTTATTCAAGAGATTTGTACCTTTTTCTTCAAAGATCTGTTGATTTCAAGAAGAGATTGTTCCTGTAGAAAAAGCAAAAAGAACACATACAATGTCACATCAACAAGTTTGCAATCCCTTCATTGTCAACTTAGGGGATTATACAATACATACCTTTTGTTCAAGTTCAGAAAGTTGATCAAGCATGGTTTGTGTCTGGAACATGTTCAAGGAGTTGGTTAAAAACTTCTTTAGATACAACCGAAGTTAGCAAATCATCTATGCAGCTATTTACCTTCTTTTTTTTTTTTTGAATTTTCGAGGTTCATCTGAATCCCAAAAAAATTTACTATTTATGCATGATTAAAGTAATTCTTTTATGTATATATAGCAAATGTCGAATCCCCCTTTGACAAGTTTATGTGTCTACTTCTTCAAATTTTGAACCTCCTAATCAAAATTCTGGTTCTACCACTGAATAATAGGAGTAATCTAGAGTCATGGGAATACAATTGGATATTTGTGCGATCAATAAATAAAATAAAAGCAAACGAAACCAGTTGGCAACAAGTTAGCATAACAAATTGTCACAACATGTTGCAAAATGTCATTACATGTTTTCAATTGCAATTTGCAAGCTGTTGAAGTACTTATTCACTCCTACAAATAGAAGCATTGTTTGATCAATTCAAATACAACAAAATAGAAAGAACATAAAGAGTGATCCACAAATTATTTATAGAGTTTTCCACACTCAGAGAGTCACCACTCTTTCCAGGTGTCATCAAGCCATTTTTGTGAAATTAGATTTACAAGGCAAAGAAGAATGCTCATAGAAAGGTGGCAAAATACATGGAAAGACTTGTGGCTAAAACCTACAAGTAAAGACAAGGCATTGACTATGAGTTCTATGCACTTGTTGCCCATATTAAGTCAGTGTTCTTGAACTACTATCTTGATGAGGAAGTTTATGTAGAGTAGCCATTGGACCTTGTGATAAAAAAAATCATGAAGATATGTGTAATGACCTTGGAGGTCATTTTTGGTATTTTTTAATTAAATTACTATTTTGCCCTTCCAAAAGTTGTCTTGAGTCATTTTTGGTTGAGCTTAAAAGTCGGATTTTGAAAACCTTGTAAAAAGTTGGAGTTTGGCTAAGCAAAGTGTTTTTAAATGCTTAAAGTTGGAACTTTTGAGTTTTGAGGTTATTTTGAGTTTCGAGTGTCCGATTATGATTCTATCGATTCCATCAATTCCAGAATGTCACACCTGGTCTAGGAGAACTTGTAGAACTGAATTTCGAGTTAAAATGAAGATTTTAGGTCCAAAGTTGCATTTTTACTTCATTTTGGATCATAAGTTTGACTTTGGTCAACATTCGAAGTTCGGAGGGTCGGATCAAAATTTTGTCAATTCCAGTGGTTTTGGATGGTGAACTAACACTAGCAATTTCTTCGTTGTAATTTTTAGAGCTTCAGAAAATATTTTGAGTTTTGAGTCTGTAACTAGTTTAAATGATCTTTCTCGAGTTCTGGGCCAAGGAGGTTCTGAATTCGAATTCTAGTGATTCTATTGAGTCTAGAATGTTCTTCCTATTGGAGTTTCATGTTTGGTTTGTGTTCATAGGGTTCTGAGCGAATCCCGAGGGTCCATTCTTGATTTTCTATGTTATGCAGTTGGTTTTTTACTGATTCTGATGCAAGTAAGTTTGTTCTCCGCGTTCACGAAGTGTACACGCTTAAATCTCTGTGATAGCGGAGGAAAGGGCCGCATTGAGGAGCACGCGCATGCATAACCCTCCGCGTTTGTGGAGATATGGTCCTGAATGGCTTTCGCATTTGCGGAGCACAAGAGGGACTTGAATCAGTAGCTTGTTTAAAACAATGAGTTTTATTTTATTTCACCATTTTCAACACTCTAAGCTTCATTTTTAAGAGATTGTGCAAGATTTTTCAGGGTAAATCAATTGGGTAACTATTTTCTAATCTACTTCATTAATTTTCATTGATTAATTTGTGTTTTTAACTTATAATTTTGGGATTTTACTGGTGGAATTTGGGAATTTTTTGGACTTTTATTCCTAATACAAATTTGATGATTTCTACCTTATTTTAACTCCATTTTCGAAATGGATTTCACTGTTGAACTCATTACTACTTGGGAAACATTTTTATATATTAATTTTCAGATTCTGAATACTTTTTCTGACATGGAATTTTTATTATTTTACACTTTTCGTCCGAATTGATTGATTTTAATGTTATTAGATTTGTTACGTGATTGTGATGCTATATTCGAATAGATTTTGGTGATTCGAAGTACCGTAGGAAGGGGAAAGCTTTGAATTTGACTTGATTCGAGACTTTATCTAAGACAAGTGGACTTCTAACATTTTATTAAGTATGATTGAACCTTGTATACTCCTAGTACATGTAATTGAGTACTTTGAGGTAAAATTATATCATCTTAGACTTTGATCATAAGACTCAATTTGAATAATTGTATCATCTAGTTTGAATAATTCTACTTTGAGGTAGAATTATATCATCTTAGACTGTGATTTCTTGGCTTGTGGATAATTGTGGATTCGTAATATATATGATCTTGTGAATTGATACTTTGAGGTCTCTACTGGTCGATGTTAGCTGAGGTTTTTGTCGGCGAGCCGAGGTAATATGCCAGCTCATATTAGGTCCAAGGTCATTTTTGACGGGTCCGAGGTTTTTTTGGGATGTGTGAGCATTGGCCAAGGTCTTTGCCGAAAATGTTCACGGATATATAATCCATGTGTGGTCCCCGTGAGTTTTGATTTAATACAATCGACGAATGCGTATCGTAGGACAAATATGTATCACGATTATGTGACATTGCATCGCATCATTTACATCTCATGGTATCCACTCTATCTCATATCATACCTGTATTGTTATTACTACTGTATTGCTTATGAGATTGTATACTTATTGTATACTCTATCGCATATATATATATATATATATATATATTGAGATTTTATGCTGCGGTGATGAGTATATCTATATCATTGTGAATTGTTTATTAAATTGTGTTGGAACTTTTCTCAGTGCAAGGTTGTAGTTCGGCGAGTTGTGGTTGGGGGTTAAGGAGTACTTGTGTTCTTCACTACTTTACATTAGGTTAATTCCATTTGTTGAGTACTCTGTTATTTGGTACTCACCCCTTGCTATATTTTTATAGGTTGTGAGCCCGGTGCTCTTACTAGATATTCTTCATTACAGGATCGAGTTTCCGGATCATGTGTGAGGTAGCTGCTCATATTTTAGGCAAACCTTTGAGGAATCCATTATTATGTTTTGTTCTATTTGAGAACTACACATCCGAGACATGTATTTCATTTGAGTATTCTATATTTAAAGGCTTGTACATGTGATACTAGTTCTGGGAAAGTTGTAGTTTTAATTTCATATGCCTATCTATACTATTACACTGTTTATCTTCTACTTTTATTATTATGTTGAGTTGGTTAGGATTTGGGTTGACTCGCCTTGGTGGATTAGGTGACTGTCATCACACCTGGAGTTCTGATCATGACAATATGAAATAGTTGTATTTACACACTCGAAATTCGGATTATGATAATATGAAATAGTCGTATTTATAAGTATTTTCAAGACAATAAATTTACTCGTCTTTATCATTATCTTCTTTATGTTGAAGTTTATATTACTCGAAATATCTTGCTTATTTGTCTTTATGTTGATAATCTGATCCTGACAAGTAACAAGTCAATTTTGTTTGGCGCTTTCAAGTAAGCTATGTCCCTTGAATTAGAGATGGCAGACTTTGGGTTCATGCCATGCTACATAGGGTTAGAAGTGAAGCAAATGAAGGACGTCATCTTCATATCTCAAGAAAGCTATGTAAAGGAGATTTTGAAGAAATTAAACATGTTCGATTGCAACATTGTGAACACTCGGATGAGGAGTGGAACAAAATTGACAAGGTTTGATAATGGAGAAAAGATAGCTCCAATCTGTTCAAAAGTGTGAAGGAAAGTTTGAGGTACTTGACTTGTACAAGGTCAAACATACTCTTAGCAACTGGAGTAGCAACTGGCTTCATGGAAGTCGTGACCACTACTTACTCAGTCGTTGTTAATATGAATAGCATCAAACTCTCATTCGAACTTCATATTACGAGGATTATAAACAAGAACTTAAAAGTCGAAATGAATTCAAGTGGAGGTTCTTTCTTAGGACATAAAAAATATTGAACACAAAAGAAATAAAAAAAAATAAGGATAGAAGTTTAATACAATAAGCGATGGATGAATGGTAATTGCTAGGGAAGGTGATAGACCTTAGGTTATTTTGTTCTTCTTCTAATGACTTTAACCTTGTGAGACTTTGTGATAGTAATTATGTGGAAAATATTAATGATAGGACAAGCACATATGCTGCTTTTTTTTTTTCTTTTAGTGATTGTGTTATTTCTTGAAGCTCAATGAAAAACAATTTATTGGTACTATCTCAATTTGTGAAGTAGAATATCTCATGTACATGTCATGTTATTTGGATAAGAAGACTATTGAATAAGTTCAATTTGCCAATACTTAGTCACAAGATCAAAACAAGTATATAGATACAAGATATCACTTCGTCAAAGATTGCATCGCCAAGAAGGATATAGAATTCAATTATATGAGACCTCACAGTCAACTTATGGATACTTTCATAAAAATTAACTAGTCATTCAATATATCATAATCGAAACATATATGTAGACACAAAATATTATTTTATCAAAGAATGCATTACCTAGAAATAGGTAGAATTCAAGTATATGAAATCTCATGATTTGCTTGCAGATATCTTTACAAAGCCTCTCAAATTTGAAAATTACCAAAATTAAAATCAAATCTTGAGAATACCAAAAAATTTGAAGGAGAAAATTTGTGGTATCAATTAAGAAAACAGTGGGCAAGTAGTTGCCATAACACACTGTCACAGGTTGCAAAAATGCCATAACATGTTTTTACGTATAACGTCGAAGCAACCATTCACTCCAATAAATACGAGCTTTGTTTGTTCAATTCAAATACATCAAAATAAAGAGGGCATAGAGGGTAATCCACTGATTATTTATAGTTTGTGAGAAAATAAAGTGAGTACTCATATAATTAGTTATCTAAATAAAAGAGTATTAATTTTTTTGAATGTGTATGTAGTACGTATTTTTACACTACTAAATTATAATAGGTATTATTATATTACAATATTTGGGTATTATATTTTACTTTGTTAAAAGATTTGATGTCGTTTGTCCATGACCCCTGGATGCCGAAGACGTTTACTCTCTTATTATTTTGATTTAACCTATATATTATTTTTGGGAGAATTATTATTTCTTGAATATGCTTTTCCTACAAAATCATATATATTGCATCAAACAGGGCAAAAACAAGTGTGTGTTTTTCTGTTTTTGGTAAAATTGGAGATATTATATCACGTAATAATACGCATCATTGCATGGTAGTTGTGGAGTTACTGTTCTGCTAGGTACGAACCAAGGTGGATTGTTTGTCATTACAAAAAACTAAATTATAAGTACTTAGCATACTACTATCTGCCAGACAACGTGTTTTATTTATATATAAATTTTTGAATTTACCATCGAATTGTCATTGGATGCTAGAAGCAAGACATATGATCTGAAGCTCCTAAAATATCGACATGGTCACCTAAAACTGACAAATTAATAGCCTATTAGATGCATAGAACATACCCTGTTTGATCTTATTTGCCTCAAAGATGAATCCAGCTGACGCTCAAGTTGTTCCAGATCTTTTACATTTAATTGTTCTAAGTCCTCGCCAAGTATATGCCTTCAAGATTATGAATAAGTAAATCCAATGTTATTAAGAATTAGGGTATATAGGAAAAATAATAATATATTGACAAAAGAATCACAGGATTGTAAATAAATGAAGTACTTGATGAGAGACACTCTTTGTTCCCGTTTTGGTACAAGCCGTGGCCCTTTATTTCACGGGGTTTTATCTAAACATCTGAACTAGTTCAAACACATGATTGAACACCTCCAATTATGGGTATTCAAAATATCGGTTTTAAATATGTTCAGATGTTTAGATAAAACCCCACGACGTAAAAAGGACAATATATCAAAATGGGACAAATAGGAGTGTCTACCACGGTATTTCACCTTTCAGTTATCAAATGTATCACCTTTGAGATTGTTGTAGCACTTCAACTCTTGCTTTCAGCTTCATATACTCTTGGTAGTTATTCTGTGCCATAATAACATCTAACTAATTATTTTACAAGAAAATAAGACAAATAACACATTATAAAAGATTATATTACTCTGATACTATTAAAATATATAAGTTAAATTCTTTATTAAGAACGAAGTAAATTGTGATTCTGAGGAAGATGAAGGAACCTGAGAATCCTTTGAAGACTGGCCAGCTTCAAGCTCACCATAACTGCATCTATGGTATCTCTCCAATATCTCGGACATACTAGAAAAAGAGGTAAGTCGCACAATATTGAAACTTTGATAAGAGGAATCTTGAACTTATAAAGAACAACAACATATCCAGTAGAATCTCACAAGTGAGGTTTGGGGAGGATGAAATGTATGAAGACCTTACTACTATATCACAGAGGTAGAAATGTCATAAGTAGAATAAACTAAATACAGAGAAAAAGGGGAAAGCAAAAGAAAAAAGGAATCTTGAATTTATAAAGGATTATGTTTTATTTACTCGTTGTCAAGAGGCTTAATTAATAATTTTTATAATCATGTTACAAGTATAAACAACACCAATAACATATCAATGTGATTTCATAAGTGGATTTAGGAAGAGTGGGGGTGTAAGCAGACTTTACTCCAATCTTGTGAAAGGTAAATCTAGAGGTTATTTTCGATAGACCCTCAAATTATTAATAGAAATTTCAAAGATAAGTCTAGCCCATATAAGAGTAAAAGCTATGGCAAAGATATACTATCTATTAACTCTCTGCTCTAATTAATCTTCGATGTCCATATTTTTTTATTTAGAATTCTGTTCTAATTAGTAAATTAGAAATATGTCATGTCGTATGATCTAATCATGCTATAAGTAATTAAACCTTAATAATAAACTACAACAAAGAAAAACTAATTTACCTACTTTATCCAACTTTAATTTTCTAGGACCATATGTAAGCATGCTTGGTTTTGTCTACTACATATTGTCTTATAAGCAGTTCACTTTTTTTTTTTTAAACTTTAACATGATATCAGAGCAGGTAATTGATGGTAAATCTCAAAATAATTACAAAAAAATAATACTTGATCCAAATAAAAGAATCAAGCTTGTCCTTGAGGGAGTGCCCTGAAATGTAGATTACAACTAAGTTATTTGGACTCTCGAAAAATAATGTCATATCTATGTCGATCCTTCAAATACAATATTTTTGGACGATCAGACACACATTCATTGACATATTTGAAAAGTCCGATACAATACCAAGAAATAAATATATGCCACTATGATATTTAAAGATGTTGGTACAATTTTGGAAATCAATGTGGATTTAGCCAACAGAATACAATGGAAACTAACGTTCTGGTTATACCAAACAAATTGATGATATCAAAAATTAGATTAGTATTGGAATCAAGATTTTTTATTTAAGAAATTAAAATATGAAAAATAAATATACAAAGAAGTTGAGGAGAATCAACATCTATGATATATATACATAAAAAATAATTTTAACTATACGTAAATAATACAAATTTTTTATCAAATAAGGGATTCAAATGAACCCCTCGATCCTACCTGACTTCGCTTTGGCTTAGATATTCCTGTTCATGTATATCAGATTTGGTGTTTGAAATATGTAGTTAGCCTTATTAGAGATGTTAGGTTAGTGTGGAAATTAGGGATGTTCATGGACCGGGTTGCTTTGGATTTTTTAAATATCAAACCAAATCATTTGTGTCGGTTCTTAAATATAAAAATCAAACCAAACCAATAAAACCCGAATTTTTCAACCTCGGGTTTTTTCGGATTTCCCGAGTTTTCGGGTTTTTTCAAATTTCTCGGATTTTTAGATTTTTTTTCTAAACTCTCGTACTTTTGAGTTTTTTTCTAAATTTTTAATAATAATTTTTATAACAACATATAATTAACTTATGATTCAAATATTTCTTTAGTCATACTAAAATACAAATATCTAAGATTGTTTTAAAAGAAAAATACAAAATATGACATTAGTGAAGACACAAATATATTCAATAAAAAATTAATAATGAGATCGCATAAATAAGTATTACAAATAAATAAAGCAGATTGAAGATGACCATAATTTTAAAATACCAAATCATACTAAAATAAGACATAATGAAAATATAATAACTTTAAAATATTCATGCTAAAATAAGTGTAATAAGACTTATTAATTACATGTGTAAACATTAAAGAAAAATTAAAATTAGTTTATGTATTTTAATTACTAACCCAATGTAAAACTAAAGACAAATATTCATTATTATTGTCATTCTTAGTGTTGGATTATTATTTTTTTTCTAGTATTAGAATTTATTTGGACTTTGATTTGAGCTTTAGAGTTACTAAGGAAAACTTACTTAAATATACCATATTTAAAAATTATTTACCATTGATAGCCTTATAAACTAATCTTAATACATGTATAATTCACTTTAAATATATAATTTAGATTTTTTATTAAAATAAGTCTAATACATTTTAAGACATTTGCAATACATCTATATTGAATGTAAATTCATTTTTATACATAGTATAATACATTGTACATCTATGTAATATGTGTAATTCGTTTTTAACATATAATGTAATTTTTTAATTTAAATAAATGTAATACATTTATAATATATATATTTATATATAGAGAGAGATTACATATATAATTCACTTTTAGTGCATAGTACAATTATACAAATGATAAATATTTTCTAAATATGGTATACCTAGATAATAAATTAAAAATATATTTAAAAATAGTAAATATTTTTTAAAACAAACTCAAAAAGATAATTATCCTACTAGCATTTATGAACTACAGTCTTTATTAGATCATTTGAGATTCCAAGTCAAATTCAAAATAACATTTTAAAAGGATAAATTTTATATATATATATAGTTAGGTTGGTTTGCCCCCGGGTTGGTTTTTTAATATCAAAATCAAACCAACCTATATATAGTCGAGTTTTTTTCGTCAATACTAAGCCAAAGCAAATCAAAACACTAGTCATGTTTTTTTCTTCGAATTGACTTGATTTGCGATTTAGTTCGATTTTCGATTTGATTTTGTTTACCCAGTGAAAATAATAGGTTACTTATCAATTTTATCAGATTTTCAATTGATGCATTAATAGTTTTTACTTATAGTTATCTAATTATAGTATTAAAAAAATAATTATACTATCAATGCATAGAGATTACATAAACCAACATTTTTTAATATTGGATTTTCTTAGATAAATCAATATTTTTATATTTAAGTTTTCTTCAATAAAGAAAATATTTTTTTTCACATAATACTAACTACTTACCCGGTTTCAAAAAGAATAATCTGGTTTGACTTGGCGCATAGTTTAAAAAAATAAAAAGAATTTTCAATCTTGTAATCCTATATTAAAATTATGTTATATATACTAAAATGTCCTTTAATCTTCTATTCTTAACCATGCCACGTGGAAAGTTAAAAAGTAAGTTTTGTCAAAAAGAAAATGGGTCATTTCGTTTTGAGCAGACCAAAGGAAAATGAGGCTATTAAAATAGAAAGCATTGATTGAGTAATTATCAAATCAGAAATCAACTCCAAAGCTTCCAAAACTATTACAATTATATTCAAAATACACAATTTTCTATATGAGTTGAGCTTGAATGAAAAGGTGAATGATTCATATAGCCAATTTTTAACTTGTTTAAAATAGAGAAATAATCACCAAAAGACCTAAGGACTGATGATACATGTGTATACATATACATCACTATAAATAACATTGAGCTACTTTTCATATGCATGAATCATGATATAAAGTTAGGTTTTATTTGTTGCCATATATACTAAAAAATCAAAAAAAAAAAAATTCAAGTTATTTGTGGTTTCCGAAAACTAAGGAATTCAAGCAGCTTTGTTTCAATCCACCTTTCCTTTTTTTTTTTCCTCATGTGTCTGTACTTGAAAAACATTTAAAGTAGGGGTAATATTCTTCTTTGTTTTTAAAAAAAAGGAAGAAAATGGAGGTGGGAACATTAAATCATAGCCAAAGTTGGATCATAGAAAAAACATTGTTTAAGTTTTTTAATGTACAAGAAAACCGAGATCTGATAAAAGAAATATTTGATTATTTACATGAATATACTATAAACTCTATTCTAACTCAGATCTAACATCAAAAATTTATTTTTATTTTTTAAAAAAAGAATTAACAAAACCATAATGCACATGAACATTCGTACGACCACAAATTTTAAAGTTGAAACATAAAAATTTGAGTTTGGGAAATTGAAATTATGTAGTAGTATCGATAGCTTATAAATTACGTGAAGCATTACCTTGAGGTGCTGCAGAACTCAAAGAGCTTTCCACGATTAGAGAAAATGATAAGAGCAACTTCAGCTTCACACAAAATAGAAAGCTCATAAGCCTTTTTGAGCAATCCATTTCTTCTCTTTGCAAAAGTAACTTGCCTGTTTATCTTGTTTTCTATTCTCTTCAATTCTACCTTTCCCCTTCCCATTACACTTGCAATATTCTCCCAAATCAATTATTTAATCTCATATATAGATAGATAGTGCACTTTGTTCTTCTTCTTCTGTATGTCCTTTTGTTCTGAGAGCAATAAATAGCTTTGTGGGGTCATAAGCTTTCCTAATATTACAACATTGTATCTATATTTCTTATATATACACTTTACATAAATATTACTTTAGACCTTACAAATAATGCATATCTGGTAACACTGCAAAATGCCTTTTCTTATTTCCTCTGCTTAACAAGGCTGTCTCTCTATAATAATATAAGTAATATATGCTTTTGCACTTGGGACCTAAAAAAGACAAGCTAAATCTATTATTAAAATATTAGTATTATTGTTATTTATGGTTGCTCACCCACCTCATAATATCAAGTTTTTGCCCCCTATTTTGGCTAGTATTTAATTTTTGTCATTTGCGTCAATGGTCTTTAATTTTTGTCATTTTTACCGTTCATTTAATAAAAGTTTTTGAGTTGAGGTCTTTTGAAAACAATTTCTCTGTCTCCATGAGGTAGTAGTAAGGTCTGATACATTTTACCTTCCCTTGATCCCATTTGTGGGATTCCACTGGGTATATTATTGTATTTAATAAAAGTTTTTGAGCCAAAGAATCCGTAACAATGGCCTAAAATCATTTGGTAGTTAACTAGAGTTATATATATATATATATATATATATATATATATA
>JAOTQR010000079.1:492332-515779 GCA_025774065.1 Solanum ossicruentum
TATAAACAAAGATGGATGTAGCATGAAAGCTAAGAATTTGGATAAATTTAGTAATTTTTATTTATGTATTAAAAGAATTATTAAAATCGATAATATATAATTATAAACTCAATTATTATATTACATAACAATTTTAGATTGCTCCACAAATTTAAAAACTTCAAATTTTGGATCACCTCACTACGATTTGAATGATGAAAGCTTAACATTTTTGCTTCCCTTGAAATGTAAACATGAAACATTAGTTTAATCAACCTTATGAATGATGTTTCTAATTTCAGTTCGTCAATTGGTAGAGTAAAAATCACAATAAATTTAAAACTCAAAACTTATAAAAGATTTATTTCAATAAATAGTATAAATTGTGGCTAAAAAATTATAGTGTTGATTTTTTTTAGAAGAAATCAAAAGATTATGTATGATGAGCTTGGTACTAATGTCAAATCATTGTCTCGTATTCTTTAAAGCACCTAGTGCAAATAATATTATATCAAGAATATAATAACTATTTAAAAATCCTAATAGGTTTAAATTAGTATTTCAATAAAAATAAAGGGTATTTATGCAATTGAATTCGAGCTCTATAAATAAAAAAATTTATGATAGAAGTGCTTCCTCTTAAATGGAATTTCGATAAGAAATTATATATAGTCGCAGATGAGGAAAAAATGTACATGATGAATGAAAGTTAAAAGTAACGAGTAGTGGCCCAATACATATAAAAAGATGACACATGTGAGAGTGAACACATCTAAAAATAGGCTAAATTAAAACATCCATCTGTGGAAAAACTCTTCGATTAGAGACAGCACCAAAAAGGAGCTATTCAGTCGTACCCACGTGTCACCCTTCATCCTTTCCAATTTCAGCCACTTGTCCTCTGTAAGCTACTTTCTTTGCCCCCCTCTACTCTCAAATCCCATGTCCCATTTTCTTCTTTCATTTCATTCATACTCTTTACATTTTGCATTTTCTGTTCCTTGTTCTTGTTTTCTTGATTTTCCAGCCACCCTTTTGCTGGAACTATAACATTCTCTGTTATAGCTAATACTTTTCTTGATTGTTTTGCTTCTCCCCATCCATTTGTATGAGTTGATTTTTATAATTCCTTTTGCGCTTTTTCTGATGAGGGTTTCTTTAAATTGGGTGTAAAGACTTAATCTTGGAGCTAAAATGCAGTTAAACATCACATTTTTCCATCTAGGGGTGTTTAAATTTGATCAAGAAACGTTTAAAAATGCAGAAACATGTGTAAAGAGCTAAGTTTTGATACTTATTTTTGCTGTGTGGTTTTACCATGGGTGATGCAGATGAGAGGAGGAGAAGCAGAGTGGAGATGGAGAATCTTTCATTGGACACAAGCAGATTTTCAAGGGACTTGATGCAAAGATTCATGGGAACTTCAGAAAAATCTGAACTTGAGGAAGTTGCTGCAAGAAGAGAAGATATAAATGAAGAAGAGTTGAATCTTGGGTTATCATTAGGTGGAAGATTTGGTGTGGACAAGACTTCATCAAGTTTATTGGTGAGGTCTTCTTCTATAGCTGCTGGTTTTCCAACAGTTAGAGATGATGATGCAGTGGCATCACCAGCAGTGAGTTATAATCCTAGTTTAGTTAGAACTTCTTCATTGCCAGTGGAGACAGAGGCAGAATGGAGGAAAAGGAAGGAATTGCAGAGTTTGAGAAGGATGGAGGCTAAGAGGAGAAGATCAGAGAAAGTGCAGAGGAATTTAAGGGGTGAGAAATGTATGGAAGGTGAAAATAGAGGGACTGATCAGATGAATTTGAGAGGTAATAAATTGGAGAAAGAACATTTCTTGGCTACTGCAAAAAAGTTTGGTTGTAAGTTGCCAACATTGGATGCTTTTGGGGGTGATGATATGACAATGACAAAAGGGAAAGAAAGTTACTTGGGTAGTAAAATGCAAGAAAAAAGGAAACCAGCATCACAAGGGTCAATGGAATCTCAAGGTGGTGGTTCTTCAACTTTGTCTGAATTGGAAAGTAAATCTGCACAAGGTAAGGCAAATTGTTTAGGAGATCAACTTATTGGCATACTAATTTACTTTATCAGTATATGCTCCTTTGTTACTATTGTTTATTACCTCAGTTCTTCCGTGATCAATCTTGCTTAAGCGACTGCGTACCAACAATTGTTCTTACTCGTTTAGGTCTCCATATCTAATAGCGGCGCCAAAGCTTCACTCCAGGTCGAACTCACTTCCATTTACAATTCCCAAATTCCACTTTTATGAGAGTTTACACCCTTTCTCGACCCTATCAAGCTCTTCCCGAACCTCCGCCTCTCCTCAACAAAGTCATTAAGGTGAGGCAACTCGTATTCACTAACTAACTTAGGGAACTTAGGCACGTCACCCCACTGTGAATCTTTCTTTCTTTATTGCACTTTTGAACCTCTAGATGGGAGAATGAAACCATTAGTGGAAAGATCTGTTGTTCGATCTGCTGGGGGGCGATGAAACCAATATAGTATCGTTAATCCCCCTCCTACAACTTTGATGAATTTATCTATTACTTAAGAGTTGAGGATCAGACAATTTGCAATTGTTTTAGAGTTGGAATTTTGTTACTAGTACTCCCTCTGTCCTAGTCTCGGTGTCTTAATTTTACTCAGCATGGAGTTTAAGAAATAACGAGATACTGTTGAATCTTGCGGTCTTAAAACTAAAGATGTGTACTGTCCTTTGAATCTTGTGGTTTTAGATTATTAGGTAAGTTGTTGGAATTGGAAAACTAACTAAATATAGAAAAAAACTCTTTTTATGACAGACTAAAAAACAGTGGAGTACTGCACTTAAATTGGGAGGGAGTGAGTAGCACATTTTACGTTTTACTTTCGCATCGAACTCTTAATCCTTCTTTGAGTAGTCAGTCTATTTTTGGCTGAATAGGTGTGTTATCACATGTTACATTACTGTAGTGGAACAAGTCTTATGTTTCTTGTTGTCAAGATCCTCCAGATCTTCTGTCTTAATACTTTTATCCATACCCACATGCATGTGTTCTTTATAATTGCTATTTGCCATGTTCTTGATCCTAGAGAGGTTATTTGTACTTCCTTCTACTTGTGACACCATAAGAGTTGTCTTGTGGTTCGAGTATTTAGAGGTACTTGTCTCGTAAAAACATAGCTAGAATTTTATTTTATGAGTTCTCAATTTTAGATATACGACTTCATGGGCAAGGGCTAATACTATCTAGGTGGCTTTTGGAACTCTCTTGTTGTTTCTACAAAGAAGATTTCATCCTAAGAAATGAAAAAAATAAATAACATCATAACCTAACATGTTCTTGAAATGCTTAAGATAAACAAGTTGGTGTGTTTGATAAAACCAACTAGGTCAGGGGCGGAGCCACCCTTGGCAGAGGGGTGTCGAGCGACGCCCCTTTGTCGGAAAATCACATTGTACATATATGTCAAAATTTGATTTAATAAATACTTATACAAGTATTGATACCTCTTGACACAAGCAAAATGTTTAGCATAATGGTCAAGGGGTTGCAAAAGTTACTTGAGGTCATGTGTTTTATCCTTGGTAACAACATATACATTTTTATTTGACACCCCTTATTAAAAATTCTGGCTCCGCCATTGAACTAGGCTCAAGTTACTATACTCCTTTCTTTTAATTCTCATGGTGGTTTGATGTAATCCTAATAGGTTATAAGTTTTTATAATATGCTTTATTCCTTAGAGATATTATGACATTGTTGATTGCATCAAATGGCAATTACATTGATTGTTATTTTGGAAATATTGATAAGATAATATTTCCTCCGTTATAATTTATGTAAAACTCTCTTTATCATTTTGGGACATTCCAGAATATGGGATATTACTCTACCTATGATATTATTCTTTGTAATTTTTACAACTTTTCAAAATTTCAAATTTAACTAATAAAATAGTGATATAGTGTTTCCTCTATGAAACTAATTTTCAAACATTACTTAATGTTTGTTCACTACCATTTATCTTATATAACTATCAATTAGCATCAACATCTTAGACACTGTAGGCAATCAAACATTGTCATTTGACAGGAAATTAAAGGAGTAGGACATTGAAGAGCTGGGATCACCCATTTATCATCTCTTAGGTACCTTTACATGACGAAAAAAAGAGGAGGCACTCTTTTATTGGTGTGACAAAGGAAAACATAAGATGCAGTAAACTACATAGGTTGTATGGTAGAGAGTTACTTTGCAGGTAATTCATGGTGCAGTACGCGACCTTCTATATAGTAAAAATTTTCCTCCTCTTTATCCTGCAGTCGACTCTGCATGGTTACTGAAGTCTAAAAGTTCTTTAGCTTTCAAGTCTGACAAGTTGAGTTTGTGATATTAAACATTGCCGATTTGCATAAGCAGCAGTATACAATGATACAATTTAGGAAGTTCTTTTATAGCAGGTATTTATTAAGGAATTAAAGTTGTTCTTCTTTCTCTTTCTTTTCTCTCGTTAATTTGATCTTCATGCTGTATGATGAAGGATTAGATTCGTGCGCTAGGGTTAAAATTTAATAATTTTTTGTCTTATAATTTGATAAATGTTTATATAAGAAAACAGACCAGATTTTGTTGATTATTCCTGTCATATCAGATGCCTCTTGTCCCTTTATATTTGCATGTTTTGATATCTAAGCATGTACCATTCCCATAATATTGTAACTGCTGATGCCTTCAATTGCTTGTTTCTTGCCTATACTTTTGATTTAATACGTCCTGCATGGGATTTTAGTTATTGCCATTTTGGCCAGTTCTCTTTCCATTGAGTATGAATAAGAAACCTTCGTGCTTACATTGTCCAATGGTAGATCTTCCAAGCAGACCTTACATTGTCCAATGATAGATCTCCAAGCAGACCTCTAGAGATGGTGTTCGACATGCTAATCGCGGAATGACGTGATTCAAAAAGTTAACTAGTCATTGTACGGGGCAAAAGCTCAGACAAAAATGCTAGAAAAGATGAGCTTTCTGATGTTCTTTTTTACCATGCAAAACAAGACGATGGACCTAAATGAAAATTGAAGTTGTTCGTTGCTTGCATTGATGAAAAATCATCATAATTTGAAACAGGTGCACAATGTCAAGTAGAACTTCAGTCATCTAGCATTTCTCTAATAGAGCTCTTGTTGACCTAAAGTTCCATGAATGGTTTGTGTTAATCATTTTGCAAGTGCTATTCACTATGACTATTATTAGGTTTCTTATTGTACTTCTTACCTAAAACTTTTTCATCATTTAGGTATTAAACTATATCATTATTATGGATGAGATGATTCCTTTTGTTGATGGAAATTACTACAAAATGTTCTCTTCTGGTTTTTGCTTTGTAGTAAAAAATGCACTGAACAAGTCATCTAAAACCTGATCTTGATATTGCTCTTCTGCCACATACCAAACCTGAAGAAGAAATTCCCAAGAAAATGGGAAAATGTCTGATAAACGCTCTTACCGTAAGATGTATTGGGCAAGTTCAGGTTTCTTTTACCTAAAATATTAATCACATGAAATGGTTGGAAACCTCTATAATTTTTCTTGATCATATATATTCTAGGTTTTGGATGATACGAATCATGGGAACTTGTCCATGACGTGTCTCGTGTGGTGGAAGAAAAAAACTGAAGCATACAGCATCCATCATTGTTTATTACAACATCAAATACACAATTTCCTGAAAAATACTAGTAGTTATGACGAGAATGAAATGATTAGATATCCTTCTGCTTCCTCTGCTTAGCTAGTTGTTAATCTTATGGCTGTGGAAGCACTCAACATGAAAATACAATAATCCTAAATTGTAGTTGCTGATGAACATAATTCTGATTCTCTTGCTCATTTTACAATTGCTGTGACTAATTAAGCGGGAAATTTGTAGTTCACAATTACTTGACGTTTAGTTTCTTTTCCAATAGCTTCAAATAGATGGAGTGGTTTCAGTGTCAGAATTTTGTGTCTCAAGTTGAACCTGCAAAGTCGTGTTACCATTATCTTGGAGAGTATATTCCTATTTGCATAATTGACATAAGGTGACTTGTCGATGTCTGTTCCTAGCTTAATTATAAGTTTGCCTCTATTTAATGAGCTTCGATATAGTTATATTTTCTTCTGAAGGGCTAGAAAAACTAATACTTTTAGCACATTTGGGAGTTATTAATTTATCTCTGAAAATAGTAGGTTGTCCAGTACTGAGTACTCAAATGTGGATTCTGGGCGATTGGATTTATCATTATTACCTACATAATCTTTATGAGTGTATGTGCTGATTTTTTTTTTTAATTTTGGGCGTCTTTCTGTTCATTAAGACGAGGGTCTACTGGAAACCACCTCTTTAATTGCATAAGGTAGAGTAAGGTCTATGCACACTCTACTCTCCCTAGACCCTACTTATGGGATTACTCTGGGTACATTGTTGTTGGTTCATGTCATAGTACTAACTTACAAAATGTATGAATATGCATGGGATCTTTAACTTGGAAGAGTTCTTTTGTCTTGCACCTCTAGAGAAGTTTTGTGTGAACTGCTAGATTAACCCGAAAGTGATCAGATGGTAGAGTGCAATGCTAGATTTTCTCTCAGGTTATATGATTATCCCTTCATCACATCAAACAAAATGCTCCAGAAATAAACTTGGTTTCTTTCGACATACGCTTACCTTCAACTGTTTCGAGGTGCAACAGTGTGAGTTCAAACTGCAATCTAGCTCTTATAATGTTTTTCATTTATACTGTTTTAGATTCAGTAGCGCAAAATGCACTGCTGTTCTGAGGTGCAAAATATTGATCATGAATTCTCTGATCTAATTCCACGCGCTCATTTTGCATGGACTTTCCTGCACTAGATCACCACCACCTCATCCTTTTTTGTTCCTTCATGTTATATATCTTTTAGTTTCTTTGTGAAGTATATTATTGCTTGACGAAGAAAAATCTGTTTGTTATATTTACATCTTAGAGAATTCTAAATGTGGTCTGAGATTTGTGTTATATTCATATCTGATTAAGAGGGTATTCAAACACGTTACACGTGTTAGCTGTTGCTTCTCTTTTAGAAAGGAATCAACTGATGAGATGTGAGGAAGAGCTGATAGTAGTAGTCATTTATGAGTTTTTACGTTTATGGATGTCCGGATCTTTCAAAGTCTAGTGACTCTGCATGTTGGTTGGTTTGTTATTGATTGCTCATGCACTTTACTTCCTCATGCACTTTCCTTTCTGAGGTGCTTATAAATAAGTTGTGGAGTTATTGTTGAAGGAAACAACTAAGGGTTACTCATGTTGGTACAAACCCTTGTTAATAAAATAAATAGAAGTCACAAAGGAAAATTAGAAGTGTCACACCTGTTGATAATAGGTGTTATTTAAACAAAAGATGTCTTGTTTAAATATGCATTTCCCTTCTCTTTAACGACGCTTTCTTTTCCTCCTGAAAAACGAAAATGACCAAAGCAGAAATTCTCTATTTCCAAAAGTTTCCTGTGAATTCTTGTCTAGAATCTTCTGCGAAACATGTTAGAACAACCCATTGTTGCAGGTATGATTATAGAGTGTGATCCTTATGGTATAATTTGTGCTCATAACATGTGATTGCATGATTTACATGTAATTGCACGATTTGTACTACTACTAAAATGCATACGATGATCGTGCAAATTGTTGTTGTTCTTCTTCAATAATGTATTGGTGAAAAGTTCGGAAATGTGCCTGATATGCTTTTAGCATTTCCTTTCCATCACTGCTTTCTTGTTCTTCCAGTAAATTGACAAATAAAATATTAGTTGCAGGATTGGCTGAGGCAAGCCCTCCCAGTATCCAATCACTACAGAGAGACTTTGGAAGCCGAACACTAAGAGGAGAGGTGGAAAGTCGTCCATCTAACAAGGTTGATACAACGAGAAATCGAGCACAGGAAAGTGCATTGGCGGACATGCCAGGTGTTTTCACAAAAGGAGATGGCCCTAATGGGAGGAGAATAGACGGTATATTATACAAGTATGGTAAAGGTGAAGAGATTAGAATTATGTGTGTGTGTCATGGAAGTTTTCTTTCACCAGCAGAGTTTGTGAAGCATGCTGGAGGCAACGACGTCGCTCACCCTCTCAAGCATATAGTTATAAAACCCAATCCTTCTCCCTTTGTATGAGCCCCTCTTGCAAGTTCTTATGATCATACAATACAATATGCAAAACTGTAACTGTGACCCCCTTTTCCCCTTCTTTCTTTTTATAATCCTTCTTATCATGAGAAGTGAAGACTAACTTATCAGTATCTATTTACTTGTGCAACATTTTACTGAAATATGGAGCAATGGAACTTGAACATTGTCACATTCTTAATTCTTTGAACTTCATTTTTTACCTGTATCATGTGCAGTAAAATGAAGGTAAGAGATTTCACTGAGTTATGTTGTCATGCCACAAGGTGATGTTATTGAGGATTTGATGCAATTATATATATGCCTGTACGTCAACTGAGCTCCCATAAGATTAGAAGGTTCTCTCGTGCATAAAATGATTGACCCAATCACTACGGTGTCCAACTCTTCATATCACATGATCACAGATCAGTTGTATGTGGGTATAAGGTCCTAGTATCTAAGGAACGTTCCTCGAGCCTTCATAAGCCGTGAGGGTCCACTCACGCACAATTAGGATGTAAATAAATGTGTGGATCCATGAGTAATCGATCATGGGCCTCATCCCAATAATCACATGTCAACTGATTTTTGATCTTGTGTTGACACGTGACACCCGATTCAAAACATATATGTGTAACAGTGGGACATATCCATCATGGGAGAAAGAATCCTCGCATCAACACCGAGTCACAACTCTTAATCACAGAGCCTCCCCCAAAATGGAATCAGTGGGGTCTTCGATCCAAATATCAATCAATGGGGCCTAGCTCCAAAATGTAATCAATGGGTTCCCAGACCCAAAATATTAGCAAGTGTTTGGACCTTTTTAGAATCCGCACCTCAGTCTCGATGTAACTAAAGGGTTCCCAGACCCAAAATATTTGCAAGTGTTTGGACTTATTTAGAATCCACACCTCAGTTTCGGATATTTGGACGTGATCATCAGAGAATGGGATCATGGGGCACATAACTCTGGTTCTCAAACACTCAAAAGTGTCCACCGGAGACTTGAAGTGTAGGGTGCGATAATAATTTTTTGAAAAGCTCAAGCTAAAGAGGAATTAAGATACGATATTGTATAGTAATATTGAGACTGAGGTTAGGGGTATCAAGCGTGGCTTAAAATGAATTTAAGCAATCACTCATTCGTAAAGTTATTTAAGCTGAAACGAAACTATTGTAAATCTTATATTCCTAATTCACACCTAGGACTAAGATTAGGAAAACAAAGCCGGGTAATTTCATCTAGCATATAAAATTATTAATTTCAATGTTCTTGATAAGATTCCCTCTTTTAATATCACAGTATATTGATGCCGACGCTATGCGAAATAAGAAAAGAGAAAATGGGATAAGTGGATAAATATTTTGGGTGGGTCCAGGTTTGATAAATAGTTTTACAATTAGATCTACAAGAAAAGTGCCGATTACTTGGGGGATTTTCATGGGGATAACACAATGAAATCGTCCCCAAGTAATTTGATTACATGGGAATTTTCTTTCAATTCAAATTCGATGGAAAAACCTTCATAAGTAACTATTACTTGTGAATTTAGAAATCCCTACGTAATTTTGCTGTGAAAATAAATCCGCATATATATTATTTATAGATTCATTTGCAATTAATTGTTAAAATTTAGTAACAAATAAATTTTATATGAAAACGAATTTGCTTGCAAATTTTCATGGAAAAAATTCGCAAGTTATTTCCCATGAAGATCCCCAAATAAAATTGAAGAAAAACTTTGAGGTAAAAAATCCTAATTATCAAAAGAAAATTACTCACTGATATTTATGAAACTATTTCGCAAGAAAGTTCCTACGAAATACCCTAAGTAAATTCACAAGAACAAGTTATCGCATTATACATCCTCATGAAAATCATAACTAATAATTCACATGTAAATAACTAGATATATTTTATAACTAGACAAAAAATTGTTCAAAAACCTCCAATAATTCTCAGAAATATCATTCAACCACAAGTCTAACGTGAACCTTTATAACTAATAATTAAAAAACATAATTCATAACATCCACATCAATGATGTATGGTTCTTAAATGGTCTAAAACAAAATATTTCAAACTTGAAATCCTCAATAATACTACCAACCATCAGGGGTTAAAATCACTTTCATTCATGTTATTAGGATCAGAATCACTTTCATTCTCGTTGTCAGAATCATTATCACTTTCATCCTCATCACCTTGGTTGTCTTCTTGAGATGATCGTTCATTTAAAGATGATTTTCCATATACATACTTCTTCAACAAGTCTAATTCCTTCTGCATCCTCTTATATTTGTGTTGCTTATTTTGCAGTTGGGCATACAAATCAACATTTGAAGAATTCACTTGGGACTTAATCATCTCATCAATTTGTTCTGGCAAGGTCGATTTTATTTTTTTTTAGATGCCTTTACAATTTGACCAAGAGAGTCAACTTTTGACTCTTTCTTTTTATGTCCACCAAGAGATTACACCCAGATATCCATTTTACTTAATTCGAAGGTTGACTGGCTGAATTAGCTCTCCTCCCACAACTGATGCACTTTGAGCAGCTAATATATATTTCTTATTTCTTTAAACTCATGCTGCATGAGAATAAGTTATTTCAGGCCATATATACCGTCAATAGAGAATATATTATTACCATTAACTATGGTAAATTCTAGTATCAAATATAAACACAAGAAGCAGCACAAACAAAATGTATTAGCTTATAAAATATTTTAAATTCAAAAGTTAAAAGAAGTGATTTAGGTCATAAAAAAATTGTCTTATAAAACAAAGAGCATATGTTAGCATACGAAATATCATAGAAGTAGTGATTTAGTCAGAAGAAAATTCTCTACTCATTCATTTGCTTGCAGCTCTCACTCTAGAATTGTTTTTACTTATATTGTTACAGTGCAGACTTATTTTCTGTAGAACTATTTTGCTATGTGAATTTTTGTTGAGAATACATTTTTAGTGTGTGAACTTGTCACGATGCTTCTTTCTGTAAGTTCTAATGTCGACTTTAATGAAATTGATATTAAACCATTGCAAGATTCATTTTTAGATTGTTGAAACCTCCCCGAGAGACTGTCTACTCCGATTTTGAGTCTTAAATGGCGTCTTCCGCAATCTTGGGCTTTTGCTTCAAATATTTTAGCAATCTGCTTTTTGGCCAGGCTTGTTGCAGCCATCTGCTCAACTGGTAGTTTCCTACTAAAAGAAAACCTCAACACTCTGGTGGTAGTGGACATTTTGATTAGTAGCTATCGTTCAAACAAAATTCTCAGACCTTATAATAAGTTCATATGAACAATTTAACTTGTAGATGCAAGCACAAAGGTGGCTGTAAGATTTTACCATATTAAAAATTATATTGGATCCAAATGCTGGAGGATTGATAGATTAGATGCTTAAAAGAATAGTCTGATAACATGAATTAACAAGAGATCCATACTACAGAAGCTATAATTGAGCTAAAGTGTTACACACGCTAAAATTACCAAAATATCCCTAGATGAGAGACGCTTGCATAACGTATCTTTCCAAACTCTTATGGGAAATCCGAGGCTGGAATCGCGATCAGAGTACAAAAAATTGTGTAGGAAAATGGTCTTGGTTGAATTTTAGAGCAACTGAATCAAAAAAAATAATTTTTCAAAGCAAAATATGCAATTCCAGAAAAATGCGTATCGCAGACTTCATTTAGTGAAGGGCATCACAAGTCCATGTCGCGGACTTTCACTTAGTGGTGATTTCAATATTTTCTAAGGGATTAGAAGTCGATAGAAAAATTTTCGATGATAATTGTACTTGGAGGGAGCAAGTCCGCGTTGCGGACTTGGCTCACCATAGTGCAAAATGTTTAGTTTTTTTGAGGTGCATTCTAGACTTTTCCCCACCCTTTCTAAACTTAACTCACAACCTGTACGGTCATTTTTGACTTAAAAAGGTTTTTTAAATCATTCCTAAGCCTCTATTACGTTAAAAACAAAAACTAGGACTAAGAAGAGGAGAAGAGGAGCAAGAGATTTGAACGATTGGAGCAGAAACTTGTACAAACTATCTTTCAAACTTCATCCCACGTATGTAAGGCTACCTAAACAGTCAGATTGAGTTCATCCATGTGCCCTTTTATTCATATGATTCGAATTGGAGTGTAGGAATTGAGTAGTGAAATCCCATAATCCTAATCTTCGATTTACTTTCAATTATGAATGAGTTTCTATGCAAATTTATAAACAAACTGATGAGTTGCATATGATCTACATGAATTTTGAGCCTTTGTACATTTTAATCTTATAAACTCTATTTTATAACATTATATATAATCCTTATTGCATTGACTGAATTGAGATCATGATTTTGAATGTATGAGTTAAGTATCTTGAGCATGACTGAGCATAAGGCGTACGATTACTTATCTATATATATATATATATTTACTGAGAATCTTACGTGTCTGTGTGATAAATATGATTCATTGGAGTCTAAATGACCATTTGAGTTAGAGTCTTAAAGGATTTAAGGAGTATTGATAGTATGCATGATTAATGGTCCTGATTGGTTGAGTTGTTGAGTAATTAGATTGAACTTGACTAGAGTAAATCATAGAGAGTTAATTAGGTTGATTGACATGAGCATATTTTAGTC
The DNA here is from genome assembly GCA_025774065.1 of Solanum ossicruentum. Classification (NCBI taxonomy): domain Eukaryota; kingdom Viridiplantae; phylum Streptophyta; class Magnoliopsida; order Solanales; family Solanaceae; genus Solanum; species Solanum ossicruentum. Next base: position 505,146 of record JAOTQR010000079.1, read on the forward strand.
TTGGAGAGTATTGAGCATCGATATGGGTTCGAGTTAATAACGACTCTAACCCATAAACTACGTTGCCAGAGTAGGATGTATAAGGCCCCACCTGTGGAAAGCATGAAAAGTACAAAGGCAATGAATTCTTAAAAATTTTTGAGTATCAGTGATTGCCACAAGAGGTCTTACGGGCCATGTGTTGATGTACAAGCCGGACAATGGCCCATGGGTTCTAAGTGTGCATTTCCAGTAGCTCAAGTTTGGGAGACCACGATGTACGAAGACTTCTATGGGCAGTAAGTTCCTCCAAGTGCTGTAACTCCTGCTCATGAAATGATGAGCAGACTTGGTGAAATTTGGAATTTTCAGGGGTTCAAAGTACGAGGTAACAGACGATCCATATTTTGACCTTATGAGTCATAAGTCATGTCATAAGTTGAGGATCAGAGGTTGTTTCAATGGAATGCATAGGTATAGGCAGAGGCTGTTTTAGAGGATTGAAAATGTTATCAGATGAAACCACCCCCTTTCTTATGACCCATAGAAACTGGACCACGACCCATAATCGGGGTCTCGTGGTCTTGTCCGATAGACTTTTAAAGGGGGTAATTTTGACCTTTCCTAATTTTCTAAGCCTATATCATGTCGTTTTAAGCTTCAAATGAACCCCTTCAGCCTTATACAACGCTAGACAACCTTATTCCAATTCACTCTCAAACATTATATTATAAGTCTCAAACTCTTCCCAAAATACTCCCAAGTCCCTCAAGGCACTCAAGCAAGCTAAGATTTCAGATTTCTCTTCAATTTTCTCAATGTTTCTATCTTCAATCAGACAAGGTATGTGGGCTTTGATTAGTGGAGACCTTCCCTCCACTAAGCTCAACCATTCTCTCTCCCTTATGATTTCTTAAGTTGTGGTAATACATGATGATTTTATGAACTCTTTCATATGAAGTTAATATGAAGTAATTTATGATGGTTTACCCTTGTATATTATTATGGAATGACATATCATGTGGAATCTATGTTTTAAATAAGGGTCTGATGATGTCTTAACTAAGTTTTCTTATGTTGTTGGTGGGTTATTTGAAATAATATTTGACTCTGAAAATGACTATTTTGTCTTTTATTTCATCGGATTATGTTACGCCTGTTTCTTTAATTTTATTGAATTAAAGTATGATTGCATGACTATGCAAAAACTTTATAAATTGTCGAAGAGCATATAACAGTAAAATGTACAAAGTTTGTAAGCTTTACTTCTAATTTAATGGATGGTTTACATGAAATCTGTCATGTTTTATAGAGCATAATTTTTTAATACATATTTCAAATGATTTTATGTGTATCTTTTTAATAGATAAATTCTCATATTCTTTTTCTATTTATTGACTTCACAAGCCATGTAAAGCAGTATCATCAATTTCTCATTATTACGAGCAATTAAAATCATATTAATTTTGTGAAATCATAAAATTCATCATTGTTTACATTATACTAAAGTTTGTTATTGTTTATTTATATAACAAATCAAACATTCATATAATAATAGTATGATTTTATCATGGAGTTTAAGATGTCATCAAGTTCAATGATGATAGTAGGGTTAAAAATTGCTTAATAAAGAAAATATTTATCATTAAATAAAAATTAAATGCAATGTTAAATATATTTAAAAAAATTGCTAGATTGGAGGATATCATTAAGGAAAAGGAAATTCAACTGGAGATAGCCCCTAAAAGTAGAAAACAGAGAGGAGATGAGTAGAGTGAATGAGGAGCTGAAGAGATACCTAAAATTGGAAGAAGCTATTTGGAAGCAGAAAACTGGTATGAAGTAGTTCACAGATGGGGAAAGAAATACAAAATTCTTTCATGAGTATGTCAAGAGTAGAAGAAGAAGGTTGAATGTTAAGGAGATCAGAACAATGCAAGGTGATATTAGTAACACAATATAGAATATAGGAGATGAAGCGATAAATGTGTTTAAGGATCAGTTTAAGGCAACAAATGAGATTGATGATTACTCCATGCTAGACTATATACCAAAGTTGACTACTGAGGAGCAAAATATAGCAATGGAAAGGGTTTCCAACTAAAGAAGAAGTGAAGCAAGTAATCTTTGAAATGAATGAGAATAGTGCTTGTGGGCAGGATGGATATTCTAGGAAATTCTTCCAGAGTTGTTGGAACATAATTGGAAAAGGCACAATGTGGTGGTCTAGTTAGATATGTCAAAGGCTTAAGATAGGTTTTCTTGGAAGTACTTGATTCAAGTATTGAGAAGATTTAGTTTCTCGAAAAGAATAATAAATATTGTTGTGAGACTAATAAGTAACAACTGGTACTCAATACTAATGAATAATAAACATAGTTGTGAGACTATTAAATAACAACTGGTACTCAATACTAATGAATGGTCAATCTTTTGATTTCTTTAAGTCATCAAGAGGGTTGAAGCAAGGAGACTCATTATCTCCACACTATTCATAATTGCAGCAGAGGTACTTGCTAGAAGTCTAAATGGGTTGTTTGCTAATGAGAAATTTCATGGGTTTAGGATGCCAAAGTGGAGTGCAGATATTATCTATCATATGCAGATGATACTATCCTTTTCTATTCAGGGGAAAAAGAATCCATGAAGTTAATGATGAAGGTGCTGAGAGACTATGAGTTAGTGTCAGGGAAAATGGTGAATCTGGATAAAAGCTTATTCTATTTGCTTGATAAGGTGCCATTAAGAGTGGGTAACAGAATCAGAAGGGTAGCAGGTATAAGGCAAGGTAGCTTTCCCTTTACATATTTGGGATGTCCACTATTCTATGGAAGACAAAAGAAGATTCGTTTTGAGGATCTAATAAAAAAGGTGGTTTCAAAAGATGGCAATCTAGCAAAATAAGTTTCTTTCATATGGAGGGAAGTATGTACTGATAGCTCATGTTCTTCAATCAATTCCTGTTTATTTGCTTTCTGCTATGTGTCCTCCCATAAGAGTTACTAACCAGTTGCATAAACTATTTGCAAAATTTTTTTGGGAAAATGCAACTGGTGCAAAAAATAAACATTGGGTAGCTTGGGAGTCCATGTGTTATCTTAGAGAAGAAGGGGGCCTAGGGTTTAGATTGATGCAAGACATTTCAAGGGATTTGTTGGCCAAATTATGGTGGAGTTTAAGAACATCAATAAACTCTCTGTGGGGTTCATATGTATGGAATAAGTACTGTAAAAAGTTTTATCCTACCATGGCAACAGGAAGAGGAGCATCACATATTTGGAGGAAACTACTTACAGTCAGAGAGGAGGTGGAACAGGAGTTATGGTGGCAACTGAAGCAAGGTAGTTCCAGCTTTTGGTTCGATAATTGGACAAGCTGGGAGCATTGTATTATTTAGAAGAAGAGAGGGAAATTGAAGAGAAATTGGAGTTGAAAGAGTTGATGACAGAAAGGACTTAGGATGAGAAGAAACTTCTGACAAAACTCTCCCCTGATCTGGTGGATCACAGTATTCAGAATATTAATCCTCCTAAACCAGATTTGATGGAAAGTAATATTCCAGGGTGGATGGGATCAAGACAAGGAGATTTCATTATTAAATCAGCTTGGAATATTTTGAGAAAAAGTGGGAAAAAAGGGAATATTACAAGTAGATCTGGAGTAATGGAGTTCCTTTCAAGTGGAGAATGTGGAAGAGGGGATTACTAACAGATGATAATCTCAAGAGAATGAAGATTCAGGTGATGCCTAAATGTTTGTGCTGTGAAACGAAAGAGGAAGAAACCATGACCCATATTTTTCTAATAGCCCCCATAGCTATTAAGCTTTGGAGGCAGTTTGCTATTTTTACAGGTATAGCAATGGATGATAGACAATTACATCATGTAATTACTACTTGGTGGAATCAAAATACCTCCCAAAACTGCAGGAAATCTACAGTGCAATGCCAACAATCATAATATGGACTCTATGAAAGAGGAGGAATGACATTAAACATGGTACCAGTACCGCATACATGGACATGCTAACACAGATTCAGGGATTCAAGTGGTGCCTAGATGTTGGTGCTGTGAAAGGAAAGAGGAAGAAACCATGATCCATATTTTTCTAATAGCCCTATAGATATTAAGCTTTGGAGGCAGTTTGTTGTTTTTGTAGGTATAGCAATGGATGGTAGACAATTACATCATGTAATTATTACTTGGTGGAATCAAAATACCTCCCCAAAATTGCAGGAAATCTACAGGTCAATGCCAACAATCATAATGTGGACTCTGTGGAAGAGTAGGAATGACATTAAGCATGATACCAGTACCACATACATAGACATGCTAACACAAATTCAAGGATTAGTGAAGAAGCTAGTTAAAACCTTATATCCATGGATAAGGTTGAAATCTAGTGGTTGGCCAGATGTGGTGGAACAATTGCACAACTATAAGCCAACTTTGTTTTATGAAAAGGTGATATGGAAGCCACCAAAAGCAAATAGAATGACAATACAGATGGAGCATCAAAAGAAAATTCAGGTTTGAGTGTAATTGGTATCTGTATTAGAAATACTCATGGTGATTTAATTTATGCTAAAGCAGAGGGCATAGGTTATAGCACTAATGCAGAAGTTGAGGTGGGGGCTATGGAAGAAGCCATGCTGGTTTGCATTAAGAGGAGATACGAGATTGTAGATTTTGAAACAAATTCACTACTGATGTACAGAATAGTTAAGGGGCCAGTGGAAGGTACCTTAGCAGTTGGTGGAAAAAGTGGAGAGAATAAGGGCATACATGGAAATCCTAAATACACAGTTAACACATACTTTCAGAGAGAGCAATAATGTAGAAGATATGTTAGCAAAGGAGGTGGTGGACACACATTAATTAAAGGAATATAATACATTCATAGAGCTACCAAGCATCATTAGAAAATACATAAACATGGACAAAACACAAATACCAAGTCTCAGGATCAGAACAAGAAGGATTCAAGCTATACAATCATAGTTTACAAATGGACCGTAAACAGAGCAGCCAACAGATAGGAGAGGTGAAATACAGTTGCAACATTACAAAAATAAGGAGGTTATGCAGATTCATTAATAACAAGGAGTTCACAATTACAAAAAATGCCTAGTTCACATACTAGCTATTACAAAGATCTCACCAAAAATCAAATAGATATTGGCAAGGAAAGACACCAGAGGAGCATCAGGAGTTTCATGGAGCCGACAGAATCTGAGAGATAAAAGAAAGATCAGAATAGAGAAAGCAAAAATAGGGAAAATAGAGGCGAAAAGAGAAAGATTCTTACCAGATTTACAACTTAGAAGGCACCACGTCCACAAATCAAAGCATGCTTTATCACCGAATCTAAGTAGCATAAAAAAATATCAATCCCCAGTGTGGTCATCTCGGTCAGCTAGAGAAGATAGAGGGAGAAAGAATGAGCAACAACAGAGAGTGAAGAATCAGACAAAGAGAATGAGAACCGACTTACCAGAAGCCATCGAAGAAGATACATAAAGGTCACAGGGAAAAAACACGGACTGGGATGGTACATCACCTGTAGTAGAAGTGAAACTGGACATTCTTCCAACATGAGGTGGAAGAAATTAAAATAACCAAGGAGATTAGGAAATAGAGCAAGGGAACAAATGAAAGGATGGGGCAGCTTAGATGTTTTTGAAGAGTGTAGAGGACACATCACTTTTCACTTTTTAGAAGTAACAGCATTTAGTATAGGGTCATTATTTATAATTTTTTTTTGTATTTTCAGCATTTTCTATTAATAAAATGGGTCCATGACCCAAAAAATTAATTTAAAAAACAAAATACATCGATCAACAAAACATTGAGGATAAACTAATTTTTTTCCTCCACTACATGAGTTTATTTATTACGTGCATCTTACATGTGTTTTTTTAACATAGATAATTACTTATGTTCAAGATGAAATGTTAATGTCAACTTTGGCTAGTTTCTTATATTTGGTCTTAATTATAAAAGAAATCAAAGAATAAGATTACACATATTAATCAAATTTTCATTATATTGATATATAAAATATAACATACATCCATCAGATTGTGAAACCAAGTTTGTTTAAATTAAGACTAACTCTAAAAAAGGTAAGTTTCACTAATTATTACTACATTATTATTATTTGATGGATGAAATTCAGAATCTACACTGCCTTAAGTCACAACAGGTTCAAGCTCCTTCAGTTGCTCAACAACTTGGTTCATCCTTGGCCTGTTAGGAAGGTATTCTGTAGTACACTTTAGAGCCAAATGCAGCATGTCAATCAACTTGTCGTCCGAATCTGGCTCCGAATCTGGCTTCCATAAACTCGTATAGAAGATATCCTGTATCTTGTCATCGCGTACCATCATGTTGGCCCATGAGACAATGTTGAATCCATCCTCATACACGGAGAATGAAGGATCTAAAGCTCGTTTGTCCGAGAGCAACTCAAGCAGGACGACACCGTAGCTGTAAACATCGGCCTTGTCTGACACGCGACTTGTTAAGGCGTACTCTGGTGCAACATAACCAAAAGTTCCTGCTACACCTGTGGTGGAGGAGGAGTTTGTTCCCATGATCCTGGACAAACCAAAATCGGACAAATAAGCATTCATCTCGTTGTCCAATAATATATTGCTAGGCTTCACATCACGGTGTATAATGCGAGGGGAACACTGATCATGAAGGAAAGATATTGCTAAACCAATGTCCAGGGCAATTTTATGCAACACTTTATAGTTGAAAACTCTGTTGGCTCTATTCTGTATAAATTTTTCCAGATTGCCTCCCGGGAGATAATTGTAAACAAGGAACATGTCTATGTCACTTGCGTAATACCCAATCAACGTAATGAGATTGGGGTGACTTATTGATCCGAGTGCTCGGATCTCTGCATGGAACTGGATGGCTCCATGACATCTTTCAACAAGGAGCCTCTTTACTGCCAGTGTAAGTCCAGGGGAAATATCGGCTCTATATGTAGAACCAAAACCGCCAGTGCCAATGCAGTTGCTCCAGCTAAAGTGTCTGGTAGCGTGGACGATTTTGTCATATGTCAAAACTTCTCCAATGTCATTGAAAATTGTAACATCGCTTTTGAGTAATTCAGAGACCTCATTTCTAGGATTTGATTGGCGCTTCATCATGTGCTTAAACAACGCAACAAGGATAGCAACAAGAAAAGGAACAATGACAATTGCAGATATTATAGCGGCCATCTCAATGGAAGAAAATCCGCCCTTGTCACTTGTAGACTCAGGACCTTGTGGAGGATCTGCATCACTTTTGGACTCATTGGATTGTTGATCCACTGGTGGTGCTAAAACAAACGACATCATTGGCTCGACTGATAGTAAAGATTTCCCTAGGAAGCTACACCGGCTCATCACCTTATTATCAGATGAAAAGGATAAATTATTGAATGAGATGTCGCATACATGAAGTGATGTCATATTTTCCAAACCTGAAGGAATCTCACCAGTGAACGTGTTGTCGTTCAGCAATAGAACTTCAAGCTTTGGAAGATCACCAAGCTCAAAAGGGATTACACCAGAAAATCCATTTGAACTCAACAAAAGTGTCCTTAAGTGGCTACATTTCCCCAATACACGCGGAATTTCCCCTTGTAGGAAATTAAACGACAAATCTAAATGTTCAAGATCCCTGCATTTAACTCCCATGTTAACTGGAACACGCCCTGTTAATCGATTAAATGACAAATTAAGCACCCTTAACTTTTCAAAACCACTTATGAACCCTGGAATGACACCATTTACTCCATTTCCTGCTAAATTCAATACACTCAATAACCTACATTTTGCTAGAGAAGGTGGAAATCTCCCTACAATTCTGTTGAACCCCAAATTAAGAATTCTCAGCTTTCTCAACCCCGCGAAATTATAGCTTGAAAAATCCCCCTGAATGGAATTTCCTTGTACATCAAGAACTTCAAGATTCTTTAATTCCCATATCTGAGCAGGAAGTTCACCAGTTAGATCATGGAATGGAAGAGATAGAACCTTAAGCTCTTCGAGGTACGCAACAGCAGGAGATAAATTCCCAACAAGTCTAGCATTAGTAGTTCCACCTCGAATTCTCAGTTCTGAAACCCTTGATGAATTCGAGTTGCATAACACACCATACCAAAAACAGTAGCTAGAATTGTCTGATTTCCAACTGGACAGAATGCCAGAAGGATCACTGAATGATTTCTTGATTTCCAACAAAGCCATTTTCTCAGAAACAACAACTCCATCTCCAGAAGCTGAAAAGGGAAAACAAGATAAAACAAATGCCATCAAGAACAAAATCATGGTTCTTGAAAACAAGAGTTTTTTTCCCATTTCTTGAGAGCCCAACAACAACAACTGAATTTTCATTGTCAAGCACACAACCCCAAATGTCAAAATCAAATCTTTAAGCCTCAGTTTTCAAATTCAAATTCAAAAAAACAATTATTTTGGGAAAAACGATTCTTGATTTGAAAATGGTAAAAGATAAAGCAAAGAAATGAAGAAACTTCACTCCTTCACTTCAAGAATTAACAGACCTCAAAGAAGTTGACAACTCTGTGTATGAACTTCAAAAAAGGAGAAGAAGAAACAAATATGAGTTCTTCTAGTAGCGACTAACTGTTCTAATGTGAGATTTTTGTTACTGTAATATTATTTCAAAATTTCATGTGTTATTTATACTGTCAAGTTGGATCTTCATTGGCCCCACGAGTGGACTTTTAGAAGCTTGTGTAGGTCCATGATCATGGATTATATTATTAAATTCATCTTAGTTGTTGCATTTCATTTTTCTAGAGTCAATATATGAAAAATTCGATAAATTATAATTTTTTTCATAACAATATAATAAAAAGATATTTTATTAGTCAAAATTTTATATTATTTGACTGTCAAAAAGGAACTATAGCAACTTAAACGAAGGGATAATTACATTAAATTTCACATATAAAAAGAAGTAGAAAAAATTGAATTCGAAGTTATTTACGTGGTTTTTGACATGACCCTCTGGTAATTCTCCGCGTGGACGCACAGGAAAAAAAATTACAGGGGTTGAATTTTTTTTCGGGAAAATTGAATTTACCCTCTAAAAAAAGAGGAAAAAGAATACGCTCCAAAGATGTTACTATAAAAATTAACTAGAAGTAAGTAATTAATTGATATAAAAAAATGGAAAAAAGTAAGTTTGTGAGAATAAAATGGTTAGAAGTAATAACTTTTTCTTGATTGTTCAGAGATGTTATTATAAATTCTTGTGATTTAATATTTGTTGTCAAATCTAAAAAGAGTAAAATTTTAGTCAAGTGTAATTAACTAACATTTGATTGCAACATGAGTGCATGACCTAAACAAAATATATATACTAGTTCAGTACTTTGCACGTATATTCTACGTTAATTTAAAAATTATATATAAATAATATTTGTCATTAAATAAATTTAATATTCATGTACAAAAAATTTAAATAAATACTATTAGTTTGATGCAATAGTTTAATCTATTATGAAATGACAAAGAAGAGAAATAAATTTAACTTTTTATAATATAAATATATTAACAATTTTTAAATACATAAAGTAATAATTTAAAGTTGAATAACTAGAAGTTAAATAAAATTTAATGTAACAAAAGATTCCTAAATATAAAGGAGTAATTTAATATTTCAATATAATTATACTGATTTATTTCTTTTAAATTTGTTATATTACATGCTTTTATTAATAAAATACTTGATAGTCAAAATTCCAATTAATTATTTACATAAAATAGTTCTAAATCAAAATAAATTCTAAATATAAAGAAATTGCAATCCAAAAAAATGAATCTTGAAATGAAATAAATTAAAAAAATAAAGAAAAATAGTAAAAATATAATTTTGTCTAAAGATGAGACTTTTTAATGAAGTGTAAAAAGTTCAAACAACATTTTTAAGTGCCTTCACACTTTTAATATTGTACGAGTCTTGCTATACACATTTTGTGCATGATCAAAACGTGTACCTCGTTTGATAACAAACATTATAAAGAAAAATTAACTTAACTATGAAGTTATAAAAAATAAATAATTCACTAATTTTGATAAATTATTTATTTAAAAATGTCTTATATAGAGATATTCTATCACTAATAGAACTCATGGTAAATTAACATTTTTCTTAGTATTTGCAAGGTATGTTCTTGATTCAAATAAGGAAGAAGTAGAAGTCTATTAAGTAAGGAAGATTTAGTGCTTTGCGCGTGATCAAAACGAGAAAAAATAAATTTAATTGTGAACTTATAAAAATTAAATAATTCATTATAAGAATAATTTTGATAATTATTTATTTATAAAGGCCATATATAAAGATATTCTATCACTAATTAAAATCCATTGTAAAATAGAATTTTACTTAGTGACTGCAGGATATTTTCTTGATTCAAATAAGGAAGAAGTAGAATTCTATCAAATAAAGAAGATGTTAGACCCTGTAATTAACTAAATGGAGGTCAATTGCTCATTCGGGAAAATTGTTGTGATTGAGATTTATTTTAAATTTAGCTAATTTATGATGCGTGAGTATGAAATCAAGTGAATTTGGCGGGTAAAAATTAAAGTGAAGTCGGAAGTCCTTAATTGGATTAAAATA
>JAOTQR010000079.1:519685-533331 GCA_025774065.1 Solanum ossicruentum
CTTATAAGGATTAGGCAATCCTCCTCCCTTTGAGCTAGCTTTTGGGGTGTGAGTTAGGCCTAAGACCTTCTTTAACATGATATCAGAGTAGGGCCCGTCTCATCCAATGTTGGGTCCCCGAGACAATTGGCTACGCACCAGATGCTAAGCACTGGGCGTGAGGAGGGGGGAAGGGGGTGATTAGACAATCCTCCTTCCTTTGAGCTAGCTTTTAGGGTGTGAGTTAGGCCTAAGACCTTCTTCAACAGTAATAATTCACTTTTGCTAGGTACATTCCTCAATTACATTGATGAATTGCTATTGTCTGTTAAAAAAGGTTCAACATATATTGGCATGATTCTTTACTTTAAATGCTGAGGCATGTTTTAAACTTTAAAATATTATAATTATCGTTTTACAACGTAAAATTCACATGCTTTTCTCCGTGTATTCTCACAATATAAACATCACATTTATACTTTAAAGAAAATTATAGCAAAATATTCCATTACTGGATATTGATGCATCATGTATAGACTATAGTATTAGGAGAAATTAAAACTAAACAATGTGCAATAGTAAAGAGAAAATAAAAGTGAAAGGAGGTGATATTGTAATTGATTGTAACATCAGCTAATTTTGATTTTTTTTTTTTTGAATTTAAAAAAAGTTACAACAATTTGATTTTTGTCTGCAATGCTAGAAAAAATCGTATATATAAGAAATATGAAAGAAGCACATGTCTCTCCGATAGCGTATACACGTCTCTCTGTCGATTTTTGTGCTTCTCGAGAAATGCATTGAATCTGAAGGGCATTTGGTCATTTTTCAAATTTGAACCTGAAGGACATTCGGTCACTTTTCAAATTGCTTTACAGCTAATTCCTCATCTTTCTTGCATCAATTTTAATGTTACACAGAGTATATCGACTGACGAATACTTTTATCTCCAAACCTCCGCTCTCCCTTCCTCTCCCCTAATTCTTAATTTTGTAATTTGTTGAAATTTGTAACTGCTCATTTTGGTAGCTTTTCAAATTACTTTACAGCTAATCCCTTATCTTTTCTACATTGATGTTGATGCTACACAGAGTATATCGACCAATAAACACTTCCACCTCCAAATCTCTGCTCTACTGCTCATTTCGATCACTTTTTAAATTACTTTACAGCTAATCTCTTATCTTTTCTACATCGATGTTGACGCTACACAGAGTATATCGACTGACAAACACCTCCATCTCCAAACCTCTGCTCTCCCTTCCTTTCCCCTGGTTCTTAATTTGGTACTTTGCTAAAATTTATAACTTTGCATTTTGGTGACTTTTCAAATTACTTTACAGTTAATTCCTTACCTTTTCTACATCGATGTTGACACTACACAAGTATACTGACGGACAAACATCTCCATCACCAAACTCCCACTCTCGCTTCCTCTCCCTCGGTTCTTAATTTGGCACTTTGCTAAAGTTTATAAATGTACATTTCAGTCACTTTTCAAATTACTTTGCAGCTAATCTCTTATTTTTCCTGCATCAATGGTGACACTACACAGAGTGTATCGATCGACAAACACCTCCATCTCAAAATCTCCGCTCTCCCTTCCTCTTCTTTGGTTCTTAACTTTGCACTTTGCTGAAATTTATAGTATGTGAAGAACCTAGCTCAGGTGGATGACAATTTGATTGTTTACCCATCTGAGTCTGATAGATTCATAATACAATAATTAACTTATTGTCTTCTATTGTATTTTCCTTTATTTATTTCTTTATTTTTTTTCTTTCTTTATATTTCTCAACATACTCATTTTCTATTGACGTTTTCTTTTGTTGTTCTGCTTTATTTTAGCTCTTCAATTTTCTTTATTTTGTAATTTAACATTTCTCAAATTTGAATACTTTTTCTTCAAATTTTCTCTATTAAATAGTTTATCATATTTGATATTAAAAAATATCATACGTAAAAATAAAAAACTAATAACTTTTAATATTTCGATGAATACACTATCAACTTATTAATTTTTAGATAGTGAAATATTATTTTCTCTTTTACACACTAAATTTGACATTATCTTTAAATTAAATAAAAATATCGATATATCATTTTTAGACTATTTTAATAATCAAGATACGAACTTTAGTAGTGATCGTATTATGTAACTTAATACCAAAAATATGTTTATGCAATAATCGTTAAAAGCATTTGTAGGAGTGAATTATCAACTATTCAAACTCATTTTATTTTAAATTAGTTCCAAATTTTCTTCCTAAAATATGTCCAAACAAGCTTAACATTTATTATTGTTAAATAGAAGTTAATCAATAGAAACTCTTTATTTTAACAGAATTAAAAAAATATCCTTATGTGCTCATAACATAAATAAAGGTATGTATGGATTTTTTTAAAAATTTTATTTATTTTGACCATTAACTATACAATTATTATTTTTACCCTTAAATAAAGTTAAAATTACTAAAATACTATTGATAGTCCATAGATTGACTTTTCTATAAAATAGAATATATATATATATATATATATATATATATATGTCCATAAAATAAAAATTTAGCTATAATCCCTATTGTAGTACATCAGGGTGTTCAACTTTGGCCGGTGCCCTATTTTGACAGATAATATTCAATATGTAAAGGCTTCATAAATAAATACGCAGAAACTATATTATGTTGTCATATCTTGTACTCCAATTTTGACCTTTGTAAGTGTCAATAAACATATCGACATGAACGTAATACTAATGAGTGATAAGGACTCGAAAAAATTTTATTCGTGTATTACTTCTGTTAATCAGTGGTCGAGATAAGTTATATATTGAATCAATTGAAGAATATAATTTGATTAATAAATGGCTCATAGCCCAAATCAATTTCATAATACTTTAAAAATTAAGAAGATAAAAACTTAAGAACCAAAAACTATAAAAACTAAGGCAATTCAAACATTCACTTAATGAGACATTGCTCATGATGAAATTGTCCTTGACTTCTAAATTTTAAAATGTGAATTTAATCATCTATGGACTGAAAATGGTGTGAGTTGAGGCGTCAATTGGATGATTCAGCCAGTTACTTTTTAAAAGTTATACCATTTCAATTTTTTGAATATTTTATAATATATAATCAAAAAAAACAATTAATACATCTCAATCGTATCAATCTCTTTGATATCGACATGGTTTGTTAATTTTTTTTTCAATTGCTAAAATATCACCTAAAAATATATTATTATTATTAAAATATTTTTTGTAAGTGTGCCTTTGAAAATCACTTCAATTCTTCACCAAAAAGTCAATAATGTAAAACCTTATTATCACATTGTTTGAACTAAAACTTTATATAGGAGTGTCTGCATAAATTTTATCATATTATTTAATAGAGTATTGTATCTTTTAATTTTAAGGAGGGATTACAAAAATCTTATATTGTTAAGAGCTAATCAATTTTATCCATATTCTTTTTCAAATAACAAAGTCTCTTAAATTTAATAAAATTTAAATATGTCACGTACGTCTTGATACATCACTTTACGTGATATATTCGATGTTATGATACATCACATAAAGTGATGTATGCAATAATGTATCAAAAATAAGGGAGAATAGAAATTTTTTAAATCTTTTCAAATGATAGAAAATTTTAGAGAATACGACAAAATAAATTGTACATTTAAATAATTTTTCTAATTTTAAACCTAATTACCCAATACCGTTCACTCATCGGATGCCTTAGTTATATTTATATCTTAAAAATATTATAACATACTTATATATTAAATTTAACATATAAATATATAAAGCACATTTACATACATTTAAAATTATTCAATTCGATTAAAAAAATTGAATTTTTTGATAAATTAAAAAAGTCATCCCAGTTTGTTCGGGATGATAATAAGCTTAAATAAAAATTCAAATAATTTTATTAAAAAATAATAAAAATTAATTTAATACATCAAATATAAATAACTAAATCAGTTTTCATATTCTTTTAACACTAGATAAGAAACTTTGTCCATTAGAACTAGAAACTTGCAAATACCTTGTTCTTGTCCCTTTAGTCCAATAATTTTACACACACACATTTACACCAACACATTTGAACTCCAAACACTAAACAAATTTAATCAACTCATTCCGTTTGTTAATCACCAAACCGTTCCAGAATCAACATCATGCATGACCTTAAAAAGTTTAAGCCCCACCCACTAGTGGGATTGGTTAATCCAGCCACCTAAACAATTATATATAATCATTTAAATTGTGATAGAGATTGGGGTGGCGTAGAGAGTTCCCATTGACTATAATTTTCAGTAAAAAAAAATACATTACTCATATAGTATAAGATTTAATACAAAACAAAGGTAAGAAATCTAACGGATCAGATTCTTAACTATGGGAATCCAATTCCAAGTTTTCCACGCAACCATAATAAGATAGAAAGACCAGAAAAGAAGAAAGAAATAACTAAACAAAGATTCTTCTAAGTATGGACTTTCCTATCCTCTTTTTACTTTAGACTCCTGAGCATAACAAGCATATAGCCAAAAAGGCTAGGGTGAAAAAGATACTGTTTTGGAAATTCCTAGTTGCACTGCCGTCTAGGCCAACGCCACTTGGTCCAAGCCCAAAAGGCGGATTGTTTGTCCCTGGTGTAGTTGATATGCCAGTCCCCGTGCCAATACCTGGAGTTGTGGTGCCTGGTGGAGCCATTGTTGGAGTTGTGGTTCCGGGTGGTGCAGTTGTCGGAGTTGTGGTTCCGGGTGGTGCTATTGTCGGAGTTGTTGTACCTCCACCAGTGTTGCTGATACAAAATTGAAACAGAACATGGAATTGCCCAAAATAGTATATATGAAGTAATTTTTTACTTATAATCAGCTTAAATTCCGATGGGGAAAGTGGTGGAGGACTCGAAAACTTGATATAGACAATGAACCTACTCAGCTACCCTTCTTCATTCAAAGGTTCAAAGCGGTGACATGTGCTAAACCCACACATCACAAGCTGCCCCTCTCACCCAACCGGACAATATATTATAAACAACAATCACAACTAAGATTTGTGATTGCTGATTGCAAAGAAAGCATGAAACGATGACCAATTCAGAGAGTCAGCTTTCAAATCATTGCAAACTAACGAACACGAATATCATCATTAAGGCTACTCACTATAATGATGAATCAAAAGGTAAAGATAATCAATTTGAAAATTTTGGCAAGGGAGAGACAAATTGGCAACACTAATCTTACTGCGAATAAAGGTAAAGATGTCTACCAATTTGGAAAAGTAACTAAATTAGCTGGCTGGCCATCTGTTAAGAGTCTCAGTCATACATCAACTTCCTATCTTATCGCTAAATACCAAATTATTCCAGCTAGCTAAACTGCTAACGCATAATCTCTCCCTGCAGAGGTGGAGCTAGAACCCAAAACTTCGAATTCAGAGAACCTCAATTACTAACAATGATGTGCTATCTTAGAATTTACAACCGTCTTTGCTTCCTTGAACAGAATTTTACTTGCATTTTTGAGTCAAGCATAAAGAGGTTATCTAAAAAGTTTTCTCAAAAGTTCTGTTAACTTTTTCCCAAAAAGATAAAAGGGGTTTAGACTACCGGTAGTAACAATATTTTATTAAGTAAGATATGCTTCATATAAAAATCAGCACAAAAATTCAAGATCTAAGACATTGATAACAACTATTGAGAACAGAGAACATACCCAGGACTGGATTGATAAACACACCCAGAATTTGTAGCTGTTCAATAAAGAATAAAATTAGTAAATCTGCTAAATAGATAAACAAATAATATTTTTTCTGGAGAACTTACTAGTAGGTGGATTTGGGGTAGTAGTTGCAGTTCCACTAAAATCACAGCTAGCACCAGCTGCACCTTTCCTTTGATAATAACTATTTACAGCATAATTGCAGTGATCTTTGACAGTGTTAGGATTATAACAAGGACCATTTTGAGAGATTTGGGTACAATCAGCTCCAGCTCCACAAGCATAATCTATATTCTTCTGAAGTAGTTGATCACTTACCCCATCTTTACAAATACAATACAAAGCACCTACAATTGTAGCGATCATAATTAAAATAAGCTCAAATTCAAATTTTGATTTCTTCTCAATGGAAAACTTACTCGAGTGACCAGTGATGCTCAACAAGAGTAGTGAAAATAGTAGTAAAGTTGACATGCCAGAAAATTAATTATGTCCCAAAGCTTTGTTTCAAAAAAAAAAAGAGTAATAGCATAAGATAGTGAAGAAGAAAAGAGGAAGACAGAAGTAGAAAGGTGGAAAAGTGGAATAGAGTTGTGTAGACAACACAAAAAAGAATGACGGTGGAGATTAGATGTCGGTGTGTGAGGTGGATTGATTTTTCTTTTCACTTATGTTTAGATTCTATTTTAAATTCTATTAAATGAAACTCTAATTTACAAAATAGTGACAGAAAAGAATAAAGATGAGAAATATTTTTCTAATAATAAATATAGAGATCCTTAAGATTCTTTTTTCAACAATAATACGAACATGAAAAATCTCTTTTTGTTCCATACATATAACCAAATATTATGTATCAAATGAAATAGTATATAAGCGAAGAAGAAAATATAGCATGAACTAAATTTTGAAATATTTGATAGAAGGATTTTTTGGCATTTTTTAATCACACTAAAATGAGTAGTGTTATAACGTTATTAGGGAAGGAGTGTAGAAATTTCAGTATAACTTGGTTATCAGATAGATCTAACAACATTTCTCATTCATTAGACAAAAAAATGTAGATTAATAATGAAACATAAATGCAACCATTTAATTTCTATCATGTAGGTATAAATTTAAAGCAATTTATTGAAAAGAAATTATGATAAATTTAATACTACTTTCTTGAACTTTTTATCGGAAGTCCTTAATTGTAGCAGTTAAGAGTAGTATGTATAAAACTTTTAGGAGCAATTTATCTATTAAGGAAAGCGTTGCAAATTGAGTGATAATCTTTTGAACTTTTAGTGGAACCTGTTGGTTTTAAGAAGTGAGAGTCTCGATTGGAAAGTGAAATCCTTCCTTTCAATCCAAGAGAGCCGGTCAAATACCTAACGGCTATAACGCTCTGGGAGGATACCCCAAAATGTAGTTGGCATTCAGAGATTATTGCTAATCCCCGAGCGAACCACTTGATCTCATCACGTTCATTCATTCAATGTAGCTTAACAAATCAGGGAATGACTATGATAGAAAAAGGTGGACAGTCTAAGTCCCAAATATCATATCAAATAAATAGGCTAGTATGGAAGAAACTAGCTCAACGACATCTCAATATCAATAACTCAACTCTAGCCTATGAAACCTCCATCACTCAAATGGTGCCAATGACAACACCATGGCTACCTCAAAACAAAAGTAAAACTAACTCAAGTCTAACTTTACAAAGCTAGATGAAAATAAAGTAGGATCCTCCGAAGTAAGAGAGGCTCACCAACTCTGCTTACTGCGATAGATTCTCAACGATGCGCTTGTTTATAATCTCTAGTACCTGCCTCTGCATCATAAAACGATGCAATCCAAAGGGGACGTCAGTATGTGGGATGTACGAGTATGTAAAATAGTTGAATGAAACAGATCCAGGTAGAATAATATAGAAATAATATCAGCTCAGAAGATACTCAATCAGAATGTCAAATGTCTATCTAAAGTAAGAATAAAGAGTAGACGAATGACCCATCAATACCAATCAAACCTCATCAATCAACTCAACTCGACTCAGAGTACTATCGGTGTGGGACCTATCTTGGAGTTTCTCTTATCCGATAACAATCACTTATGAGCTAGTGATTGTACAACAATCTCGCTGATGTTGCTATAAAAGTTCCGTACTTGACAGATAAAGAACGAACTGGATCCACTAGGGATCTAGCCTCAACAAGTCCTCTATTTTTTTTCACGGACTTTAACTCAAGAGGGAACCTCAATATAATAGTTCAATCCTCACCTAAGTGTCACACCCCGGGAGGGTACCCTAAGCGTAATTGGTACTCGAAGGCTATTGCTAGCCCCCAAACGAACCACCTAGTCTCATCGCATTCATTCAATCAATTTATTTGCGGAAGATATTAAAGAAATATTCTAGCCGTCAGTGGGCTATCAGACTCATCATCAACATCCATCATATGAAGCAAGATTAAGAAAACAAACTTAGTTTAAAAGTAGAATAATAGGGAGAAAAGGAACCCCCAATAGAAATCATCATCTGTCTACGTTTATGAAGCCTCTATAACTACTGTCTAAGAAGGTACCATCAGGCCATGGCTACCACAATCAAAGAAAAACAACTCAATAAAACTAAAGAAACTACCATCCTCCAAATGCAGGGGAGGACTCACCACAATCTGAAATCAAGAAACTCTGAACCCCAACGATTAGTCTGTTGAAGTCCTCTGTCTACTGAATTTGCATCATAAAATGATGCAGCGCCAAAGGGGCATTAGTACGTGGAATGTACTGTATGTAAAATGGGCTAAAGTAAACAATAAAGGCAAGATAATATAGTATGACCTCAGCTCATCAGTTTCTCAAACTCAACTCATGACAAGGAGTAGAACTCAATCACATCGCCATCAATCAAGACTCATACTATCACATCAACATCAGAGTACTATCATCAGGGGACTTATCTGGGAGTTTCTCGGACCTACACCCATTACCTATGAGCCGGTGATAGTACAACGAAGCAATTTTATTGCGACATCCGCCCAGTACCTTGTCGGGGTGAAAGACCGTACATCTGGGGGTTTATAATAACATCAAGTCCTCTTTTCGGACTAAGGAAACACCTATTTCCCACGGTTCAATCCTCTGGTACACTGGCCACGTAGTTAATGAGTGTGAGTGAGACTCACTCTTACTTATTTTTAGTGCACAAAACTCCTCCTAGGACTCAACTTGCTCATAAACATCAACATCAAGATTTTTTTTCATCGTTTAGTCTCTTTTGGACGAGGGCATCATCTTATCTCATCATCTCTCAACTCGAGAATATTATGGACATTCTTTAGAACTCAAGTGTAACCTTTAAAGACTCTAAGGACCTCACACTCTATCAATTCCAGCAACATTATCATCAATACTCACTCAAATCAAGACTCGGACCACAACAATCATGTATACATACATAATCTAGGCTCTAGACATCGACCCCTAGCTTCATTCATGGATTCTTTAATAACTAAATATATATAGTTTATACAGTAGCTCAATTAACCAAATGAACAAATAATTAAAGTTCTGATGGCCATACAAAAGTACGTGTAGAATAATATGAGGGACTCCAGGTAGATCATCAGGAAACACCTCAGGAAACTCATTCACAATCGAGACAGACTCAAGAGTAGAAGATTCAACATCATCAGACTTAACTCGCACGAGGTGATAAATACAACCTTTGGAGATCAACTTTCTTACTCTAAGATAAGAGATAAATTTGCCCTTAGGTGCAGTAGAACTCCCCTTCCACTCTAGAACAGGCTCATTAGGAAATTGAAACTTAACAATTCAGGTTCTACAGTCAACAGAAGTATAACAAGCGTGAAGCCAATCCATACCAAGTATCACATCAAAGTCAACCATCTCCAATTCTACCAAGTTAGCTAAGGTGTCTATGATGAATGGACATTATACAATCTCTGTATACTCTCTCAGCTAAGATAGACTGAACAGTAGAAGTAAAAATAGCAAAAGATTTAAGCAAACACTCTGAAAGAATCCCAAACTTACTAGCCACATAAAGAGTCACAAAAGATAAAGTGGAACCCGGATCAAGCAATGCAAATAATAAAAGGTAAAGACTCGAAGCATACCTGTAACAAAGTATGGTGCAGCCCCTGATCCTATTGAGTACCCATAGCATAAAGTTGGTTTAGCTCGCCTACTATACCTGTAGTATTACCCCTCTGATGACTGTCAACTGGGGGTGTCGTAGAGGACTATGCTCTATTGCTTTCTTCCCCTTATCTCCTCTTTGGGCACTCATGCTGGAAGTGACCTGTCTGCCCACATAAGAAGCAAGCATCCGTGGCCAAAACGAGACCTACCCAGATAGAGCTTCCCACAATTGCCATAGAGTGGCTTTCCCTTCGGGCCTTGAGTCACACTGGCCTGAGATTGGGTACCCTAAGCCCTAAAATTTTGGAATCCATGAGACTTCTGATCATTCCTGTTTGGCTGAACGGGAGCACTCACTACTGAAGGTACTTGATGAGATGATCTTTTATGGAAGTAGGACTTGTCACCCTTATTCTGTCTCTACTAGCTAGGCTCATGTCCTGCTGATTTCGCCTTTCTGTTCATTTGCTCCTCCCTATCTCTTCTCTTATCCTCCTCTGTCTGCTGGATATACACCATAATCCTGGAGATGTCCATGTTGGGGATCAACAAGGCTGCCTTGCACTCTTTCTGTACATGTTTGCCCAAATAAGACATAAACTTCCTCATCCTGACCCTCAAGTCTTAGACTATCCCTGGAACATACCTAGACAGCTTAATAAACTTAAGGTTGTAGTCCTTAAATGTCATTCCTCTTTGCTTCAAGTCACGAGCTCATCCACCTTTGCCACCCTCAACTCTTGAGGAAAGAAATGGTCAAGGAAAGCAGCTTCAAACTCCTCCCACTCTGCAAGCTCAACATCCTAACCTCTACTATCCTCCCATTGATTGTACCAAACATTAACAACATCTTTCAGCTCGTAGAAGGCAAGCTCAATTCCCTATCTCAATAGCATGCATAGCTTTGAGGACTTTATATATCTCATCAATGAAATTCTGCGAGTCCTCCTCCACTTTCGACCCCGTATACACATGTGGATTCATCCTCAAGAATTCTCTGAGTCGGATTCTAGCTAAGGACTCCTGTGAGCTAGAACTAGGAGCTTGAGGAACCCGACTATTACCCTGGGAGGCCACCAATTGAGTTAGCATGGTGATGGCTCCCCTGAACTCAAAGTCGGTGCTGGGAACTGGCTAAGGCTGTGCTGGGGCTGCCTATGGGACCTCAGCAGCCCAGAAAGGTCATCCCAGTCTCCTCGTCTCTGTCTGGATTGGGGCCTCAAAGTTAGGTGTTCTTAGTAGTTGAGGCTGAGACATCTCTCTGAGTAGTTGTTCTCTTTGGCGGCATTTTCTGCAATACGTATAACGCATGAATTAAAAGGAGATTCTTGATAGAATTAAACTATATCGCATGAATTCAGATCATAGAAGAAGGATAACACTTCCTAATGCCCTATAGCCTCCTACTTATGAAGTGTGGTGCACAACACATCCATAAACAAGACTCTACTAGACACTACTTCATAGACTCCCTAGCACACTCGAACTCGGTGCTCCGATACCAAGTTTGTCACTCCCCAGGAGGATACCTAGGCGTAACTAGCACTCGGAGACTATTGTTAGCCCCCAAACGAACCACCTAGTCTCATCACATTTGTTTAATCAATTTATTTATGGAAGATATTAAATAAATATTCTAGCTGTCAGTGGGCTATCAGACTCATCATCAACATCCATCATATAAAGAGAGATTAAGGAAACAAACTTAGTTTAAAAGTAGAATAATAGTGGAAAAAGGAACCCCCAGTAGCAATCGTCATCCATCTACATCTATGAAGCCTATATAACTACTGTCTAGGAAGGTACCATGACAGGTCATGGCTACCACAATCAAAGAAAAATAACTCAATAAAACTAAGAAAATAATCATCCTTCGAATGCAGGGGAGGACTCACCAGATCTGAAATCAAGAAGCTCTGAAACTCAATGATTAGTCTGTTGCACTATCTACTAAATCTGCATCATAAAATGATGCGGCGCCAAAAGGGTGTTAGTACGTGAAATGTACTGTATGTAACATGGGCTAAAGTAAATAATAAAGGCAAGACAATATAGTGTGACCTTAGCTCATCGGTTTCTCAATCTCAATTCAAGATAAGCAGTAGAACTCTATCACATCACCATCATCAAGACTCATACTATCACATCAACATCATAGTACTATCATCAAGGGACTTATCTGGGGTGACGACATCCGCCTAGTACCTTTCTAGGGTGAAAGGGCGTACATCTGGGGTTTATAATAACATCAAATCCTCTTTTGGGACTAAGGAAACAGCCTTTTCTCACGGTCCAGTCCTCTACTATGCTGGCCACATAATTAATGAGTACGAGTGAGACTCACTCCTACTCATTTTTAACGCTCAATACTCCTCTTAGGACTCAACTTGCTCAGAAACATCAACATTTAGGATTTTTTCACCATTTAGTCTATTTTGGACAAGGGCTCATCTCATATTATCATCACTCAACTCGGAAATATTATGGACATTCTTTAGAACTCAAGCGTGACCTTTTAAAGACTCTAAGGACCTCACACTCCATCAATTCCAGCAGCATTATTATCAATACTCACTCAAATCAATACCAGACCACAAAAATCATGCATACATACATAATTCGGGCTCTAGCATCGACCCCTAGCTTCATTCATGGATTCTTTCATAATTATATATATATATATATATATAGTTTATATAGTAGCTCAATTAATCAGTTGAATAAATAATTAAAGTTATGATGGTCATACAAAAATACGTGTAGAATATAGTAGTTTTCGAGATAGCATTCAAGAATTCATAACATAAGACCCATCACCTATCAACTATCAACTTAATTCAATCATGGGGGCACATGGGAGAACATTCCTATGTTCTAGGTAGCCTTTATATACTTGGGATGACGAATTACAAACTCTTTTTCAAGAAATTGGACTCAAACCCTCAATCCTCATAGCTTTCCTGTGTCACGACCCAACCTAGGGGCCGTGACTAGTGCCGGTTGGGCACCCAGACATACATTGACTCCGAAGGCTAAGTTAACCACCAGGAAATCTACCGAAATTTTGGCAGAGTTTCCTTTGTTTTACTAACTAACCTCACCTGCAAATAAAACTCAGCAGCATCCCAGACAACAATACAAACACATTTCTCATTGTACATATACATAAATGCGGGCCGACAAGGCCTCCGTTGCGGTCCTGCCCCCTAATAATCACATCATACATAAGCTAATGCGGTCTCGCTGCCTGATCAAGTACAAAATCATACCATGAACCATATACATACGTGTCTCTCATATACCCACTACCCACTAGTATCCACAGACCTCTAGACATAGATGCCAAACAGTATGTGAATATATACATAACCCAATTACAAAACATGAGAACGTGAGAGGCTACAAAAAGCTAGCTCCTGAAACAAAAAGAGCACTGCAGCTGGAACTGGAGATCCTAGGCAAGAGGGTCTCGCACCTGTTCGTCGGTATCTGCGGGCAAGAACGCAGCCCCCCCTCCCGAAGGAAGGGGTCAGTACGAAAGACGTACCGAATATGTAAAACAGAACGTACACAATATAGATAGGGTCATAAGCCAAAGGAAGTGGGTAAGCATATATAAAGCAAACCTGTAGCAAGTATCAAATAAAATTCTTTTTAAAACACATGCAAGTTATGCACATCGGACGGGAATGATGGCGACCTCTAGAAATCGCGCCATCCACAGCATCACACCAGAAGTTTAACCCGTAATCTCCATCACACATCAT
>JAOTQR010000079.1:533431-545253 GCA_025774065.1 Solanum ossicruentum
ATTATTATATTATTATTATTATTATTATTATTATTATTATTATTATTATTATTTGGATAAAATCAAAAATAAATTCGTTTATTTTGAAAAGTTTTAAGAATATCTATTTAATGCAAATGACAATCTAAGATAGATTATATGTTGGTCAAAATTGGATGTCAACATGACCCCTTTATTTTTTCAGGAAAATTTTGAATCTCTGAAAGACGGTATATTATTTCTGAAGTTGATAATTTTGAAGGGAAAGTTAAGTCATCGAGGAAAGCTACTAACAAATGGTTATTATCCAAAAGAACATACCCTATGAGTAAAAAATTTGAAAAAATCTTAACGATTATTACCCAAAAAGGTACAAATATTAATTGATATTTTGTGTCAAATTCATTTATGCCATTTAGCACTACCCTTATCCTTATTCTTACCATATTAATTTTCTTCTTTTTTTTCCCAATACAAACTTATTTTTCTTACCATTCGTCTTTCCCTTTCTTGAAACAAAATGCCTACAGAATTTTGTGCCACACAAAATGCTAAAACCTACAACTTTCAGGTCATTCACCTTCCTCCTATCACCCCATCGTCTTCTCCATACCTCACCCACCAACACAATCCAATTTGCTCCTCAACTCCATTCTCCAAACCCCATTAAACCAGTAAATGAATCTCACCTCTTAAGAGTCTCCACAATTCTCTACCAGCAACAGTACTCATCTGACCAGAAAATCCACAATAACCTCTATAAAACACCATTTGAACTCACCCATGAGTTTTTCCTTCAAATATGCAACAAATTCCAGTATTCTTGGAGACCCGTTTACAAATTCTATCTATTTACCAAGACCCAACCCCATTTCAACCATACACCCACTACCTTAAACAAAATGCTAGATGTAATTGGAAAATCAAGAAATATAGATCTTTTTTGGGAAGTTATTCAAGAAATTGGAAGGTGTCAATTGGTTACCCTCAAGACTTATGTAGTTGGGGTGAAAACTCTGGCTTCTGCTAGGGAGTTGAAGAAATGTGTTGGAGTTTTTCATTTGATGAATGGGTTTGGATATGGGTATAGTCTGGATATATTGAACAAGGTAATTGAAGCCCTTTGTAGATCTAAGCTTGTTGAGGAGGCTGAGCATGTCGTGTTGAAGTTGAAAGATTGGATCAAACCAAATGGGGCTACGTATAGATGGTTGATTTATGGGTTTTGTGATGTTGGTAATGTGATTGAAGCTTCAAAGATTTGGAATTTAATGGTGGATGAAGGTTTTGTACCTGACATTGCATCGATTGAGACTATGATGGAGACCCTTTTCAAGAAGAATCAATATGTCGAAGCGTTGAAGGTTTTTCAGTCCGTTAGAGTAAATAGGATGAGTGAGTTAGGGATTTCAACGTATAGGTTGGTGATCAATTGGTTGTGCAAGCGAGGGAAGCTTGGAGAGAGTTATTTAGTGTTTGAAGAAATGCAACAGAGAGGGATTAAAGCCGATAATCTTACATTAGGATCGATAATTTATGGGCTTATGAGTAGTGGAAGGGTTATGGAGGCTTATAGGGTCATGGAAAGAATAGAGAAGCCTGATATAAGTGTTTATCATGGGATGATCAAGGGGTTGTTGAGGTTGAAAAGAGCAAATGAAGCAACTCAAGTGTTTAGGGAGATGATTAAAAGGGGATGTGAGCCAATAATGCATACGTATGTTATGTTATTACAAGGGCATTTAGGGAAGAGAGGGAGGAAAGGATCAGATCCTCTTGTGAATTTTGACACCATTTTCATAGGAGGTTTGGTTAAGGCAGGGAAGACGTTGGAAGCGAATAAATATGCAGAGAGATTACTGTACAGTAAAGTTGAGGTGCCTAGGTTTGATTATAACAAGTTCTTGTATTATTACTCCAATGAGGATGGTGTGGTTATGTTTGAGGTGATGAGCAAAAAACTTAGAGAGGTTGGACAATTTGATTTAGCTGATATATTTGCAAGGTATGGTGAGAAAATGGCAACTAGGGATAGGAGGAGAATTAGAACAACAGAGTCATGACTGCTATCTCACCAAGTTTCATTTCCATTTCTATTCCCATGATCACAACTTATTCTTGCAGGTAAGCTGAAGCTCCCTTTCCCATTTGATGAAACAAACAATGGTTTATTGAAATTCTATGGCAGGGAGGAGCTTCGAGCTGGCCTGTGTCCTATATCTCGCTCCCTTTCTTCTGGTAGTTGCACTTGGAACCTAATCCGCAGACTATACATACCTCAATGGGGAGAGGAGATGAGAGCAAGCGTGTAAGTTGTTGTCATCTGGCTCGAAGAACAGTTCGGGAAAAGTTGTTTCATACTGGCAATCCAAGAACTTGGAATTTAGTGAATTGTGAAAGATGATGAAGAGATTCAGAATTGTCGAGCAATTCCCTCAAGACATTTTAATATAGCAATGAAGATATCCAGTGAACTGTTAAAGTCACAAATCCTGGATTATCCATAGTGTAGAGTTAGAAAACAAGGTGTATCTTGGGAAGCCATTCACTATGATTGATTCTTACATTTTGCGACAAAATCTCTTTCTTTGACAGAAGGTGATTCTTTACTAAACAACATCATCTTTAGTTACAAAATTGAATAAGATATGTTAAAACTGAAATGCTGAATGAATTGCTACATCAATCTTTTTAAAGGGAAAATTCTTCTTTCAGTGCTGTCTCTACTCCAGCAAACTAGAGCTTCCAAAAAATCATATTTCCGCGTACCGTATTGTCTATCCGCAAGATGCCAAGATTGAGACCTGGTCGTGCAGCTTCCAGCCTGGCAAGACAAAAGGTCAGTCCCATTGCATAATAAAATGATACTACTTCCAGGCAAAGGAAACGCAGAACTAGGAGGGAAAAAGGGCGTGAGTGTGCAGACATACGAACCGCCAATCATTGATCTGTGAGTGCCACTGCAAGTTGATCACTTTCTCACGAATGATTTTTGGCATACGAGTAACCGTAGGTCACTTCCATCCTGGAGGTCAATCACCCTGGCTTCCCACCGCATTTGTGTGGCTAGCATCCGCACTTTCTCTATAGGGCGCAATTTATCAGACAGAATAATCCATCCCTGTCAAAGGAATCAAGCAGACATGAGCGACACATTTTGAAGGTGTTTTCAGAAATCAAATAGAACCCCAAAGATAAAAGAGTATCACAAGCAAGCAATGAACCATGCCTCAAAAGATGGACACAGAGACCATATAGCTGACACAGACCCGGGACATGACTCCCCGTGACTGATCCCAAATTGGGACTCGAATCCCATCTCCCCGTCCAAATCAAGGCCCCAATTAGGACTTGACTCCCGATCCCAACTCACAATTCAACCATGACTATGACACCCAGCTCAGACTATGACTCCCTACCACTTAATTTCTACAAAAACATTTTCTAGGAATACACCAAGATAGTTTTCTTCATACAAAACACACCCTAAAAGGAAAGAAGGGAAAAAAAAAACATTTGCAATCTAGAATAGCTATTTCTTTTACACATAATAAGAAGTAACGGATAATAAAGATATCCATATTATTTGTTGGTTTAACCATTTTTTTTCCATACCAAATATGGGCGGGTAAAATATTTTATCTATTTTTACCTTAACTCATAACTCATTGTTGATCCACTTATATCTCACTCGACCCACCTGTTTTCCATTCCTAAGCATATCTAAGAAAAGCAAGCTTATGTTTAAGAAAGAGTAAAACGAATGATAATCTGAAAGTGCAGACTTCAAATACAATATTACCTCAGGCCGTAAGATACGGTCCATCTCAAAAAGCATTTTAACTATACTGCATCCTTGTGAATCAAGGTGCGACAGAAGTCCATTACCATGGAGCAAATCGTATGTTCGTGGATATGTAGGAAACGGTTCACACCTGGCCCAATATTAAAAACATTGGATATCAGTCTCAAACAAAATTCTTCAAACTCATATATTGTATCCACTATCATTGGAAAAGCATGAGTCAAAAATCAACAATAAACATCCTGGTGAGGATAAGGTCAAGCTTGTTATGTTGCTTATGGCTCTGGATTTTCCTTTATCTACAACTTCTCCTCACTGACCAAATAGACAATGTTTAATGCCAGAAAACATTTAAGAATCAGAAGAGGATACAATCACAGGACAAACTACACTATGTTTTGAGGTCTTCGACACCACACATTAAATTTGGAGATGCTTAATCGTAAATAACAGCATCTGATGATTTGATAATATTACAATCAGTCTAATAGGTTTTGGGTCAGCTATTATAAAAATGTCTTATTTTAGGATCCTCTAATTGTATAAGTCATTTAAGTGATTTATGATCACACATATTGCGAGAAATACATGCTACTTATTCACACAGCTCTGTGATTTTCTTCACTAAAATAATCTACATGATAATAAGCTGAATCACAAACTTTAGATAGATAAATTACGCACAATATCCAAAAGCAGTGTCTAACACATAATATCTTACCAGTTATGCAGAATGCCAGCAAAGCCTCGATCAAGTATGAGAGGAAGTGTATTATGAACCCCAAAAGGCACAACATTCATCACCCAAACTGATTTTCTTGCCTCCAACAATGCAGCATTTAAACCCCCATAATGAGCATTCATGTCCAAGACATTCCTCACCATATTATATGGAGGCAATGGATCATCGTCACCTGGCCTCTTTGGATGGTCAGAGAAAATCAAGGGTGACAGCAAAGACCAATAGTTTCTCATAGCTGATTTCCAGAATACTGAATCCTCAAAGAAATTATCAGGATGAACTCCTGCCATAAAACAAACCACAGGCAATGACTGCATGTCAACAATAAAGACCCAAAATGGCAGGAAATGAGAGAATGATGGTAAAGGCTGAACAAACCAATTTTATATAAATAAACTTGCCATGAACTTCGAGCTCAGTTGAGTTCATAGAATCAGATCTGCTATGCATTGGAACCCATCGATCACTGCCTGTTCCAGATATACAACGTTCTAGGGGTTGGTAGTACAGTTGCATATCCTGTCCTTTACAAATTGGTATGGTACCCTGCTTGCTACATTAAAAATCAAAAGCCAACTTGGCAAGGTCAGACAGGCGAAAAAACATAAAAAGAAGACTGTAACTTGAAAAAGAGAACAGAAATGGAAGATATCTACATCTAAGTCTGAGCATGACGACAGCTTTTCCGTTATTTTTTAGTGGGATGTGGGAGGGGTAGAAGTAACACTTTTAAAAGTAAAAAAAAAAAAGAGTACAATCAAAGCTCTCCTATAACAACATTTCACTATAACAGCCTGATTTTTCATGTTATGTTTTGCTTCTTTGCAACAATACTCTACCTATAACAACAATGACATTTATTATAGCAGTACACTCTTTGTAAAATTACCTCTCTATAACAGTAATACTCAAATATTATGTAATAATATTTTGTAAGAATTATATTACGTATAAAACAAAATATTAAAATATTTATGGTACTCATCATGCACATGATAAATTTCAAGTATGAATATCGATCTCAAGGAAAAAATTGTATTTAAATGGGGCCCATAAGTTATGTTTATAACTTTATGAGGAAAGACAACTAATGTTTTGTCTTATTTACATTCTTAATTTTGCATACTTTTGTTTATAATAACTAAATAAAATCTAAATATCAAATGTCAGTACACATGTAATGACCCCCCAAGTCATCTCTGTGTTTCTGCATCTTTTTCATCGGTTAGAGCATTCCTATAGCGACCCAGGTCATTTATGACTTGTTGGTTCACTGATAGTTCGATCGCTCGGTCGTTTGTTTGGAAGTTGTGCAGTTTTCTAAGGTGGAATAGCGGTTAAGGTTGAAAATTTTTTTTGAAATAAAGTATGGGTAAATGGTCTTAGAACAGAATTCTGAGAGTTTCGTCAGCTCCGAAATGGCCAAATTAGGCTAGAAGCATGGTCGGTTCGATTACCAAGGCTTTCGGTGTGAGTTTGTATTGAATTTTGCATTTCGGCCTTTAAAACATGGCAACAGTTGACTTTGTTCAGCATTCTTGGGAAACATGCCCGAATGGAAATTCCGACAGCCGAGTAGCTCTGAAACGTAGAGTTTGGTCTAGAACGATCTTTCGTTAGGTCTCCAAAGCTTTCGGGTTCATTTTGGCCCCTTGTTGGATTGACTAATTATGGCTTTGGGAAATGGGACCCACATTTGGCCATAACGACTTCGTATGGGAATTCCAACTGCGCCATTGGGTCTGAAACATCAATTTTTTTAGGGTTACATAGTTCATTTGTGTGTATGGGGTTCTGAATGAGTTCCGAACACCCCACCGGGAAACACTGTAGTCGGAGAAAAACAGATTCTTAGCTATGTACTGGTGTGTCACTTTAGCGGACCTAACTTCGCTAAAGCGGCCAAGGCTTTGCTTTAGCGACAGCCGCCCATGTGGGGACCAGTTATAGTGATCCCTGGGTCACTATAGTGAGGGTTTGCTGGGCTCGCTATAGCGAAGCCCGCCCCGCTTAAGCAATCAGGAGTTCGCTTTAGGGATACTCGTGGAGGTGATATATCAGTAATTTCCAGAATTCGACAAAAGGTAAGACGCAAACTTCTAGCTGCAATTTCTTGAGTATTTTGAGGTCGAATTGATCAATTCAAAAGGCTAACTTGTGTGGAATTTCGAGGAGAACGTCGTGGAAGTGTAGTAAATTGCATTTGGCACATCATTCGAAGTAATTTTTGATTTTTTGCTTCTATAAATTGGATTCGATTTCGAAAAACTTTGGAAATTGATTACTCGGTCATTTTAGATCGGATTTCAGTAAGTTTTGGATCGATTATGTGTAATTTTTCGAGGCGCACACTCTGGTGTTGTCGGAATCTTCTGGTCGAGCTGCATTTGAGGTGGAATTGCTATGGAAACTGCTGCTTATTCGTATATTGTCCGAGAAAAAATGTCGTCTAGTGATTTTGGTACTGGAACGATCATATTAATGTTGTAATCCTGTTTTTGACAACATGGCAGTGTTCTGAGACCATTC
The DNA here is from genome assembly GCA_025774065.1 of Solanum ossicruentum. NCBI lineage: Eukaryota > Viridiplantae > Streptophyta > Magnoliopsida > Solanales > Solanaceae > Solanum > Solanum ossicruentum. The sequence continues at coordinate 540,487 of JAOTQR010000079.1, forward strand.
GGAAGGGTAAAGTACCTGCAGAGTGATTGGGAGCACACGTGATCGGTGTTTAGGTAGGCTACGGTCTCTCTTCTTCTAACCTTAGTTTGAATGTGTGAATCCTGTTTAGATAGCATGAATACTGGGTAGAGATTTAGTTTCTAGATCATAGTTGATGGATTCACTGTGTTAACTGATATATGAGGTTGTCAGAGTATTTGCTGATATGTTGAGGTTACTTGTGAGTGGTATATTGATTGCCTGGTGCATTTATGACTACTAGATGCTTGTTGGGCCTTAGTCTAGGCTTAGGTTAGTGATGCCCTGGGCCTGCATCATTCAGGATCCATAGATTGCTACATATTTATCCAGTGTGAATTGAGAGGCGTAGATACCGGACTAGCAGACTCGAGTTTGTAGAGTTGAGCCTTAGAAAGGCCATCACAAGACGAGAACTTGATTATTCATATGGTTGGCTGGCTATTTTGGAACGTTCCCGTGATACATTGGATTCTGCTCAGATATAGAGGTGACCAACGATGTCACTTTGGAGCTTTGGGTAAAGTCTCATACAGTTAAGGAAATGAGCACACCCCATAATTGATCACGTATTCTCCCACTAGGAAGTGTTCAAAGGAGGATCATCTACATCCTATATACCCCTAATAAAGGCTATATCGATGGAGGGTACATTGGACTAGTCTGAGGCTTAAAGGCCAGGTCAGACCACTGGCCACATCTAACCTTAGCCTGGGTTGAAGGCCAGGTCATAGCGTGGATTGAAGGCCAGGTCAGGGTATAGAGTCTTGGTCTACAGCCATGTCAAATGATTCAACCAGTACTGAGACTACATGAGTGCCATTGTGAGATGAGTTCTTTAGAGCCTTGTCACCATTAGACCCCGTTCCAGCCTACACCTCTTCACCCAATCATTATGTGTGGGTGTACCTTCGAGGCTTATGGGGGCCAGTTGGTGTACAGACATAGAAACTACGGCCTTACACTCGCATATATTGTATACATTTTCCTAGTTCCAGTTACTTCCGTATTTGCCAGCATACTTATCTGGTTCTGGTGATTAGACACTTGTAGAGTTATATTCTAGTTTATCCCTGCTTTATTTATTGTTCTCATTCAGTCGGCCGATGATGCCTACTGGGTACCATATTTCTAGTACTCATACTACACTCTGCATCTATTTCGTAATGCAGGACCCAGCAAGAACCAGCAATGTTAATTCCTTCGGTGATTGCTGTCATATCCAAAGACTTATGGCGAGCATTGGACGTCCTTGGATCCTTCCAGTGTCCATCTGTACCAGTGGCTTTCTTTTGCTTTCAGAGACTTGCCTTGTATATCATTTTAGGTCTTGCATATGTATATGTATATAGCTTATGACTCAGCTATGTTATATCGTGTATATAATAGCTTTGTACAAGTGACTTCCAAGTTCTGAGAGGGTTTGTCTAGTGGTTGTTTATAAATATATAGTGTCGGTGCTGCTTCGTTACTAATAGATTGTCAGTTAATATTTGTTGGGTTGTCTTCTGCCCTCACACCCACTTCTACCAATCCAGGTTATGGGTGGGCTTGCCTATCGAGGAAGGTTATGGTAGGCGCCATCATGACCTATAAAGTCAGATCATGACAACACCTATGTAACAACACCTTATTATAACAAGCATGAAAACTTTCAGACAAACACTGTCACTATAGAGAGGTTTCACTATATACAAAATGTGAATAAGTTCAAAGCTAACCACGCACAATACAAAATCCAAGCACACCTAAGAATAATGTATTTAAACTAAAAAATAATCAAATTATCTTCCTGAGTCTAGTACTCTGCAATTGATTGCAACTTTCATTTAAATGATTATTCTTCAACTTTTAGCTTTTCAACTAAATAAGTGAAATAAAAAGTAGATTGAAGGATACGAGGAACAAAATATAGAGGAAATACATGACATTGGCTTCTTTGTTAGTCTTACCCAGACGTGTAGCACTGTGAATCAACCGTCTTCTGCCAGATGAAAGTTTCTTCTTGCTGTTCCAAAAGAGACCAACAGAGCTTCTTAGTGAACTCTTCCAAAGGGGAAGACATGCTTCCCTTCCTTGCATTGGTAGAGCGGCCCTGCTGCCGGGTTGTGGGTGAGGTAAAAACAAAGAAACCTCCAGGCTTCAGTACACGGTCAATTTCAATAAGAAACAGCCCATCTGTTTCGTTAAATCATTATTAGTTTCATGCCACTTGTTCAGGTATAAATCCTCAGAACGTCAGTTAGCATACTTATGGTTGTTGAGTGATCCAACAAAGAAAAGAAGTAAACCACAAAAACTAGAACGTGTTACTATCAGAAAAAATAGGGTGTCTGACTGTGAAGAGCGATTTTGTTTCAGCTTAGCAATAAAACACATTCATCCCAGGAAGAAGACTGTCTCAACTTCCAGGGAAGCAGCTGGTGGCAGTTACATTTAGGTGAGACAGGGCTGGGGACTGAATTTAAATCAGAACCATGATTTATCACCTCAATCACCAAAAAAGTTCTAGTGAGACTGGTTGTATCAATTAGATTTATTTATTTTGGAGGAGATGCTTTTGACTGTAAAGAGGTTCATTGTGAAGTAGACAGTTTAGGAGATACCATGGGTTATAGTTGTGAAGTATATCCCACTCTAACAACATGCATTGGACGAGTAAAATTAAGTAAATATCAAAGTTAGGATTGAGAAATACTTGATGGAAAAAAATCTTCATAAACTACTGGTGGGAAATCAGGCAGGTCACATAAAACGATAATGAGAAATAATTATGGGAAAGACAGTTCTTGAGCAGCAAAGGCAATACCTTTGCTATCCCAAATGATTCCACACTGAGCACAATGAACCATGTCATAGGACAACGATGGAAATGGTAGCTGTTTTGAAATAAAGTTTCCAATTACTGCAGGAAGGCCTCTCTCGAGTGCTATCTGAACTTGGCTACCAGATGACTCGTAAGCTGCCACACAAAGAGCCATCAAGTTCAACGAGAGTAGGTGGGCACTGAAGCTACCAAATCCACAACCAATATCTAGTACAGTACGCACCTGTTATTCAGTAAATAAAAAACAAATCTTATACTCTACAAGTAGAATTATCGTTCTGCATTACAGTTCCAACGCTATGAAACAAGTAGCATACTAGAATCGAGTCTTCAGAAACCAGCAATGACCCAAACAAGTAGCTTATGGAAAGATGAACAAAAGATTACTTACACCAGCTTGAAGGAATTCTGTGTCACTTTCCAGTCCAATCATCTCTGCGATTTGGTGAGAATAATCTTTGACATCATCAAACATCATCCCATCTTGTGAATGGAAGGCAATTTGATTCTCTTCTAGTAACATTAGCCTGGAGAAAAGAAGAGTTACAATAAGGTAGAGAGATAGTTGTCACCTTACATAAAGACTTCAAGATTATTCCTACAAATGGATAATTCCAAGAGCTCGGAAAGTCAAATGCAGGCCTTCATCCTTCAATCATGTTAAGCAAACAATTTGACATGTTAAGATCATTGACGAGATCATTTAATTTATTACCTTTTCATAATGCTTCCAGAAGAAAGGAACTGATTTGCTGTTAACTTCACATTTCCACTCCATATAACATCCCTTCCTGGTGGCCAAGACAACGGAATCTTATAGTCCTTAGGAGGACGAATCAGACAATATTGATGCTCTCGTGATAACTCACAATGCCGATCTAACTGCTCCCCATCTTTAAACCCAGCTAGAATATTTGCAGACACGTTATAGCAAGGTACGTAGTTTTCTCTTTCCTTACCACAAACAACAACATTCTTCATCTGATTTTCTCCCACAGAAATGCTTTTTAGCTCTAAATAATCACTTCTTGCTTGCTCCTTTAGCTTTCTGTAATTTGTATACATGTCATTCTTCACAGAGGAAGTGACCGAACTAAAGGTACTTGAAGATGCTTCTAGCAATGCTATCACCACTAAGACACTGACCAGACACAAGAGTAACCAGTTGAATGGTGATCTAGACCTGAGATTTTTTGATAATTTGTTAAGCAAAGGGCTTTTCATCTCCGATTTATGTAAGCTCTACAAAGTTCAAGTTGAAAAGATCACAATGTGTTCGCTATTTGCTTCAACCTGAATCTCCAAGAATTATGAAAACTATGAGCTTTCATCAGATATCATCTCCCACATACATCACACAAAATTCGAACAATTTCAACTAGCATTGGTTAGAACTCAACCTTTCTTAAGAGAATGAAACTTCAAACCATACCAAACCAATCAGATAATCAAGATCACAATCAGCACAATCTTGATCTTTTAAGTCTCCAATAGGAAACTAAAGCAAAAAGTTCAGATCAACCATAACTCCTCCCAGATGGTAATGATGCATCAGTTACCGTCAAAATATACTTGAAAAGTCCTCCAAAATACAACTGCACCAAAAATCCCAATTCCAAACAACTCTAGCTATATCCTCAAATACAAAGTAATCCAAACCCGGCAACTGCACTGACAGATCAACCTGCAAAAACACCAAATCTAAAATCAATCAGAATAAGAAAAATTACAAAAATGAAAAGAAAAAACAAACATAAATTAACACACTAAGCAGAAATTGCAAAAACTGAAAAGAAAAAACAAACATAAATTAACACCCTAAGGGGAATCGATATTCCAATTTTCAACAATTCAATACAGAAAAAGACCTTAAAACACAAAATCTCTACCTAAGATGGCTGAAAATAGACCCATCTACCCCC
>JAOTQR010000079.1:545353-562071 GCA_025774065.1 Solanum ossicruentum
TAATTATTTTAACATCATTAATAAGAGAAAATAATTAAAATAACTATAATATGTTTTAAATTCAGTAAATAATACATATTATAAGTATTATGTGTGAATTTTAAATATTTTAGTATGATTTAATTAATTTTACATTATTAGAAAATCTATTATATTTATTAAAATAATAATAATAAAACTCATAACAATGTATAATATTAAAAATGATGAGTTGAATGGGAAGGGAGAAAGAGAGAGAAAAGAGAATTTAAAGAAAGAGATGCCAGTCATAGAAAAGAAAAGAAAGAGAAAGAGAACGAAAGAGAAGAGATTTCTTATAATTTATTGGTAAAATATGCTACCTACTAGAAGGGGTCAAGTCCATGTATTGCTTTCTACCCTCTAGTATAAGGTATATACCCATGTAGGGGTCAAGTATATGAACGAGCTACTCATGCAATGTCATCATGTCTTTTACAAGTTATTCATGCTATGATTAAACTTATTTTTATTTCAAGTATTCTGTGGGATTAGACTTAGCATCGATTGAAGCTTAAGGTGGGGGCTTGACTCAAGGGGTCCTTATATAAAGTCTTTAGTCTCTAAACTATGTGCCACCATAGGATTATATTATTTCCCTAAAAGGGTTTTACTACTGGATCCATCTACTTCATGTTTCCCCTCAAGTGGGGTCAAATATGATTTACCTTGACAAGTAGACCACACCTTTCCGAGGGGGTGTCATGCTTCAGAATTCCAAGTAGTAGCATGCTTGGTCTTATATGTCGGTTAAGGTCTCCTCCCACATATGTATGTTATATATGCAAGTTGAATGTTTTACATGTATATTTTATTACAAGCATTGAGCATACATGCCATATTGAGATTATATCCACTGCTTATGATTATGCATCTTGATTATTATGGCTTATGTCTTTGTTGCATTGCATGCTGCATACTTAGTACATTTCAAGTACTTACGCATACTTTATGCCTACATGATATCACTATGTAGGGACCAGAGCTCCTATTGATCATGCTCCTCCTCATAGCCAGTTCGGTTCATTTGAAGAAAACTTTTGGTGAGTCCTTAACTCCGAGGACATTATCTATTTCCCTTCATGCTATGTTGAGACTTATACTACTTTTTGGATACTTATTACTTGAGGGTGAGCCTAGGAAGTATCTTGGACCCCGCTTCATTCCATGTAGAGGTGTTGTTGGATAATATGGTACTCTATGTATTGAGTTTGACTCTTATTACATTTATGTTGGTATGAATAACTTTCCTTACTCCCACTTCCCTTTTATTTATATCACTTTTTGATGTCTATTTTACTTCAGCGACCAAGGATGTGTGAACGGTATGCTAAGAGGCTCATTTAGGGTCCCTTTAGGTTCTCTATTCGCTAAGTCACGTCTAGGCCCTAGGCTTGGGTCATGACAAGCTTGGTATCCGAACACTAGGTTGTTAATAGTCTTCGAAAATCCAATACACAACGTCAATTAGATTCTTATTTATGGTTGTGAAGCGTGCCACATCTATGAATAGGAGGCTATGAGGCATTTTAGGAAATGTTTCACTTCTCCATGATCTATATTGTATTCTAGATGTAAAGATAAGGTTTCTTCCTCTAACAAACGATCTTTTGCTCTTTTAGATCATGCCACTACCAAGAGGAAGGCTAAGAGGGCCCATACACTCGAGGAGCAACCGACTCATCCCGCTCCTCAAGATGGAGGGCTACCCAAGTTGAGTTCTGGAATGTCATTACTATGTTGGCCCATGCTATGACCAACCAATTGAACCTAGTGGCCCAAACTCCTCATGGGTCTACACCGGCCTCAATGGTGAGGGACTTCAGAAGGATGAATCATCCGGAGTTTCATGGGTCCAAAGCGGAGGAATACTGCCAAGAGTTTATTGATGAGGTGTACAAAGTGCTTGCTATCATGGCGGTGAACTCGGAGTAAAAGGCAAAACTAGAGGCCTATCAACTCAAGGGTGTTGCCCAAATTTTGTTCGTTCAATGAAAATTAGAGAGGACGAACAATGATGTCATTCCTTAGGAGGAGTTCAAGACTGTCTTCCTCAATCGGTTCTTCTCTATTAAGTTGAGAGAGGCAAAAATGATGGAGTTCATGAATCTCAAGCAAGGCTCCATGAGTGTGAGGGAGTATGCCCTCAAATTCAACAAACTCTCAAAGTGTGCTCCTCATTTGCTTATCGATCCTAGATCAAGAATGAACAAGTTTATGTCAGGGGTGTTCGATTTGGTAAATGAAGAGTGGCGTACCGTTATGCTTGTGAGTGATATAGACTTGTCTTAGATCATGACATATGTCAAACAACTTCAGGGGGAGAAGCTTAGGAAGAGGAGAAGTGAGGAGTCCAAGAGGGCTTGTTTTGATGGTGGTTTCCAAGGTGCTAAGAGTGGTTGTTTCTAACAAGATCACATATTCTAAGGCCAAGAGTCCTCTTATGCTCCAAACAAGAGTTTTTCTAATGATGAAGTGTCTAACCCAAAGTTTCAAGGTCGCAATGGTGGGATGACTAATCCTACATGCCAAAAGTATAGAAGGAATCATGGTGGTCCATACTTGAGTGACTCAAATGCTTGCTATGGTTATGGTAAAGTGGGTCACAAAATTGTTGATTGTCCGTATGCTCAAAACAAGGGAAAGGATGGTCGTCCTCAAGACTAAGGTGCTAATGTGGGTCAAAGGGCAAAGGGAGGCCAACAAGGGGGTACTCCAAGGCAAAATAAGTTCTATGCTCTCTAAGGAACGCAAGAAGTGGATGAGGTGTCTGATGTTATTGCTGGTATGTTAAAGTTTTTTGATTATGATGTGTATGCATTGATAGATCCGGGTGCCACTCTTTCTTTCGTTACTCTTTTTGTGACTAATAAGCTTCATATGTGTCCTAAACTATTTTGCGAACTCTATGAAGTGTCTACCCCCATTGTTGAGTCCATCATTGCTAAAAGAGTCTATACAAATTGTCTCGTGTGTATATTGCATAAAGTCTTACCTTATGATTTTGTTGAACTTGACATGGTGAATTTTAATATTATTCTTGGGATGGATTGGCTACATGCATATCATGCTTCCATTGATTGTAGAACCCGTAAAGTTAGATTTCAATTCCCTAATGAGCCTGTCCTTGAGTGGGAAAGTTGTAATGTGGTAGTTAAGGGTAGATTTATTTTTTATCTTAAAGCCCAAAAATTAATTTCTAAGAGCTGCATTTACCATCTTATAAGGGTTAAGGATGTTGAGTCTAAAGTCCTTCCCATTGAGTCAGTTCGGGTGGTCAATGAGTTTTTTGATGTCTTTCCTAATGAGCTTCCTGGAGCTCCTCCCAAAAGAAAAATAGACTTTGGTATAGACCTCCTCCCCGATACACAACCTATTTCCATTTCCCTTTACCGTATGGCCTCGGCGGAGTTGAAGGATCAATTCAAGCATTTATTGGAGAAGGGTTTCATAAGGGCTCGAAAGTCACCTTGGAGTGCACCAGTATTGTCTGTAAGAAAGAAAGATGGCTCTCTTAGAATGTGCATCGATTACCGGCAACTCAATAGAGTCACCATAAAGAACAAGTATCCTCTACCAAGGATAGATAATCTTTTTGATCAACTACAAGGGGCTAGTCACTTTTCTAAGATTGATCTTCGGTCCAGGTACCACCAAGTGAGGTAGGGAGTGAGATATTCCCAAGACGGCTTTTCAGACTAGGTATGTACACTTTAAATTTGTGGTAATGTCTTTTGACTTGATTAATGCACCGACAATATTTATGGGTCTCATGAATTGGGTCTTTAAACTCTACCTTGATATTTTTGTGGTGATCTTCATAGATGATATATTAATTTACTCCCGGAGAGAGAAAGAGCATGTGAATCATTTGAGGGTGGTGTTGCAAATTTTGAGGGATGAGAGATTTTTTGCTAAATATGATAAGTGTGAATTTTGGTTGAAAGAGGTTGCATTTCTAGGGCATGTGGTGTCGGGTGATGGGATTAATGTGGACCCTACGAAGACGACGGTGATAGGAAATTGGCCTAGGCCCTTGATTCTGACTGATATTAGGAGTTTCTTGGGTTTAACAGGGTACTACTAGAGGTTTGTGAATGATTTCTCTTCACTCGCTTCACTTTTTCCAAAATAGTCACAAAAGAAGGTAAAATTTGTTTACCGATGAATGTGAAAAGAGTATTCAATCTTTGTAGGATAAGCCTATCTCCGCTCCTATTTTGGCTTTTCTGGAAGGCCTAGAAAGGTTTTTGGTTTATTGTAATACTTCAAGGATTGGCTTGGAGTGTGTTTTGATGCAAAATGGCAAAGGTGCATGAGCGAAATTATCCCACCTATGATCTTGAATTGGTGGTCATGGTGTTTTCTTTGAAAATATGGTGTCATTATTTGTATGGGGTTCATGTAGATGTATTTATCGATCACAAGAGTCTCTAATATGTGTTCATACAAAAAGATCTTAACTTGAGGCAAAGAAGGTGGTTAGAGCTCCTTAAGGATTATGACATGAGCGTGCACTATCATCCCGACAAAGCTAATGTTGTTGTCGATGTTCTAAGTAGAGTATCCATGGGTAGTCTAGCTTATATTGATGATGGTAACAAGGAGCTGGCTAGAGAAGTACAACGATTGGCTAGGTTGGGAGTGAGGTTGGAAGAAGTTGTAAATGGTGGTGTAGTGGTTTTCAATGGTTCCAAATCTTATTTGATTGAAGAAGTCAAGTCAAAACAAGACCTTGATCCCGTCTTGCTAGAGTTGAAGTCTTTGGTGAAAGATGGTAAAGTGGAGGTTTTCTCCAAGGGAGAGATGGTGTTTTTAGGTACCAAGGTAGGCTATGTGTGCCTAATGTTGATGACTTGAGGGAGTCGATTTTGAAGGAGGCCCATCATTTGTCCTATTCTATTCACCTGGGTTCCACAAAAATGTATAGAGACTTGATGGAGTTGTATTGGTGGGGTGGTATGAAGAGGGATATTGCCAAGTTTGTAGCGGGTTGTCACAATTGCCAACAAGTAAAAGCTGAACATCAAAGGCTGGGTGGCCTAGCCCAAGACATATAAATTCCTACTTGGAAGTAGGAAAAGATCAACATGGATTTTTTGATTAGTTTTCCAAAGATTAGGAAACACTTTGATTCTATTTGGGTTATTGTTGATAGGATGACAAAGTCGGATCACTTTCTACCAGTTAAAATAACTTATGGTATGCCAAGCTATATATTTATGAGTTGGTTAGATTGTATGGGGTACCATTGTCTATTATTTCGGATCGTGGTGCTCAATTCACTTTTCATTCTTGGAGGTCCTTCCAAAAGGGTCTTAGTACCAAAGTCAAGCTTAGCAGGGCTTTTCATCCCCAAACGGATGACCAAGCCGAAAGGACTATCCAAACTCTTGAGGATATGCTTAGAGCTTGTATTTTGGAGTTTAAGGGTAGTTGGAATGAACATCTTCCACTTATTGAGTTTGCTTATAATAATAGCTATCACTCTAGTATTGGCATGGCTCCTTTTGAAGCTTTGTATAGTAGGCGTTGAAAGTGTCACATGGGAAGCCAAAGTGGGCATGAAAAAATGATACCCATGCCTCTTCCACTCTACTCAAGCCGAAGGTAATAAATTAAGTCCTATCCATAGTTTCAAGTCTTAAGTTATAGCCCTCATATAATTTTTAACATACATGTTCATCTTGACAAGTTTTGATGATTTTTGACGCATATGCACAAAATTGTTTAAGAATGATGTCTAAAAGCATTTGTTATCCATATTGGGCTGGAAGTCTCATGATTTTATCTCATACGCATGTTTCTTTGACATTCGGGGATAATTGTTCCCAAGAGGGTGATATTGAAACACCCCTCATGTGCTTTGAAATGCCGCACAAGTATATTTTTCAAATATCTCAAAAACCGTGCGTGATTTCATAAATCCGACTTCATTTTCTTATTCAGGGGGGAAAATTGAGTGGGAAGAGGATAATCCCCCGAATTTTAGAAGACCCATTGTGAAAAATATTTTTTGCAACGGGCGCAAAACAGTTTGCATCCGTACCCAAGGCGCGATGCGGCCTGGGCGCGAACATGCATAGTTTGTGCCCTGTTTTGCTTGTTCCATCCAAAGGTATTCGATAATAACCCAATGCCCATTTAAACATGAAATCTTACATCCTTGACCATTTTCAACTCTACAACTCATAAAATTCTCTCTAAACTTCTCCAAAAAATCATCAAAAATCCTCCATTCAAATTGAAGGATTTCAAACACAAGTTTTGGAACTTAAGAACTCATCAGAAGCTTCAAGTCTTCCCCCAATTCAATTTTAAGAAATTCAAGGTTTAAGGTATGTGGGTCTTCATCCTTGGGTCCTTTCACCCATGGAGCCCAACCTTCTCATTTTATAAAAATTGCATAATTTCAAATTGTATTCCTTATGGGTTACCTCTTATATTGCATTAGGAATGTAAATTATGTTGGGTTTTATCAAGTATTAATTGATTGTGCATGAATATTCATTTTAAGTCTATTCCATGAGTTGATATATGTTTATTGAGACTATTCATGATATGAACTATAAGAACTATGAAATATTGTGAACTTATGAGATGGATTTTATGATACCCAAATTAAAGGTTTTACTATAATGTTGGTGGGTTGATTTGCATGACTCTAAATTGGATGATTTTACTCTCTTATGGTTATTACTCTATAAATTGCATGGTTTGTACATGTTTTCAAATACCCACCATGTTTGATTAAACTACATGACAAGAACTTTTTTTTAAGTTAAAGGTGAATTATTGCATGATTTGCAAGCCAAGTGAGTTCATGATAATTATGGGCTCCCAAGCATGTATTAAATCCATGAAAAGTATCTATGATTTACAAGTGACAAGTTGAGCCTATTTCTATAAATCTACCCTTTTGTGAGCCAATTATGTCTAATTGAGGGGTCAAGCACGATTACTATTTTACCCTCATGTTCAAGCTAATCTTACTAGTAGGGGTCAAGCATGTTGCAAGTTTCTACCCTCATGTGAAATGCAATACCTACTAGAAGGGGTCAAGTCCATGTATTGCTTTCTACCCTCTAGTATAAGGTATATGCCCATGTAGGGGTCAAGTATGTGGACGAGCTACTCATGCTATGTTATCATGTCTTTTACAAGTTATTCATGTTATGATTAAACTTATGTTTATTTCAAGTATTCCGTAGGATCAGAATTAACACCAATTGAGGCTTAAGGTGAGGGCTCGACTCAAGGGGTCCTTATCTAAAATCTTTACTCTCTAAACTATGTATCACCATAATATCACCATAAGATTATATTATTTCCCTAAAATGTCTTTACTAGTGGATCCATGTAGTTCATGTTTCCCCTCAAGTGGGACCAAGTATGGTTTACCTTGACAAGTGGACCACACCTTTTCGAGGGAGTGTCATGCTTCGGAATTTCAAATAATAGCTCGCATGATTTTATATGTTGATTAAGATTTCCTCCCAAATGTTACGTTATATATTCAAGCTGAATGTGGTCTAATAAAAAAAGTTGACCAAGTAAACTAAAAGGTGGGAGAAAATAATCCAAGAAAACAAATACAAAGCATGTAAAGTCAAGAGTCAAAATGAATTTTCTAATAAGTTAGGAACACACAAATTGAAGATAAATATAATTAGATACTCGAAATAAGTTATGTTTTAATTAAATACCTCAATTCTTAATAAAATATTTCGGTTAGACACTTTGAATTTAAATTTTGGGTTATTCTTTTTGCATGTCTTCTCATTTATCTATAAGGTAATTAAATTAATCACATAAATATATTCTTTTCTACATAAAACTGAAGACATTTTTTTACTTAAGATAGATTCATATAATTAAAAGAAATAATATATTTTATATGATTAACTTAATTATCTAATATACGAATGAAAATATGTGCAATTATTTTTTAAAAGAATAATTATTTATTTGAAACATGACTTAATTCAAATGTCCAGATAAAATATTTTGAAAAGTTGAAAGGGTTGACTATGTTTTAATCCTAAAAAGAACAATAAAGCCTGAAGATTGGAACCATTTATGGGTGTGACCATAAGAGCACAGACATATGAGGAATGTTTTTGTACAGATTTCATAACAAAAGAATTAATTTCCAATACCAATAATAGAAAAAAATGTATGTACTCTTTTAATTTTTCAATCTCAAATGCTCAGATAATAAAATGACCAGCAGATCTTGACCATGCGATAAAAAAGAAAGATTTTTTTTTTTGCTGGTCTTATGGTCATCCTACTATAACACTTTTTATTTTTTCTAAAAGAGTGAGAGAAGGGTTTTTTAGGGGTGGAAAGAGTCTTTGGTTTTCTGTTGTGATTTGGTTTTGTTAAGTCCCAAATATGTTGCTGGTCTTATGGTCATTAAAGATTGAACTTTTCATAAAGGATTCTTGAAATTTTGAACATTAATTTGTTCACTTGATCTTGCATTTATGTGGTGAATTTGTTTGATATTCGATTTGTAATGGAAGAAGATCAAGATTTGAAGTACTTTTGCAAGTTGTGTGACAAGAGGTATCCATGTGGGAAGTCATTTGGTGGCCACATGAGGTCTCATGTACTGACAAAGGAAAAAGTTGAATTTAAACAGAAAAAGTTGCAATGTTGGATTGATGGTGGGAAGAATAATAGCAAGAGAGATCATAAATCACAGTTTGAACTAAATGAACATACTGGTTATGGTCTTAGAGACAATCCCAAGAAAACATGGAGGGCTTCCGATTCGAGCTCCCTTTTGTTGCCTCAGGAGAATGTTTGTCAGCAGTGTGGTAAGGTATTTCAATCACTGAAAGCTTTGTGTGGCCACATGGCGTGTCACTCGGGGAAAGATAGGGGAGGTTCGAAAGATGATTACTCGTGGAGTAGTGAAAGCAAGAATCTGTTGATGGACAGCAACTCGGATACTGAAGCCGAGGAGCCAAAGCTGAGGAGCAGATCAAATACTAAAAGGTACAATAGACTTGTCGCTAAGTCTTCCTCTTTTTGCTTAGTCAACAATAGAAGTGTTTCCTCATCTGTTTCTGAGTTTGATGAGCAAGATCAAGAGGAAGTGGCTAAGTGTTTGATGATGTTGTCTATGGATTCTCGCGTTTGGAATGGTGTAAATTCAGTTGTTGAGTCTTCTGACAACAATTCTGTAGTTTTGGAGACGAAATCATCATCTGTCGACATGAAAGTAGCTAGAAAGGATTGTCTAAAACCTGCTGACAATCTAGATGAAACACATCCAAGGTGCAAAGAAAACGCGGACAGAAACTTGAAACTTAATGCTTTGATTGCTGAAGCTCAAGCCGAAAACTCTGATTCTGGGTACTTTTTAGGTGAATATGCGAAAGTTGAATCAGATGCATCTGTTGATGAGTTCCATAGAAATGGTAATTACCAATGGAATACGTGCGATGTGACCAGAGGAGACGTGGAAAAGGGCTTAAACAGAACAACAACAAAGTACATAACAGAAATGAGGAATGTTTCAACCAAAGGATATAAATATGATAGCTTTGGAATGGCTTCAAAGTTGGTTAAGAGTGAATCAAGAAAGAGAACAAAGGATATATCTTGTGAGCCAGAATTAGGAAATGACTCGTCGTTTAGGAAGATAAAGCTTGGTTTTAAAGGTCCTGAGAAGAAGAAAAAGTATGAGTGTTTCAACTGCAAGAAGACTTTTAGCTCTTATCAAGCTCTTGGTGGACACAGACCCTGCAACAAAAAAGCCAATGCCTATTTCGAATCAACATATGAAACAAGCGAGAATGGTCGTAATGCTGATAATGGTCCTAGTTACATAGACAAGGGAAAGACATTCAGCAACAGAAAACCAGCTGCTCAAGATGTCAATTACAATCCTGAGAAGAAGATGAAGCCTAAAAAATTCAAAGGACATGAATGTCCGTTCTGCAACAGGATGTTTAAGTCTGGGCAAGCTTTAGGTGGCCACAAAAGGTCACATTTCCTTGGTGGTTCACAGGAGAATCACAATCAAGCTTCAGCAGTCAAAGGAGAATTTGTTGGTTTACTTGATCTTAACCTTCCTGCTCCTGTTGAGGACGTGAACGGTGATCCTGCCTTTGCGTGTTGGTAGTTTCTTAATAAACAGATTCCAGTTTCTCGCTTTTCATCCCTGCATTCTTTGTAATCAGTTGTAAGAAGTTTACATTACTGCCACTTGTGGCATGTTCTGTGAATATGCTTCTAGTTTTGCTAGTTGAAGTTCATTCACTTCTTCAATTTTGATACATTCTCATGTCCATGTTTCTTTTATGATTCTATAATTAGTATTCTCATACTAAAGTCTAGCTGTTATCCTTCTGTTTTGTCATTTGAAATAGCCAAAGAAGTTGTTATCATGCTTTAAGCTTTATAGCAAAATTACTGAACCCATAGTTGATACTCTAGATCCGCCCTTCCACTTGATGTATGATTTTCTTGCACTCCAAAGAAGTTATATGGACTGAGTCACTAAGATGTCAAATAAAGCATTGATAAATCTAGAATGGGTGCACTATTACTTTATTTTTAAGAAAAGGGCAAAAATAATGTTGTTGGTTGGGATCAAACCCTCAACTTTCATGCTAGAAAAAAATCTATTGAATTTAGTCGGATGACCATGAACTCCCGTGACTCAAAATTTATTTATAAATTCGCCTCTGAAATAACGTGTATTACCCTAAAGATAGATAAAAGAAATGATTGTTTCAAGAGTACTATGGATTAGTAATCAATACGTTTAAAAGTTTCAATGGGACATGGCAATAACAACACACTGTTGCAGAAGGAAATAGTATGTGGAGCCAACGTGAGACCTCTAGTTACAATTTCACATAGGAAAAAAAACAGTCAAGTTTACTCATAAACTAATCAAAAAATTGAATAAATTTGCCCTTCGTTATACTTTTGGTCTAAACAAATCACCATTGTTAGGGAAAGGATATAAATTATTTTATCTTCTAGTTATCTTGACCAAAATATCAACTTTTCAAGTACTGAATATGTATAAATATCCTTGAACTATGATTGAAATTTCAGAAACACACTTTTTCTTTACGAGAATGCTATTACATCATTGAATTGTTTTGAAGTGTAATAAATACACTTCTGGTGTTGAAGTGACATAAAAAGTGTGCTCATTCTCTTGGAAGCAAGTGAGAGACAAAAAATATAAGAAAAAATTGATCAATATCGAACACTTGTCTCTTTTTTTAAATTGAACATTTTATAATCAGTTAGCATATACAATTATTAATACTAAAACTTATAAATATTTAATTATTTTCCTTTCTTTCTTTGTGAAATTTTCACGTCCCTTTTCACTTTTCACTCTTTATATTTTTTCTCTTGGATTAATTTCTTATATTTTTCACTGCTAACAAATTTTAAAACATTACAAGTATTTTTAATTTTTTTTTAAAAAAAGTTTCCTCTATTTCTAACATTTTAATTTTCTTATGTTATAATAGATTTGCTTCATTTTTTGGGTATATGTCCAAAATTAACTTATTTAAATCTAAGACATTTGAAATCAAATACAAAAGAAAATACAATCAATAGAAAAAAAAAGAGAAAACAATAAAAGAAGGTAAAGGTGACTAAAAAAACATGTTCTGAGAAAATTTAAGATACAAGGAATATTTAAAAAAAAAGAATAGTATTTGAGAAAATTTTAAATAGAAGACGAAAAAAATTACGTGTGTTAACTTATTTAAAACACAGCAAATAAAACAAAAAGAATTTCTTACGAAAATATATAAAAAAAAAATACACATCGGGGCACGTGTATATCAATAAAACTAATAGAATTGGATTGTAGCTCCACGTCAGTATATAAAGTGCAATGAAATATAAAAAAAATTAGAACCATAATAAGACTTCTATAAAAATAAAGTATGTCCCCGAGATTGCAATCACAGTTCAAGAAGCGACGTATGCTTTTTTCCATTGCAAGTATGATAACTTGTGCAGAGTATTTCCATAATAACTTTTTAACTATGCAATGCATATCTTTTTTTACATATCAAACCAAACAACGAATATCTACATAACTAATGTCGAGCATAACTAAAACTAGCATTACTTAGAGACCCTTTTTAGGGTTATTCTTATACACATAACTAAACGATCCATGAGTTACCAACACCAAGGAGTACCCCACTGAGCAAGAACAGGAATTTCTCTGCAAGAAAATGTTGTAAACGCCATTGACAGCAAAAACAGAGGTATCTATCTCCCTTACACATGTTTATTCTCGCATAACAGCACTAGTAGCCACATTTATAAAGCAGGCGTTCTCTCCGTCTTATTGTCTTAATATTGGTTTTCCCAACTGGCAACTGGTACTAGACTATCACAATGCAGATTTCATTCTAAGACGTGTGTATTGCCAAATTTCACAATCTGACGAAGTAGGTATTCATATTTCCTCGGTCTTTATAGGCCTCCAGCTTTTATCGATTGAATTTTGCCGAGCATGAGATATGAACCCAACTATGTAACCCATAAAAGCTCCAAGCATTAGCACACTTCCAACTTTCACATACCACGAGAACTTAGACTCCATGTATTCTGTAGCTTCAGGATTTTCCTGAATATCAGCATTGAGAACTTGTCCTGATGCTAGGATCTCTACCTTATCATGCACCTTCCCGTCATGGTTTCCTACATAAGAAAGTGTAAGCTTTTTCTTTGTGGCATGCAGCCTTACATATCCAAATTCACTCCCGCGGTACAGAGATTGCAGAGGCTGTGGGTAAATAGGATCGGTAGGGTGGTCTTCTCTTGGTGCCCAGACAGGCTGCCAGTCCTGTCCGGCCATCCCAATCACAACTTGAACAGGGAAAGCCTTTTGCTCCTTCCCATTCGAAACCAAGCTTCCACAGCTGAAGTTATTCAAAGGGCAAAACCTCTCATACCTATGTACATGCCCCCACAATACAAGATTCACATTGTTCTTCACAAGAAGAGGTTCCAAATACTCGATCATTCTCCTCCTCAAAGGGATATCTTTGGTTCCGCTACTTGTAGTGTACATTGGTCTGTGCCCTTGAAAGACGACAAAAGGAGTTTTTACTCGATCAACTGATTCCAAATCATGCTTTAAAAAGGCATACTGGTTACTACCTGGTAGGAAATTGGTTTCAGTTGACATGTAGACAAAGTGGACGGGCCCAGAATCAAATGAGTAATAAAGATTCTGAGTTGCAGGAGCACGCATTCCAGTGGGCTCTGAAGAATTTCCAGGCATATGGAACTTATGACTGTAGGGTACACCACATTCACCTCCCCCATCTTTCCCGTAGCTTGACCAATCAGGCTTCCAAGGTTGAAGTGGCCAATCATATTCATGGTTTCCAATGCATACATGATATGGAACCCTGGATGCAACAGGTTCTATCTGAGAAAAGAAGTTGTCCCACAACCAAGAGTGTCCTCTTGCATAGCTGATATCTCCAATATGTGAAATAAGGGCGGGCTTATTACCAAGAACTTCAATATCACGGGTTATCCACTTAATCGTTGATGTACTTTCTTCCTGCGTACGAAGAAATGTCAAATATGGTGTAGCAGTCCCCATGTCTCCAAACAAGAAAGCAAATGTTTCACCCGAGTCTCCATTCTGTGACACAAAGCTGTAAATGGTGCTCCAGCCCCCTGAATCACTGCCAACCTGTATGGTAATGCATAGTTAGAGATATCAAAAATGGCAACCCTGACATCTTTCAAGAAATGGACAATTTCTAATATGCATACCATTACAGTGTATCACCACAGCTACTAAGAATCAGAGAAAATGATTTTTTATGGATGAGGTGAAATTAGTATTACTTCCAAACATTCTTATATAGAGGATGGTTCCACTAGAGCAGATAGCTGTAAATGTGATGAAAATTTAATCTTTGGGGGTTCTATGTTCTTCAGATTACTAAGTACGTGACTCTAGATAGGAAGGAGTGAATGTCACGTATTAGGATAGAAAGTTAATAGGAGATAAGTGTTTTCTTACCTTGAGATGTTTCGTTGTAGGTATTATCATATGGTGTTTATTGTGTTCTGATTATTACACTATTTGCTGATGTTAATGTTTTTCTGGTAAACATCTACTAGTGAAGCCTTCATGTAAAAATAGAGACAGTTGTAGTAAAGTAAAAAGCTTTGAGGTTCTCTAGGTGGGCATGGAGGACCCAGAAATTGATCATCTGATCAGATTGAGCAAGGATCAAATCCAAAAGTAACAACGTTGGGATCAGTTGAAGACCACTGAAGAACCTCTAGTATCTTGGTTATGAAGCCAATACCCACAAACACCATCCGAAGCCTACCCAAGAACCAATAGCATGAACATGAAAAATTTGGATTTGGTAACTTTTAATTAACATCCTTCTGTATCTGTTTCTCCCTCTTTCAAGTAATTCGAGTTGGCCCTTAGGTTAGAAGAGCCCTCAATCTGTGTGATTCAAGTTGACCCTTAGGTTAGAAGAGCCGTCAACAATCTGTGCTCTTCTAAGTAATCTACCAGAACATAAGACAAATACCATGCCAACCCAAAACTAGCTAAGTGTATCAAATATATGAACAATTACATGTTTTGTTACTATCTATTATCTCTTCTACTTTTATGATGTCTTTTTCTAGACCCTTTTGTCTTGAGCAGGTGATCTATCGAAAACAACCTCTCTAAACTCACCTTTGAGGTAGAGGTAGTGGAGTCTACACTGTCGTTGTAATTTTTCAAATTTTGAGAAAAATAACCAAGTCATCAATGGAAACAGAAGCATTACCCTCAACTGGTACAACGAAATAGCAGTTTGCAGCTTTAGCTCACTCAACAATACCATATGAAACTGATAATTACTACATCTAAAATTAAAATAACTCAAAATTTCATAGCATTTATCATTACCCAGAGTAAGACTAATAACAACTAATTAACAAAGATTTTAAGAAAAATTAAGACCTAAATAATACCTGATAATAATACTTCTTTCCCTTTTCCAAATTAAGCATAACTCCATCATGTATATACCCAGGATCTCTCCATCCAATACTACTATTAGCTGGAGCATCACACAGGTCTTCCCTCTCATATCTCACGACCCGAGTTTTCAAAACCTGACCCAATCCATCCCGGGTCAATCCATACCTCACATAGCTCTCTTTCCCATCAGGAGTAACAAACATGACCCGCATCTCATCCTCACGACCCGTAAGAGCCAAATGAACCTGTTCGGGACCCCGACCGGGTTCAAACCCAATCTCCTCCGACTCCGCAAGAAGATGCTTCGTCTGAGGCAACGGATTATGGTCTTGATCCACTAGATCCGGCATGACTTCAGCTTCGGTCCATCTGAAGATCCGGAACTGATACCCAGATCGAAGATTGACTAAAGGAATGGAAATGGAGCCCGACCCAGACTCCCATTCGGGTGTAGAAGAAAGGAAAATATAGCCAATAAAATTGTCGTGGAGTGAATTTGGTGGGGAGTAAATTCCCAACCAATCAAGCTTATTCGGTGAGAATATACCAGACCATTGGATTGTAACAAGATCACCAGATTTTGATAAGGTTTTTGGGGTTACAGAAATGGAGATTTGTGAAGAAGATAATGAAAAGAAGTTGCAGAAGATGAATAAGCAGAAAGTGAGAAAAGGGATCATATTTTACTGGATTGGGTATGGTGCTATGCTTTAAATTTCCACCATTTTTAAAGATCAAACTTGAGCTTAGATATGGGATTTTCCGGCAAATGATTGACGTGTCAATACCAGCTTCTTTTGAACTTACGTGTAGACTATTTCTAATTTGCAGTTTCCAACAATTACCATTTTATAGATTAAGATTCTATTTAATTTAAAATTTTATTTGGATTAGAATGAATCATAATTTAATTTGTTCCGGTTTTCTCTCTATTAATTATTATGTTTCTCTTTATTATTGCTATATATAATATATCAAGTTAAAAGGAATTTTTATGAGTTAATTTAGATAAAATATAAATTTAATTTTAATAAGTTAAAATAAATTGAGCTAAAATAATATTATATTTAGAAAATTCTCATAAGTAATATTTAAAAGGAATAAAATATATATAAACATTATCACTATTTCATAGAGATAAAAAGATTATTTCTTAAAGACGCTAAATTTAATTTAAACTAAAATAAATTAAATTAATAAATAAATTTATTAACAATCACTCCTTACTTTCAATTTGAGGGTTATAAGATGGAATAATCAAGAGGGGAAAAAAAGGATAGAAATCCATAGAAAGAGATTAATAAAAAAAAAGATCAATAATCCAACTCAACCTAAATTAATTGAAGAAGATGAATTGGGTTGGACTTTGGCGTTCCTCGTCGTCAGGTACAAAAAGAGGCATATTCCCTTGAAACTCATTTTCCGACCAACAAAAGTCACAATCATATTGAGAAAATTGATATAATAGGTTACTTAAAGTCTTATAAAACAATTAGTGGTCAAGATCGTGCATCACACTTAGAGCTGACAGCGAAATTAATATCGACATTATCGGATCAGTAATTATCAGAATTGGTTTGGTACTGTTAAATATATCATGTAGATATTTTTATAATATATATTTGGAAGGAAAATATTTTGTGTATATTTTCCTTATGTATATTTGGTAGGTAGA
>JAOTQR010000079.1:567671-583949 GCA_025774065.1 Solanum ossicruentum
ATTTGGGGGGGGGGGGAGGGGAGTAAGAACTCGGATAACCTAGATGGGGGTTAGTACTCATCAACCTAGGGAAGGGTTTGTACTTCTCTACCTGGTGATGGGGCAGTATCATCACTAACCTAGATGGGGGTTTGTACTCGTCAACCTAGGGAAGGATTTGTACTTCTCCTCCATTGTGATAAGGCAGCATTATCACCAACCTAGATAAGGGTTAGTACTCATCCACCTAAGTGATAGCGCGACATCATCACTAACTTTCCAAAGGGTTATACATTTGGAAATCTAGCTTGATCACTTCTACACATATGATATTCTATATGAGCATGAATACTTAAGCATGTTTTACTTATGCATTGATCACGCATGCCATATTATTATATTATGCTTATTGCCTATTGATATATATTTTGATTATGCTTAATTCTTGTTTGCATTGCATCCTATATACTTAGTACATTCAAACGTACTAATGCATACTCTATGCCTACATGATGTCACCATGTAGGAACCAGTGTCCAAGTTGATCATCCTCCTCCACGTAGTTAGTTCGGCGCTATTCAAGCTAGTTGGTGAGTCCTCCACTTCAGGGACCTAGTCTATGTTTCTTCTATTATGTTTTGAGAAATTCATCTTTATTGTTTATCTGACTATATGGTTAAGCCCGGTTACTCTGTCTTGGCCCTCGCTCTTATCTATGTATTAGAGCTGTTTGTTGGACATGTTTTGTATATATGATATGAGTTTAACTCTTGTCTCTTGATTATGATGTTGAGCAAGCTTTTCCCTTAGTCTCGGTTTCCCCATTCATTTATCTTTGATGCTTAATTTATTGCTTCCGTGACTAAGGATGTGTAATGATGCTTTATGACGCTTGCTTGGGGTCCTTTCGGGTTCCCCTTGCGCTGTGTCATGTCTAGGCCTTAGGCGTGGGTCGTGAAAGTATCAGAGCACTAAGTTGATAGATCCTTAAAGTTTGCATTAAAGATTTGGCGTCATTACTTGTATGGGGTGCATGTGGATGTCTTCACCGATCATAAAAGCCTCCAATATGTCTTCACTCGAAAAGATCTCAATTTGAGACAAAGAAGGTGGCTAGAATTTCTCAAAGATTATGACATAAGTGTGCACTATCATCCGGATAAGGCAAATGTGGTGGCAGATGCTTTGAGTCGGGTTTCCTTGGGTAGCCTAGCTCATGTTGATGGTGGTGGTAGGGAAATGGATAGGGAGGTGCATAGATTGGCTAGATTGAGAGTTAGGTTGGAAGAGGTTGGTGATGATGGTGTTGTGATTATTGATGAGTCTAAGTGTTCTTTAGTTGATGAGGTGATAGTAAAACAAGATCTTGACTCTTCCTTGCTTGAATTGAAGGCCTTGGTGAACGAGGGCAAAGTAGAGGTTTTCTCCCAAGGGGGAGATGGTGCTCTTAGGTACCAAGGTAGGTTATGTGTGCATTGTGCTGATGGTTTGAGGTGGAAGATCCTTGATGAGGACCATAATTCTTCTTATTCACCTCGGTTTCACTAAAAATGTATAGAGACTTGAGAGATGTGTATTGACGGGGAGGCATGAAGAGGGACATTGCCAAATTCATTTTCGATTGCCATAATTATCAACAAGTCAAAGCGGAACATCAAAGGTCGGGTGGCCTAACCCAATAGAGACTCCCACTTGGAAGTGAGAGGTGATTAATATGGACTTTGTGGTTGGGTTTCCCAAGAATAGGAAAGTTTTTTATTGCATTTGGGTGGTGGTTGATAGGATGACGAAATCGGCTCACTTTCTACCGGCTAAGACCACATATGAGGCTGAAGAGTATGCAAGGTTTACATCCATGAGTTATGAGGTTGTATGGAATTCCTTTGACCATCATATCAGATCGTGGTTCACAATTCACTTCACACTTTTGGAGGTCTTTTCAAAGGGGTCTTGGTATAAAAGTTCACCTTAGTACGACCTTCTACCCTCAAATGGATGGCCAAGCCGAAAGGACAATTCAAACCCTTGAAGATATGCTTAGGGAATATGTATTGGAGTAGAGGGGTAGTTGGGATGACCATCTTCCTTTGATTGAATTTGCATACAACAATAGCTATCACTCTAGCATCGGTATGACTCCTTTTAAGGCTCTTTATGGGAGGCGATATAGATCACCGGTCGGTTGGTTTGAGGTTGGAAAGGTGGCTTTATTGGGATCGGATCTGGTTATGAATGCTCTTAAGAAGGTTAGGATGATTAAAGAAAGGTTAAAAACAGCCCAAAGTTATCAAAAATCTTATGCCGATGTGAGAAGAAGAGACCTTGAATTCAAAGTGGGTGATTGGATTTATTTGAAGGTTTCTCCAATGAAAGGTATGGTCCATTTTGGTTAAAAAAAAGAAGTTGAGTCCAAGCTATGTTAGTCCTTATGAGGTCTTAAAGAGGGTTGGCAAGGTAGCTTATGAGTTGAAGTTGCCTAGTGAAATGAACTTGTTTCATCCGGTATTCCATGTCTCTATGTTGAGAAAATGTGTTGGTGATCCTACTGCATTGTGCCTCTTGATGTTGCGGGTGTTGTTGTGGATAACTTGACTTATAAGGAGGTTCTGGTTTAGATCCTAGATAGGAAAGTGAAGAGATTAAGAAACAAAGAGGTAGCATCCATTAAGGTCCTTTGGAGGAACCAACAAATTGAAAGTGCTACTTGGGAGGCCGAAGGGGACTTGCAAAAGCGGTTCCTTATTTTTTCCACTCCATTCAAGTCTAAGGTACTATTTATAAGTCCCCTATATAATTTTAAGTCTTATGTTACAGCCCCTATGTCATTCATATGTATTCATATTTAAGTTGGTAATTTATGATTATTTTACACTTATGTTGAAATTTTAAAAATGGTGTTTTAAATGTGATGTTACATTCTTATTGGGGCTGATTTGTTTATGATCATTCTTCTCTTGTACATCTCTTTTACATCTGGGGACGAATGTTTCCAAGGGGGAGATATTGAAACGACCCCCAAAAGTGATAAAAAAAACGTGCCTCGGAATGCCCGGAATATTAAATTTTATATATCTCAAAATCCGTATGCAATTTCGAAAATCTGACTTCATATTCTTGTTCAAAGGGTCCAAATTAGGTGGAAAAGGGTATAACCCCAATATAGGAGCGAAAGATTAACAGTTATAAAATTTCTAATTTGGGAATTCCAGTGGGGTTTTCGCATCACCTCCAACGCGCCCCAGTACATTTTGGGGACTGTTTTTCTAGTCTAGTCCAAGACTTCTAAGTCTTGGGCCTAAATATTCCTAAATGTATTTTTACCTATACCTAGCTAAATTTCACCGTCATATCACCCTAAACATTTCCCAATACTCACTCAAACACTTAGCATATTTTCACTCCCTAAACTCAATTCCCAAACACTCATCCCAAGCTAAGGTTCTCTTTCAAGGTTCTTCTTCAAGCTTCAAGTCTCCATCTCCAATCTTCATCAAGTTCATCTCTAAGCTAAGGTATGCGGGTTTCTTTCATGGGTTCCTTTCACCCATGAAACCCAAGTCTTCTTTTACTCAGGTTACATGATCTAAAGTTGATTTACAAATGAGTGTTGCGTATTATGAAATTCACTACATACTATGTTAAAGCTATGTAAAGTTGTGACGATTTTGCTATGTTTTGGGCTATAAATCTTGGATCTATTGTAAGCTTTGATGAGAGGTTTTGATGTATATGTGTTAAGGGTGTTGCAAGGTGTTGATTGATGATTTTACAATGGATTTTCTTTCATGTTTTCATCTCTAAATTGCATGGTTTTATACTACCATTTCATACCCTCTAAGTATTTGATAAAATGTCCAGATGTGGTTTCTTGAGGAGTTAAAGGCTTAAAGCATGAGATATAATATGAATGACTATATAATGATGAAATGAGCTTATGTACATGATAAATTCTATATAAAGTGTTGCATTAGACCATGCCTAGTTCGGGGGATGGGGGGGGGGGGACTAAGAACCCGGATAATCTAGATGGGGGTTAGTACTCATCAACCTAGGGAAGGGTTTGTACTTCTCCACCTGGTGATGGGGCGGCATCATCACTAACCTAGATGGGAGTTTGTACTCGTCAACCCAGGGAAGGGTTTGTACTTCTCCACCATGGTGATAAGGCGGCATTATCACCAACCTAGATGAGGGTTAGTACTCATCCACCTAAGTGATGGGGCGACATCATCACTAACCTACCAAAGGGTTATACATTTGGAAATCTAGCTTGGTCTCTTCTACATATATGATATCCTATATGAGTATGAATACTTAAGTATGTTTTACTTATGCACTGATCACGCATGGCATATTGTTATATTATGCTTATTGCCTATTAATATGCATTTTGATTATTATGCTTAATTCTTATTTGCATTGCATCCTACATACTTAGTACATTCAAACTTACTAACACATACTCTATGCTTACATGATGTACCATGTAGGAACCGGTGTCCAAGTTGATCATCCTCCTCCATGTGGTTAGTTCGGTGCCATTCAACCTAGTTGGTGAGTCCTCTACTTCGAGGACCTAGTCTATGTTTCTTCTATTATGTTTTGAGAAATTCATCTTTATTCTTTATTTGACTATGAGGGTGAGCCCGATTACACTGTCTTGGCCCCCGCTCTTATCTATGTATTAGGGGTGTTTGTTGGGCATGTTTTGTATCTATGATATGAGTTAACTCTTGTCTCTTGATTATGATGTTGAGAAAGCTTTTCCCTTAGTATCGGTTTCCCCATTCATTTATCTTTGATGCATGATTTATTGCTTCCGCGACCAAGGGTGTGTAATGATGCTTTATGAGGCTTGCTCGGGGCCCCTTCGGGTTCCCCTTGAGCCATGTCACGTCCAGGCCTTAGGCTTGGGTCGTGACATTTGGTCTGGCCCGGTCCGATCCAGTACTGATTTGTACCAGACCGGTAAGGTACTGGGATTTTCTCCAGGTACTAGTATCGCTACCAGTCCGGTTACAGATCATTTTCAATTTTTTCTTGCCTATATCGATCTTGTTCCGATTTAGTCTGATCCGGTGGTGTCGGTACCGGTCCCATCGCCACCCAAACTCCTAAGATTCAAAGGTATAAATCTGAATCTACATTTAGATATTAATATGTTGTATTGAGATTTAAATATTGTATAAAAATATAATATTTATTTAAAAAAGTAATAAATACAAAATTTAATAAAACATAAATTAATTTACTGTCTTATCAATAAAATATTTTAAAATATTATTCCCTCCAATCTATTTTATATGTTGTTCTTATCATAAATAAATAATTCTTAATATATGTTATTTTACAAAATTAATGCATAAATGACACTATTCTTCCTATTTTACCCTTGATAATTAATGAACTTTGAAAATATATATTTGACCAACTAAAATTAAAAAAAGCAATTAATATATATTATAACTTCTTACATTGATTAATTACTCGCATGGTCCCACCATCATACTAATCTATAAAATATACTCCTTCTATTTCAAATTAAGTGAATTGTTAGGCTATATCACATATATTAAGAAAAAGAAACAAAGATAAAATTTAAACATGTTTTTCTATTTTTACTCTTTTATAACTCCAAACACTTATTCAATAGAGTAAGAAATTTTCAAAGTCTTGAAAATTAACTTTAGAAACTCAATTAATGAAGTGCAAAATTGGAAAAAATTCTAGCATATCCCTTGAAAAATGAACAATTTACTTATTTTGAATACTTAAAATTCACCAACAGTTCACTTAATTTGAAATAGAGGGAGTATAATTTTGGAAAAGAAACCTCAACAAACAAATTAAAAATAATAGATGGATAAAAATTTTAAAAATAATCTTGAAATGATCAGGAATTTGTCCTCTAATTTCATAGGATGATACCATGTTTTCTTTAACAATATACAAAACATATAGGAAAATATATTGAGGAGGGAAAATTTTAAATTTTCAGATTTTATTGAAAATTTTTGGCTCTAAATTTTCATATTTTGTTTTAAAATTTTGGCTTTAAATGCATTTCAATTTTAGAAATCTAGCATATTTAGTATCATTAATTGAAAACATGACTTAAAAAAATATTAAATAAGTGCAAAATAGTAAAGTTATTTTTTTCTTAATGCAAATGCAATCACAAAAGGGATCATATAAAAGGGACTGGAGGGAGTATATGATAGTTGATGATGGTGATGATTAAGGATGGTGATTGCGTGCATTGATTTGGGATTATGGTGGTTGCAGATAGTATTTTTACGGTATCGTAGTTGACAATAGTAACTAATCATGATTGGTGATGGTAGTGATTGGTAATTAATAATGGAATGATACTGATTACTGATGATAGTGATGAATAATGATGTCGGTTAGCAATATGTAATGTTGACTAGCTAGTAACTCGTGATAAAAATAATTGGTGATAACAATTAATGATGGTTAATAGTAATGATGATTAATTTTGATGAGTGATAATAGTGATGGGTAGCGGTTGGGTTGAGGATGATGGTTGTGGATGATAGGTGGTGGTGATTGACGACAACGAAAGTTGTGATTGAAATTGTGATTGTGTATGGTGAATGAAAATAGATGAAGTATCGATGAACTGTTATCTTTCTAGAAAATATTAAACACACATCTTTATAGATCTTAATCATTGAGGCATATGCAGATTCATTAAGTGATTGTAAAATAAGAAAAATAAACACTCTTAATGATTAAGATTTGAATAATTAAGATTCAAATCGTAAAAATAAACTAACTTAATAACATATGAATGATCTAATCATAAATCATTAGATCACACTTTGGGTGCATGAATCTCTTTATTTTTGTTGTTCAATTAATTAAGTAATCTCAGAATATTTATATTGTTCCGCTAGTTTTTTTCTGAAAACCAAAAACCTGTACAAGGTAAAAAAGGAAACGTGAAAAGTATTCACAGCCTATCATGAAAAAAGCAACCATCAATAAGAAGAAAAGAATACTTACGTTGCATGCAAAGATACCTTAACTTTGCCCCTTCAGTCACCTTTACCTAAAAAATACATATTTCTTTAAGTATGGATCATCAGATATTCACTGTTGAAATTGTTTCAAATTAACCATATGAGGTAAAGGGGAAAGTTCAACAATTCTGTATCCCTTGTTACTTTTAATTTTTATGTTTTTCCTTTTGAACTACTATAGTCTTCAAGAATATAATATGTGGGAGTGCATTGTCTTGTTATCTGTTCATATTAGTAGTCATTTGTCTTTCAATTCTGTCACTATTGATTATTTCTTATATTTTAATTATCATATTACTATTTATTTCCTGTACTCCTATTATTTCCTTTTCTGGATTATTTTGCACTGTTTCTCTATTGACTTGAGGATTTATGTATATTCTATCAAGCCCCAATTTGTGGGACTATATTGATAGGGACGGGTCTAGGGGCTGGGAGATTGTTCATTTGAATCCTGTAAAAAGTTATATTATATATAAGGTAATTTATTTATTAGAATTCTTTCATGTACAAATATAAATGTTGGATCTCCCGACAAGATAAGGATTGTTCAATGATACAAGAGTTCAAAATTTATTAGAGCTGTTAAAATGAGTTAGTCCAGCCCCACCTAATCCAAGCTTTGCAGCCAAAGAATTTGAAAGGTTAGGATGGGTTGGCCTTCATTTG
The DNA here is from genome assembly GCA_025774065.1 of Solanum ossicruentum. NCBI lineage: Eukaryota > Viridiplantae > Streptophyta > Magnoliopsida > Solanales > Solanaceae > Solanum > Solanum ossicruentum. The sequence continues at coordinate 575,366 of JAOTQR010000079.1, forward strand.
AAAGGACCTTGAAATAACCAACACAATCCAACCCTAATAGGGCCATGAGTTGGGGCGGGTTAGACTTGTCTTTTTTAATATTTTTTAATCTAAATTTAAATTTAAAATTCTATCAATATATTAAATTTTTTTAATATGTTTAATAAAATTATATAATTTTTAAAAAGTTAGAATTAAATTAAATCAAATTAATTTATTTAAACAATTTAGTGTCATTTTTAAAAATTGAATTAAGTTTTATTCAAATCATAAATACTTCTAATTGGAAATATGATTATTTAAGGAAATGTAGCTGGGAAGATGAAAAATTAAAAAAAAGAAAGAAAAGAAATAAGAGTTGGAACAATAAACATAAACAAAGAAAAAATGAATATATATTATTCCTTCACTTTTCATTTGTTTGTCCAAATTATAACTAGATATAAAATTTAATAAAGAAAAAAATTAAACATATTATAGAACTAAATAAAACAAATGTAAAATGTATATCTTTAATAAACAAAATTTTATTTTTTAAATAAAATAAAAAAAAAACAAAATAAATAAATTGAAATAGATGGAGTATTACAAACATAAGGGTTAGGCTGCGTACATCCGACCCCATTCACCCCGCAATGAGCGGGAGCCTTTTGAGGCACTGGGGTATATTGTTGTTGTTGTATTACAAACAATAATAAGATTAAATGGAAATAAAGCGTAGTTCATTTAACATGGACTTTTTTTAAAGCTTTTTAAAATTACACATGAAAAAATATATTTAATCATAAAAATTTTGAAAATTCAAATCGAATTCTAAAATTTTCAAAAACTAAAAAAATAATAATAATAAAAAATCAAATCACTCGATAAATATAAGTAACTCCAGTTTATATTCATCATCTAACACAATTTCAATATTTTCAAATTTCATAGCAAATATGGACAAATGCCCACCACCAAAGCAAATTTATTATCTACTGAACTTTCAGCAAAAAATAAAAATTAAAACAGGTCAATGTTTCTTCAAGAAATCTCCGGCCATCTTCAGATACTCCCCTTTCTTACCGGATTCCGACGACTGACTCCCATCGGAATGTTTCTTCAAAATTCCTTCTGCCATTTTAATATACTCACCGTACCCACTTCCAGATCCGTCATGTTTTCCCCCAGTTGTATGGCCCGATGACTGCGAGTGTGCAGCCGTATAAGCGGCGCCGGCGGCGGTTGTTGTGGTGGTAGAATGATGAGAAGTTTCGTATTTGTGGAGATAATTCTCTGCTTTCCCGACGTACTTCCCGATCCCCTTCTCTTCTAGTTTACCGTACTCTGAGGCGGCGTTAAGGAGGTCAGCGGCGGCTCCGGCGAGTTTGGATTTTTCAAATTGTGTTGGATCATGATGGAGTTTTGCTTTGGCGGCGTCGGCTACCAGCTTGGCGCTGGACATCAGCTCCGATTTGGATGGCTTTGGGTGGCTATTGGGCTTATGGGTCGATGAATGATGACCCGATCCAGATATAGTCTTGGCTTGTGTTGGATCCATAGAGCAAATAAGCAGTAGAAAATATAACACAAAAAATAATTGAGGTGCCAACAAATTACAATGTGAATGAAGAATGGTGGTTAATGAAAAGTAATATATAAAGGGGTGTCTAAAGTTATTATTAAATTGTAAATTTGGTATATTTTGGGTGTTGTATAAGTCAACACGTCGTGGATAAAGCTTAAACGAGTAGACAACTCTTGTGTGTCGTCCGTGTAACAACCCATACAAGTTGAGGAAAGTAAAGAAAGAGCAAGGGTGTTTCTTTGAGCAAAGATTAATTAGATGGTCTTGAGTCATATCAGTTTTTAGGATTTCTAAGGTCTATATACACATTATGAATAAAAATATATATGATGGAAAAAGGGTTAAAAATATTCTTAACTTTATTTTATTATTTGACTTTATTTTCACTGTTAAAAGCAAGTTGAAAATATTTCCACCGTTAATAAATTTTTCATCCATACCCTCAAATAGATGAAAAACCCTAAATAACATAGTTTTGATCTTTTTTTATATATTATTCATTCTCTCAATAATCCAAACTGGACTCGTCTTAAAAAAAACACCAAACTTAAACCAATTTAAATCCTAAAACTATGAATTTCTCAAAATCTAAGCCCTTATCTTGTTTTCCTCAACGTAACTTCCAGATTCTTCAACGTGTTTTCAGCATCAACACTATTGTTAAACCTCTGCCTCCTATAATGACATACAATGTTTCTCGTAACTTGACATTCTTTACAAGTATTTTTACGTAATTCTTTGATCTTGAAGGAATAGTAAATGCACAAAAACTTCTCGGTTAGAACAAGAAGAAAAAGTTTGTAAGGTCCGTTGAAAGACTTGTTTAATCTCTGTAAGGAGTATTGTTGAGTTCTTTTTTCTTTGTTGTACCTTTGATTTTCTGGAGACTATGGCAATTTTGTATTCTATATGCATTTGCTGATAAATGACACAGTAATCTTTAAACTCATTATTTTAGCTAAAAAAAGAGAAGCAAAGGCTCAGATTAGTATAATCATAGAAAGGGAAGGGAAAAGGAGAAAATGAATCCGCCATGGCTGCAATCAGTAATAATCTGATGGATGTAAAGGAGATGAAAATGACGAGACGATGAATCCACCATGGCTACAAACTGTAACAATCTGGTTGAGGTAAAGTGAGATGAAAATGATGATGATGACTATGACCACGAAAAAGCAAAAGGAGACAATGGCGGGACAAAATCCAGATCAATCAAACCAGTTCATTTTTACAGCCATGGCGTCGTCGTCTTCTTCTCTTCTTTGCCCCCATTTTACAGAAATCTAAACCTCAATTTCAAGTCCAAATATGATGTAAATAAAGATAACTTTAGGAATTGGGAGCTAAACCCTAGATGAAATTTGAAATAGAAATGGTAATTTTAAGAATTGGGTTGGTTAAATTTGATGTTTTTTTTAGGACGGGTTGAATTTTTGTTGAGGGACTTGGTAGTAGATAAAACGAATCAAAATTATATTATCTGGGCTTTTCATCCAATTGAGGGGTATGGATGAAAAGTTTATTAACGACAAAGGTATTTTTAACTTACTTTTAATGGCGAGGATAAGGTCAAACAATAAAACAAAGTTGAGAGGTATTTTTGACCCTTTTTCCTATAATAAAATATTTTAAATATAATATTTTTTTGGTAGTTAAAAGATATATTAGCCCTCAAGGGATTGTAAAGTCTTAGTTATTGTCTACTGGCAAAGCATTCCACACCAGAGGTTCAGAAGACTAAAGGAAATTAGTAAGGGCCACATCTTGACCTCGTAGGGGAAACTAAGAGGTTTTTTCTTACTATAAACAATTCCTAAAATGTCTGCATTTAGCTGGCTATGTACAAACATTGGAGGAGTAACAAAAACTGAGATATCATCAGAACGTCCCAACTTTAGTCCCTCTTTTGCCATGGTATGAACCAACCTATTTTATTCCCTAGATACATGTCGCATCTCCCATGCATCTAGCTTGTCTAGCAAGGACCAGCATTCAGAAATAATGTTAGCGTACAATGGATTACCTGGTTTGATCATATCAATGACTTCTTGGGCGTCGGTCTGGATTTGCAGGATCTTGAAATTATGTCTGATAGCAAGTTGTAGACCTCTCCAAAGTGATCTGAGTTCCATTTCAATTAGAGTGGTGAGGGGTTCTACCCTAAGATACCCTAGGTGCTAGGTTTCGTCCTGATCTCTGAACACCCCTCTAAACCTTCATAGGCCTGGGCTATTTTTCATTGCGCCGTCCATTTTAACTTTTCGGACTCCCCTCCTAGGCTTTTCCCACTTCACATAGGTCAACAAGTGGGGCGGGGGGGGGGGAGTGTTAAATTTTTGGTGAGTGATGATGGTGACATATTCCATTGCCTGTCCAAGAACTTTTTCGAAGGTGGCAGATTCAGTTTTGTTGTAGAAGAGGTTATCATTGCGTTTGAGCCAAAGTTTCCAAAGATAATAAGGGAAAAAGGTACACCAAAACAAGTAATTATTGACTGGTGTATTCATGATTGCTTTCCACTAGGTTATCCAAGTGTTGTCTATGAGTGAGTCACACCTTTGGGAGATCAGGGATGTAATCCTTTGAGCCACATCTGTACAAAAGGTATGGGCTACCCTGCACCGGAAGAAAATATGGTTGATATCCTCTTCTGGGTAGTTACAGGTAGCGCAATGGGGCAGTACCTGAAGCCCTTCCCCGTGTAGGCTAATATTGGACGGGGTTCACTTATGGAACATGATCCACAGGAAGATCTTCATCACCTTACTGGGGATATCATCTCTCCAGATTACTTTGAATCTCTTATCACTAGTTTGGTGACCCTCACCATCTTTCTTAGTAGTAATGTGCTCATATACAGAGGCTGTGGTAAACTTACCACTCTTGGTAAGACTCCATGCCCTTTCATCCTTGCCAGAAGGAGAAGTGGTAAAAACAATATCATGGATGACTAAGAGGATATCAGGTGGGATGGTCATGGACATTTGGGAAAAGTCCCATTGGTGGTCTCTTCTTGCGTCAGACACCATGATAGTGTTGTCCAACCTATTCAGGGGGCCCTATATATGATGTCTAATTGGTACTAGGTGATGAACCCAAGTATCCTCAAAGAACTTGATTTTGGTCCCTTTGTGGATGACCCATGTAGTAGCATTAGAAATATCAGCCCACCCTTACTGGGTGTTTCTCCAAGTCCTAGAAACAATTTTATGATTTCTCTCAGAGAAGGGTGAATTTTTGTATTTATTCATGAGAACAGAAGTTCAAGTGGCTTTGGAGTCTTACTTAGCCTCCAGGCAAGACCCCCAAGAATGGCCTTATTCCTTAGCTCACTGTTATGGATTCTTAACACACCATGATCTTTGTTTTTTGGTGATGGTGTTCTAGCTAATAAGATGTATTTTTTTCCCTTGTAGAGCCCCAAATAAAATCCTTGATGGTTTTATCAATTGCTTTGGTAACTTTTTCAAGAATTTTAATGTAACTCATGACATGAGAGGGAATGCCACTTAGGGAAGCTTAGGCTAAGACAACCCTACCAGTCATGTTAAGAACACTGCTTTTCCATTTCACAAGTTTTTTCCTCTATTATCTAGAAGGAATTGGAAGTCTCCATTACTAGGTCTGTTCTGAAAGATAGGAAAGCCCAAGTACTTGCTAAAATTCTGCTTTTCAGCAATACCAAGGGTGAGGGTGTTTCCTAGTTTGGAGGGGGCAATTCTTAGAAAAGAGAATGCTAGATTTGGCAAGGTTAACCTTTCGGACATAAACCTTTCGAAAATGTTGGACGATGACGGCAATGGTAGTGTAATTATGGATGTCAGCCCTCGCAAACAAGGTCAACTTTTCAGCAAAAAACAAGTATGAGAGCCTAGGCCAGAGCTACTGATAGCTATGGGGTTCCACTTTTTGGCTCTAACCTCATGGTTAATGCTTCTAGCAAGTCTTTCCATACACATAATGAAAATGTATGGGGACATGGGATCACCCTGCCTGATGCCTTTGGAGGGGTAGAAGGGCTTGATTTTCCTACCATTGATAAGGACCTGGATAGAGCTAATGGTGATGCAGGTTATAATGAGTTTTGACAAGTTGTCAGGGAACCCAAAGAAAGTGAGGGTGTCTTTAATGTAAGACCACTCAATCCTATCAAAGGCCTTCTAAAGGTCGATTTTCAGAACCATGTTTCCTTTTTTGTCTTTCATTCTTTTAAAGTGAGAGATGACCTCTTGGAAGATAATAACATTATCAGTAGGCCTTCTGTTAGCCAGGAAGTTGGATTGGTCAGGACTAATCCAAGTGGGAAGGAGAGGCTTAATTCTATTCACAATTATCTTGGTGAGAAGCTAGTAAATTGTGTTACAAAGCGTAATAGGTCTGAAATTCCTCAGATTTTGAGCGTTGTCAACTTTAGGAATAAGGCAGAGTAGAGTAGCGTCGACTTCAGGGGGAAATGAACCAGTTTGGAAAGCAGAATTGTAAAAACAAATGACTTGGCTACCCATAATATCCCAGTACTTCTAGTAGAAAAGGGGGTGGATACCATCAGGTCCAGGAGCTTTCAGGGGTTTGAAAGACCTAAGGGCTTTTGTGATTTCGACAACTCAAGGGGTCTCCCCAGGCAGTGTAGAGAGTTTCCAAAGTTAAGTGACAGGTTGCAGTCCTATAGTCAGGGATGCAATGGGAGAAGCAATGCTCAGAGGTATAGAAATTCGTAAAACATCTCTTGCTGGGTCACAAAGGTTTGACTAATGTCATTCTCCAGGAGGGTAATTCTATTTCTCCTTCTCTGGACGAGGGTGGAGTGGAAGAATACAGAGGTGTTGGCATCACTTTCTCGCATCAAGATATTCTGAATTTCGTGAGCCAGAATTCATTTTTAGCTAGGAGGAGGTTATCATATTCCTCTAGCAACTCTTTTTCGATATTTTGAAGGAAAACAAGTAACTCTGGGACCTCTAGATTCCTTCAATTCTGTTAAGGGTGGTTTTGAGATGCTTGAATTTATTACAAAGACTTCTTTATTCAAAGTGGTATCATCTTTCTGCAGATTCTTAATGGAAGTCAGAAGATCATTGGTGGAGGCAAAGGAAAGTTGGAGCAGACCTCTAAAGGTTGGGTGACTACACCACATGGGCTCCATTCTGAAGGGCTTAGGGTTAGGGTATCTGAACCTAGAGTTGAGGGTAAGAAGCAGAGGATAGTGGTCAGATTTAGTGTGGGGTAGATGGGAGACAGAGGAGTCAGAAAATTGTTTTATCCAAGAGTCATTAGCAACCCACTTGTCAAGTCTCTCAAAGATAAGCTGAGTATGATTCCTGTACCTTTTGTTAGTCCAAGTGTATTTAAGGCTTGTAAAACCTAAGTCTACCATTTTGCACTGCTGCAGACAGTTCCAAAACAACTTAGATCTTTTTCTATCAATGTGGTTACCTCTAATTTTTTCATCCTCATGCAAAACCTCATTAAAATCTCCCCCCATCAACCAACTATCATTGTGATTTAGGGAGAAATTAATAAGGTCCTGCCAAAGGTTAATCCTATTGTGAAGGTCCGGGCTAGCATATATTGCAGAAAGACACCAAGTGATAGGGTTCGTACCTTAACACAGACATGAATATCTTATGGCATGATGAATATGTTGTCAATCGCCAGAGTCTCCTCCTTCCATATCATAACAATTCCACCAGACATACTAACAATCTGGATTTGAGCGTCGAAATGTAATGCCTGAGTGAGATGTTTGTGCTCCTGCATTTAGTTTCAAGGAAAACTAGCATATAGGGTTATGTGTCCTTACTAGTGCCTCACAATTCCTGTGGAACATGGCGCTGTTTGCACCCCTAGTGTTCCATACAATGAAGTTCATCATTGGGCGGTAGTGTTGGTTTACCTGGTGTCACGATCTAATTTAGGATCTTGATCGATGCTAAGGAGAAAAATTCCAAAGCAAGCCTTGCTAAAATTCTGCAAAAAATTGGGAAGAGTTTCCTCTATTTTTAGGCGTATCCAAAATTTAACCTGTCTCAGAAATCAACAACACTACTAACAACACTCTATATTAAACTATACATCCATCAACAATCCAACCGTCACATAATATTACCAATCCATCTCCAAATATGAAAAAAAGTCTAAACAAATCACATGTCTACAACACAAAATAATACTCATGGCTCTTATAAAAGAAATGACTATGGAGCGACTCTAAGAATTTAAGAAAGGTCCATAACAAAAATAAGCTTGTTTCCCACATGAACAAGAGCGGGGATCTCCATGGAATCAACTTGCTACCTTTAGCTAACAAAATCCTCATTAATATCACATGTATTCTCTGGGAGAAAAAATAGCGAGGAGTGAGACGCTAGCTTAGTGAGTAATAATAATAACCACAATCGTTTTAATAAGGGACAAGTTAGAAAATATTCTAGTATAATAACTAAAATAATATAATAAATGGTCTTTCAAAAATCAATAGTCATAATCAATCTCGTTGTCCCATATAAGCAAATCAACTTAACCATGTGCAAATAAACTCAGTAAAACACTTTCATATCAAACTCAGTAAAACACTTTCATATCAAATCATATATATATTTAGAAGATTTCCAAGAATGAATCATGTAATTGGTAATCAATATGTCTATCTTCTTAAAAGAATAGATGATAACTGTAACTTTCATATCGGTAAATCCCTACTCGAGGAATATCGGTAACGATATGCTAGTTCTACCTTCCCACTAGCGAGGGCTCTATCTGTAATGATATGCTAGTTCTACCTCCCCACTAGTGAGAGCTCTATCTGTAATCGGTAATTACAAGGTGCACCAGGTCTAATGAACCCGCCGTTAGCTACGATATTCATCAAAGTATACTTCCATTGAAAATTTTTCTTATAAACCATATAAGTTTTTCAAAGTAGTACGAGACATGTAAATCTTGTAATCATATTTGTCACACTCCTCCCTAGGGTCGTGACCAGTGCCCGATAGGGACACGTAATCACCTAATAAGTCGAATTCCTTTCTAATCTCATCC
>JAOTQR010000079.1:584049-611398 GCA_025774065.1 Solanum ossicruentum
AAAAACTTAGTAACAATGAAGAATAAAATATCCTATATATGTAGTTTAATATGTATTATTATCAAATTTTTATATTTAATATATATATATAGTTACTATATATATATACGGGGTAATATTTAATTTGAAATCATATTCTGATATTTACCATTTATATACATACTGGTTTAAATAATTTTCCTCTATTTATCTTTTATTTTCCTCTTTTTTTTATTTATAAAAAAGTCTAACGTATCTGCTAATTTTCTTTGTTACTATATATATACACAGTAATATTTAATTATTTATATCATAATTTTCATCATATACATACAGTAATATTTTAATTTGAAACTATATACAGGTTTTTAACATGTATGACTAAGAATTTTTTTTATTATGTAAAACATATTAATAGTGAAGAATAAAATGTCCTACACACAGACAGACACACACATATATATAATTTATATTTTTATTATGTATATACATAGTAATATTTAATTTGAAATTATATTATGATTTTTACCATTTATATACATAGTAATTTAATGTATTTAATAAATCAATTATTTTTAATCTCTTAATTAAATGATTTTATTATTATATTTATTTATTTTGTTGTCTTAAAATTAGCAAGTGACTTTTCAATAGTTTGTCACTTAACTTAACTATATTTAAGACTATTCTCCATTTAAATAAAATAAATAATATATATAAATTTTTAATAATTCGAGAGCATTTGAGATGGTTCTTGTCTTTAAGTAAAATAATGAAAGTTGGTGCTAAAATAAAAAAAGTAATTTTCATAGGCAATTGTTTAGATTAGATAATTAACTCTGTTTTTTCCTTACCAAAGTCCAAAACCCACTCTATGCAGAAAATGCCAAAACACCCCCCAAAATTGTTGAGTCAAAGGAAAAAAGATTCTGCAAAACAGCAATACACTCCCTGTTTGAGAAGAAAGTCTTTGTTTGGGCGAGTTCATCTTTCCTCCTACAGAAAAATTCCTCCCACAAGTTTCTCTATTTACCTTGGTTCTTGCTATATTCAAGAAACCCCACACTGATTTCTGCAGGTAGCTGCTTACAGATGTTTTTTTAAAAGTTTATATGTATTTATGTGTCTGTGAAACCCTGTTGTGTATATATTTGTGGGTCTTTTCTCTTTTTTTTTTTTTGAAACATTGGAATGGCTTTTGAATTGGGGTCTTTTAGGTGGGTACTAACTTTCTGTGCATAGTCAATTTTAGACTTCTTGATAGAAACTTAATACGTGGTTGATTTAGATTGGTGATTTTTAAGGTTTTAAGAAAGAGTTACAATCATGGGTTGTTGATTTTTTGACATACTGTTATGTATTCCCTCTGTCCCAATTTATCTTTGGAACATCCCAAAATGTTAGAAACCATTTAATCTGTGTGCTTTTTTGGCAATTTCCCAGAATTCAGATTGATTGAAGCAATCCAAATTTTAAACTTAGATACCATGGTTTTTCCATTAAACTAGCCTGTTGACTGTTAAATGTTTTCCTCTATTGTGATATTTAAATCAAATCGACATCTTAAGCATTGTCCAGTCATATAAATACGGAACAGACATATGTCAAATGCGTCGTAGCAAGTATTTCGTGATTGAGCATCAGTTAAATCAGAGCTATCAAACCCCATATAGTGAGACAAGATGAAGTGAGGGGTTATCGTTTCATGAGAGAAGCTATGTCTCCAGAGAATAGTGTGCTTCAAATAATGACGTCCAAAGATCTCTCAACAAGAAGCAGTGGATTCTTAGAATCTCAACTTTGTTAAGTTTGAGTAATATCGACGTTATTGTATTGGATGCTGGAATTGTTAATTTTGATTATTATAGTACCGAGTTCATATATGTTTAGTATTTTAAAATTTTCCTTAAATTGTGCACTTCTCTTCAAAGCAAAGCGTGCTTCATATTCTCTTTCCACTTCAAGCTCCATGTCCATTGTTTCTTCTTTGGGATTTATGCTTCTAAAGTTCCGAGTTAAATATGAGGAGTTATTTGAATGTAAAGATCCTATTTTTCTTTGAAATGCTACTACTCTCGGGGATAATTAGTCAGGGACTCGTGTCATCCTTGTATTCTAATACCGAATATTTTGTTCTTTTCTCAGGAAGATTTGAGTTGTTTTGCTGTAATCCTTGTTGGGTTATTAAGATATCAGTATGAGTTTGGCTTTAGCAATAATCAAATGAGGGGGAACGTCTGGTCTTTTCCAAACAATTAAAAGAGAGATTTGAAAAAGTGTAGCACAACATGTATCACCCTGTACCTACTACTATCCGAGGTGGAGTACCTACAGATAGTGGAGATCCTATGGTGACGTTGGACCAAGTTCCACGTTGGAGTAATGCTGAATTTAGGTATGCACACGAGAATGAAGGTCCTACTAGTTCATACTTTCCGGATCCTTTGGCATCTGCTTCTGGGTCTGAATGCAATGCTAGTGGCATGGTTTCCAAGTTTCCCTTGGATCATGAGATTAACTCCAAGATATACCTGTGGAGAGGAGACCCCTGGAATCTTGAGGTAGATGCTGTTGTTAACTCTACTAATGAGGTAAGAGCCTTATGTAGCAGTATTTGTTTTGCATGTTTATCACCAATATGAGCCTCATTTTGTTGTTTATTATTGAACATCTAGTCTGCGTGATTGTTTCATTTGAGATGACAGCATAAAGGGAAGTTGTAGCCAACAAATAAGCTACACTTTCAATTTTTTTTTTTTGAAGGTTTTCAGTTCCTTATAGCCAAAAATTATCTCATCTGTGTATCTCTGATTTAAGTGAACTTTGACTAACTTTATTAAGCAAGGGGATGTCCGCAATTGTACACTTGTTCTTGAACTGAGACATTGAGGTCCAAAACAACACCAACATACCCAGTGGAATCCTACAAGTGGGGTCTGGGGATTGAGGTCCAAAACATAATCTTAAATTTTCTTTTCTTTTCTTTCCTCTGAAAGAATGGGGTAGGTAAGAATGGGTTAGCGTAAAAGTTGATAAGTGTGAACATGTTGATTTTGGTAGCAAAGACATGAGGAATCTGTGTTCTTTTCGGGTTTTCAAGTTTAGAACTGTCTAGAAATTGAAACATGTAGTTTTTCATTGTCCCATACATGTCTTGCTCACTTTCCTGAACATTATCTGGACAAAGTATTAGATGGAATTGTCTAAATCTATTGTTTGTTTAAGATATTAGATATGGTTTCACCTATTTTTATACTTTTATTTAGAAATTCTGCATTATATGGTGTATCATTTATTGGTCTATATTCTTCAACATGAGATTCACACCTCTATTTTGGTGGTCAAAAGAACTTAGATGAAGCTCACAGCAGCCCAGGATTGCATGCTTCAGCTGGACCTGGTCTTGCAGAAGAATGTACCATGTTGGTAGGTCCTTTTGTGCATATTTATGCGTTTAGGAATTAATTTTGACTTGCTTATTTTTGGAGCTGGTTTGTAAAGTAGAAGTTGGAGTATGACTTGCGGCAAACTGTTGAAGTTCCAGTTAGTATATTCCTTCTTCTAACTTAACGAAGTTATCTCCCACTTTTTAAATTAATACTGCTCTATTCAACTGATCACAGTGATGTTGGAAAGACTAATATATGTTTACTTTTCCTTCATAGGGAAGCTGCCGAACAGGAATGGCAAAAGTTACAAATGCTTATGATCTTCCTGCTAGGTGGTTATACTGGGTTATTTTCTCAGAAGTTGTGCAACAAGCTTTTCCATTATCTTCATAGTTCTGCTTGCTCTAGAAGTAAAGAAATGCGTACAATGCTCTCACTTGTAACAGATACCCGTCCTACGCATTATCTTTTGTTTTTCTTTGTTAAATACAACAACAACAACAACAACAACAACAACAACAACAACATACCCAGTGGAATCCCACAAAATGGGGTCTGGGGAGGGTAGAATGTACGCTGACCTTACCACTACCTCATAGAAGTAGAGAGGCCGTTTCTTTGTTAAGTTTGTAACTTAGCTTCTATTTGTTAATGTGCAATATATCTCTTTAAGTTCAAATTAGGAAAAAATTAGCTGTTTCCTTAAGATATCTGTTTTTTTCAGTATAAATATCATATTATATACTAAAAGAAAGAGGGAACAAGAGAGAACACGGTGAACCCATATAAGCTGGCTATTCGTAAAAGGAGCACGTACTCTGAGAAATATACTTCTCAGATGGAGCTTGGAGATTCTCCATTGGATAGTTACTGCACTAGTTGAACATGTAAAGGGATCCATAATCTTATGCTCTATGGAGTTGTCGTAGAACAACAGTAGGTGGGCTGGTTAGGAAAATCCTGCGTAACAGCTATGTTGCCCCAATATTTGACATATTCACAAGAAATTTCAGCATGCACAAACAGTTTGACACTTTCTTTTGATTTTCTGAAACAAGAATCCAGTATAGTATTAGTTTAATGAAGTGTGTCTTATTTAAAATGTACTTTTGAAGTGCTTATCCATTCATTGAAATCATTAGGCTGCTATTACTGCCTATTTCAACTGTCAATACCAGCCCACTATATCTTGCTTTAATTTTTCACAGCTGAACTATGGGTGAAAATTGAAGCAATCTTGGCACCTTATTGCTGATCAGAGCATGGTGATTCACACTTATGTTCCCTACCAAAAAAATAAAGGAAGAGCGACTTCACTTTATGCACTAATTTCCAAGATCCACATCATGGTTGTTCAGTGGAGTAGCTATATTCTTGTATCACTGTTTTAAACTGCTAATAGATTATGTTCTGTTTAAGTTAAAAGAAAGAAACATTAAGTGTTGAATTTTGTTTTATTATCATTTATCACAATACTATCATTAGTGGAAGTCGTGCAGCATTTTCTAACTATTGACCCTGTGTTCATTTTATTCTTGCACTGTGCAGGAGGGTCATACATACCGTTGGTCCCAAGTATGCTATAAAATACCATACTGCTGCAGAGAATGCTTTAAGCCATTGCTATCGCTCTTGCCTTGAACTTCTAATAGAAAATGGGCTCAAGAGGTTATCTGATTGTTGTAATTTCATCCATTACATTTTAGTTTCCAGATGTTGATTATAAAAGGAAAAGAAAAAATGAAGTGAAAGTATAAAAGACTAATCTTGTAACTAGGACTTTGGTCTAGTAGTAAGAGCACAGCACGTGATGTGTGGGTTAGGCCCATGTCATGAGCTTGAGCTCTGTCGCATATAAAAGGTCCAGGAATTGATTGCAGAGGATAGAGGAGCAGACTCATTAATCACCAATCTTTAAACCATGGCACCACTAGTCCTTGGGCATTTCTTAGTATCAAAAAAAAAAATAATAAAAGAAAAACTGATCTCAAGTCATGGTTTCAATATTTGGAAGCTGATGTAACTACGTTGTATCATGTGGATGCAGCATTGCTATGGGCTGTATATATACAGAAGCGAAAAATTACCCACGAGAACCAGCTGCTCATGTGGCAATAAGTGAGATATCTCTGTTTGCTATTTCCATAATTTCTCTATTAATGTTTCATAATTGATGTTCAAGTTGGAGATATACATAACTCTGGTTCTTCTGTTACATTGATGCTATTGTATCTCCACTATAAATACGTTTTTATGTTTTTAACATGTATTCCAATGTTTTAACTTCCAATCTTTTGCTTTATGGCTTCATAATGACATCTTTATTTCACTTTGATTAGGAACTGTAAGGCGGTTCATTGAGAAACAGAAAGATAAAGTAGAGGCCGTTGTTTTCTGTATAACTACATCACAAGATACAGAGATTTATAAAAGGTATTCTTAGTACATCAATTTTTGAGTAGATAGAAGTGGGAAGGAATTCCTTCAGCTCCTATTTCTTTGGGAAGTCTAACTATCCATCTCTTGAGTGGCATTAATTCACACGTACCTTTACTTTGCAGATTGCTTCCGCTCTATTTTCCTCGGGATAAACACGAGGAGGAAGTTGCCCTTTTAAAACTTCCTGCAGATGTTGGGGATGAGAATGGGGAGACAACTATAGATGAACGTAAAATTAGGATAAAACCATTACCAAATGCAAAAAGGTCCAATCCAAAGATTCCCCAGGACTCTGTTGATTTGTCTGTCAGTAATGTTGGTTTGACCAGGTTAGTGACGTCTGCATCCACACTATATTAACTAGGAGACCAATTGCTCATATATTATGCAAAATTGAATAATTTTGTCGTCCGTTATATTTTTCAAATCTTACCCATATCAGTAGGAAAAAGTCTTGCTTTCAATCCTAGAGCCCGTTTAGATTGACTTTTGACTTATGACTTATAAGCTTGTTAGAAATCCCAACTTATGGCTTTTGGCTCATTTTTAGTATTTTACCATAAAAAAATAAGTGCTTAAAGCACTTTTTAACTTTACCCAAACACTTCAAAACTGCTTAAAAGCACCTAAAATAATAAAATAAGCACTGTGCTTATTTTAGGTTCTTTTAAGTCGAAATAGCTTTTAAGCAATTTTGAAGTGTTTGGGTAAAATTAAAAAGTATTTATAAGCACTTATTTTTAAGGTAAAAAATACTAAAAATGAGCTAAAAGTCATAAGTTAGAAATCCTAACTTATGGCTTTTGGCTTATAAGTCACAAGTCATAAGCCAAAAGCCAATCCAAATAAACTCTTAATCTTTATGTAGCTTCAACTGAAGCATACAATTAATTGAGTCATAGTCGAAAGTAAATAAGTACAACAACAACAACATACCCAGTGGAATTCCACAAGTGGGGTCTAGGGAGGGTAGAATGTACGCAGACCTTCCACTACCTCATAGAAATAGAGAGGCATACCCAGTGGAATTCCACAAGTGGGGTCTAGGGAGGGTAGAATGTACGCAGACCTTCCACTACCTCATAGAAATAGAGAGGCTGATTCCAGGGAATCCTCGTCTCAAAAACCCTCGAAAGTAAATAAGTAAATTAAGATTTGCTTTTCACAAAATATTTTGATACGTAGAGTTCACTCATGTCATGTGAGAGCTTTGTTTAACAAGTATATAAATAGACCCAAAGTATAACTAAGGGTTTGAGCAATTCTCAATAGAACGATGCAACTTTATACTTTTCCAACAAAAAAGAAACTTCATCCTATGAGTGAAGTTATAATCTATTGCTTATGTAAGAGGACAGTCTTCCCAAACTCATATATGAAATTTAGGTTAGTGAGCTTTAGAGACCATGTTAATTGGTACAAAACTATCAGACGTACAAAAATATTTCCAGATAAGCACATTATTCTTATACATCTAGAAAATGGAAAATCCAAAGTCTATTAATTACTCTAATCCAAAGCCTACCGTCATTTCTTTTTCTGAACTGCTTTGAATTGTTTTTCCTTGAGCCGACGGTCTTATCATAAACAACCTCTTCACCTTCCTACGTATGGATAAGGTTTACATACCACACTACCCCCCCTCCAAAACCCCACTTATGGGATTAGGCTGGGTAGTAGTTGTTGAGTTTTTTCATTCCGCTGACTCTATTTTATTCTATCAGTAAATGGCATTACAGAGACGTACATCATTGATAGACTAATAATCGCATTAAACCACTAAAATATCGACTAACTAAACTCTCTTAAACTTAAGGAAAAACTATCTGCAACTATCAGTACTAAAAGAAATATCGACTTAACAACTTAAAGTTAAAAAATAGCTATACTGCAGACGGGGTCAAATTAAAAACAAGACTTTTAACAAGTATGTTGCAAAACTGAAATCAAATTGAAATTTGGTGGTAAATTACAAAAGCAGATGTCATTAATATGGAAAAATTCTTGCTACTTTCACAGTGGAATATTACTTGGATGAACATGTTCATGATTGATGGATTTGTCTTCTTTCTACATTCTAGTCTTGTTTGTTAAGTATAGGCCATTTATTAAAATCATCAAGTTTACTGAAATGATTTTTCTAAGTAGGAGCTCATCCTATTTGGATGCTTTTCTGGATCCTGCTTTTATGTCCCTGATCAAGGACCCAGATCAGCGACGGAGAGAACAATGGGAAAAAACTACCCAAGCTCAAACTAGCTGGAACTTCTTCAAAATGTTTGGATATGGGGATGTCGCAGGACCTCCTTTGTCAGCTGCAGAAGAATATTCGCTTCATTCTAGATATCTTGCAAAAGCAAACACTCTGAATCTTTCAGAAATTGCAGAAATGAAAATTGTGTAAGCACCTTTGCTATATCTATGTTTCTGCAAACTTTTTCTATTAGTCCTTGGTTTCTACAATGCATGAAAAATCTGTGTCCAATTGTCCAAATATTTACTTGTTTGGGTATAAAGTGTTTTAATTGATTTTTCATCTTACGAACAACTGGCATAGTCTCGTTGACATAGTTAGGAGCAAGTTCAGATGAACTAGTTTTATATTGCTTAATTTCCGTGTCACCATTGACTTTGTTTCAGCTACCGAGGAGGGGTTGACAGTGAAGGTCGTCCAGTAATGGTGGTTGTTGGGGCGCATTTCCTGCTAAGATGTCTTGATCTTGAGAGGTTTATCATCCACGTTGTTAAGGTACATAATACTTTCTTCCCTCCCCCCTGCCGCTGAAAATAGGTTACATACGATCTATTTTTTCATAATACTGTCCTATTGAGAAGTAAAATAGTTTGTCATCTTTGATGTAGTTACTGCATGATTTTTCTGTAAAAGGTTTCATTATTTGTCAACTTGCAGGAGTTTGAACCATTGATACAGAAGCCTTACTCTATTGTATACTTCCATTCTGCTGCAATTCTACAAATGTGAGTATCATTGTTTCTCATATTGGCCTTTGCCCTTACTCAGTTCAATGAATACACTTTTTCATATACTCTTTATGTTAAGTTGTTTCTCTTTATGGACTTGTCCAATTAATAAAAGTTAAAAGGTTAAATATCGAATGAGTATTTTGTTCTTTGCTTTAATGGATAGTATTATATAATATGTGCTCTTTCCTACCTCCTCCCTTTAACAAAAAGTACAAAGTGGTACATCATTGCTATAAAAATTTCTCCATTTTTTAATTCTAGTTTTTGGGGTCTTTTTTCCTTGAGAAGTGGCTTCCATGACCATATGGTCTGCTGTTAAGTGTTAAAAATTCCTAAATACAATAGGTTATTTCTGACCTCCTTGCTTTTGAGACACCTATTGTGGTAATCCTTTCCAGAGCACATTTACAAATTTATGCTCCCTTTTGCTTTGTCAAGTTAGTTCTCTTTAACGGGGGAACATGGAAATTGTGTTTCTTCCTTGGAAGGTTACTACTTACTCGGCATACATATTTTTAATACTTCCTGTTTATCTCAGATCTTTTTTTCCTTTTTTTAAAATATTCAAAAATTCTTTTTCTATCTCAATTTCCTTTTTTGGGGGGTGGGGGGAATTAAGGTTCTAAGTTCTGTTTTGTTTTGTGATGTTTCTATATTTTGTGGTGTTGTACCAAAACAGGCAACCAAATCTAGGATTAATGAAGAGAATACAACAAATACTTGGTCGAAAGCACCAGCGCAACCTTCATGTATGCAATGCTGGTTCATCAATGGTTTTACTTACTATCATACAAGTAGTTGACTTTCTATAATGTAAAATCTAATTTTTCTCTGGGCAGGCAATATATGTTCTTCACCCTACCTTTGGACTGAAGAGCGCAATTTTTGCATTACAACTCTGTGTGGATAATGTGGTACTTGTGGTCCCTATTATCCTCCTCTCTTTCTTCTCTCTAATGTCACTCCTGGATTTCATTCTTTTTTCTGAAGGCTTGTTTCCTTTTGCACTAATTCTCAGGTATGGAAGAAAGTAATATATGTAGATCGTCTTCTGCAACTATTCCGCTATGTTCCTCGTGAGCAGCTGACTATTCCAGATTTTGTATTCCAGTTAAGTCATCAATCTACTAATCATTCATTTTTCTGATCATGATTATGAATTTCAAGTACTGAAGTTTTACATATTGTCAGTTATGTTGCTCCATTGATGAAAGGTGCAAGTCATTGATATTTAATTTGAAATAGCATCTTTAAGGCACAGAAATAGACATTCATACTCCCACAAGGGAAGTATTGCACTTAGTATCCCTGTTTCTTTGATATTTTTTCATGAAACTTGCCCCTGCCTAGGAGGAATTTGTGTTGAGGATTCCTAGAAAAGATTAGACTCGCTCAACGGTCCCACAAAGATTTTGTCCAAGACAAATGAGATCTTTGGTGTGGGAGGCTGGAGCAGCTCAAACAAAGAAGTGTGTTTCTCGTCTGAGTTCATCTTTCTGAATCTTGTCCTGTCCTTTACGTGTAGAGCTATCGTTTCTGTAATGTAAGGAAAAGAAATTGAGTAGAAAACTTGGGCCTAATAATCATGTTTCTGTTGCAGGCATGATTTGGAAGTCAATGGCGGGAAAGGTCTAATTGTGGATCCTAGAACAAAGTATGTTTATCAGAGACCATAGTCTCGAATTTCATCTGATAAAAAGAAAAAGCAAGTAGTAGTAAGGGTCTGAAATTTCTTTTTCATTTTTTTGTACAGAGGCTGTAATTGTTTTCTGCAATATTAGCAGTTATTTGTTGTAGTTTGATTTATTTATGCAGCCATATGTTGCGTCCCTGTGCTAGCAAATGGCAATAAATTTCTTTATTTCTGTAACATTTTCCTTTCTAGAGATGTCATTTGAGTCCAAAATGAAGACTTGTCCAAAAATGACCCGCTTTTAATTAGCAGTTTCTTAGAGTTGTTTGTATTTTTAACTTACACGTCTTGTGTTAGATTTGTTTATCACGACCCAAAAATGGGCGTGATGGCACACGTTTTTTTCCATCAAGATAAATCAGTTTACAATCCAACTATAACATTAAAATGTAAAATTATAATCAAAATGAAAGTCAATTTAATAAAAATCTTTCAAACTCTAGTTGTCATGTGCACAAGTTTCTAATGTATCGCAAGTATCAAATGATGTTGTCTCTAAAATAGAACAAAATCATAAAATAAGAGTAAGAAGTCAGTTGAGATGGTAAACAACTACTTCTCACAATCTCCACCGAAAAGCCTCAGACAGGAAAAATAGAGTGTATCACGACGATCCGGGTTTGTAACCTATAAAAATGTTGTTGCAAGGGGGGTGAGTACCAAACACACGGTACTCCGCAAGTCAACTAATAAATACAAGATTAAGTAATATAGATTATCGGTATTCCCAACACTCCAGCTAAACCCCCCAAAACTACAATGTAATTCATAACCTTCACAATTATACCATCCTAAAATTCTATGATCAAAGCTTACGATAGTATAATCCTCATTTATCCCACTTTTAAGTCATAGGGAAAAATTTTACAATGTATCAAGTTCTCGCTAATTCATAAGTGTCATTAAATCAATATCAAAACTAATCATGTAAAGACATAAACAAGTCAAATGATATAATTAGTAATCAATCTCAATAGCACTCCATATAATCAGAACAAGCCAGCGCATTATGGGATGAAAATGAATGCCATGAGATGTAATGCAATGCAATATCAAATAGAATGATGCATGTCTGTCCTAGTGATACACACCCGCTGTAACACAGCTCGGGACCCATGGAATCATAATAATCATCACGGCGTGTGACCCGACCCATCGAATTATAGTAACCTATTTAATTCTCATTCTTTTTCACTAGCCGGAACCATTTCCCATTGGCTCTACATTTTTTCTCTTGAAACATCCAGTAATCACATAGTAAATGCACTGTAATCATGTTCATGGAAACAACATATGCAAGATGCCCACACAAATTCATATATTTCAAAATCAAGAATGGATAGCTCAATAACATAAATGTTGCAATATCCTCAATCTCAATACCATCACAACCTTAACAACATTCACATCTAAAGGTAAGTATCACCTCGATATTAATAACAAATAATTACTATTTCACATATAATAAACCTCCATATTTAGTCCACAAGTCAAATATCAACATAAGATAATTACCCAATTTAAAGTATTTCAATCAAAGCCTACATAAATCTTTCTTACCACCTCACGCATGAAGTACAAGATTCTATATACTTAACAAAGGTTAAGAAATCCACTTGCCTTAGCCAAAGACAATTAATCAAGCACTTGAGCCTTCCCCTTCCGAAAGGAATCCGAAACACTACGATCTAATCCAATAAGAATTTACAATTAAATTTTGAAACAAACAACACCCATGTTACTATACGTCTAGTTTAGACCCCAAAACTACTAATTCTATAGTCAAGTTCCTAAATTTCAAGTATATGATTATGCCTTAATTAAACTCTCCAAATAAAATGATGACAGTATGCTGCGTATGCGATTTGAAGCAGAAAGTAGGAAACAATTTTGAACCCCTAAGCAATCATATAAGCTTCTCACTTTTTAATCATATAAACATATGTTTCTACCCATATAATGTCATAAAATGCCAATGGTTTGTCAATGGGTCTTGGCCAATCAAGTCGTCATCCATCATGTGGCAATGACATTACATAATTCTAAGGAAAAATTCATACTCATTCTTTTCTGCACTTGTCAATTCTTTATGAAGTAGTAAATGTTAAATATATATAGATATGTAATAATACTAAATTCACATGTACAGAATTAAGAATTCAATTGAGGTTCTTATGGGATCTTTTCTTCTTCTTCGCCCAAAACCTTTGGTTGCACGCACAAGTGATTTCGCTAATCCTTTTCTCCTCTTTTTTAAATTTTTTTTACCTAATTATGTATTAAAAAAATTAAACCCTAAAAATTGATTTTACTATATATACTAAGTGGTATAAGATATTTAATAAGTTATTAATTTAGTCCCCTAATTAAATTAATTGTCTAAATTTACCCGTAACTTAAATAATCATAGCTATTAAATTATTTGAAATACCTATTTAAAATTTATGAGAGGGATATTATAGGAAAGCAAAAGGACTAATTCTCAAGATGATCTAACAGGTCATTACATTGTTTCTATTGAATACGTCTACCATTCCTAGTAGTTAACAACAACAACAACATATCCAGTGAAGGGTAGAATGTACGTATATCTTAATACTATCTCATAGAGGAAGATAGATTGTTTCCCGGGACCATTCCTATTTAGGTACTTTTTCAATAATAAGCTAAAAATGTAGTATACCCACCAATGATCATATTAGCACAAATCTTACAGAAGGTAATTGCTCCCATTCCCAAAATGGACATTGACCCCATCTCCATCAAAGAAGTTATAGTGACTGTACAAAAGCAGAAGTTGATAGGGAATCAGCAAACTGGAACAATGTAACCAAGAACTAAAGGGGGTAAGTTGAATGAAAGAAAACATGGGAAGAGGAACAAAACAAATTTGACACATAGAATAAGGGAAAGAAGGTGACTAAAACAAAGAGTATCACAACAGTGATAAAGTTAAAGAATGCAAGCAAAAGGGGGAACATAGAGGAAAAGACAGATAAGGAACAACTAGCTTTGTCATCATTTCATGGCAATGGGGAGGTTTCATAGACATCTTTGAATGATACAAATAACAAGCAAAATGTAATAACAGTAGCACTTCCCATTATTAGGAATTTGCATGATGTGGTAACCCATTAGTAATCACTAAAGAACCGGATAGTTGGCTATATTTTTGAAAAAAATCAATTATAAATTTTGAATTTGTGCTTTGTAACATCCCGTAGTTATTTTAGTTAAGCCCGCACCAAAAGTCAAGAGAAAAATTCGAAAATGTACTAGGGTAAGCCAAGTACACGACGCGGACCTGGAAAGAAAGTTTGTACGCTGGTTTACGAACTAGAATAGTTTGCGCCAAGTTCCCATCATGGACTTGACTATAAATCGCGTGTCTCAAATGCAGTTAATGTGTTTTGAAAAAAAATGAATTGAAATGGAACAAATTCGCATCGTGGACTTGTTCAATCTCAGTATTCGTTTTTCAGTTTTAAGTGAAGGATATTCCAGTCCTTTTCCATCCTTTCTAGACTTAAACCACACCTCCGTTTTGAGAATAAAACAAGTCCTATATCACTGTCACACGCTAGTTTCTTCATAAACGTTCAAGGATTTTTGAGAACAAAGATTAGGAAGGAAGGGCTAGGGTTGGAGCATATCTTTCAAGTTTTTCAAGAAATTGACACATTACAGATATACAAGGTTACTTAGAGTGTTGGAGTAAGTCGTCCCTACATCCCACATCTAATCTTAGTAAATAAAAGCTTAATCTAGGTGTCAAAACCCAAGTTTCTTGAAATTTCGAATTTGATCTTGATTCTTCCTATTGAATTCTATGTAAATTCATTGCGATTTTGTTTCCTTAATTGATTCTAGTTTTTGATTGTTTGTTCATACTTAATTTTCACATGAACCCTAGTTGAGTTGAGTGGAGGAATTCTCATTGCTACATAGTTTGCATGATTATTTTCCAAAAGAGAAAGCATAGCATATTAGTTTTAGAAGCGAAGTAGCGCTCAATTAAAGTACTTTGCATGATATTTATTATGCATAATTTTCAGAGTTTAAGTGGGTTCAAGTATTTTCATATTTAATTATTTCATGCATTACCTTGAGTTGGAAGATGATTATTTTCATAAATTTTTTGAACAAGAAGTAGGACTTCCCCCATTAGGAGAGATCGGGTACCAATGCGTTCTTCAGTCCCTTTCTGGGCCCAATGATGATTGGTATGGATCATGAGATACTGATTAAGTTTCTGAAAATGAAGCCTCCTGTAATAACCCTTATTTTTTGGAGAAAATTAAGTTTGTATCCCTTTAAAGCAAATTATTTATATTTATATACCCCTTTACATTTTGTATCCTATACTATTAAAATTTTTGCCCCCACCCCCACCCCAATATTAAAATTCGCACGCTGATGTGGTGCTGATTCAACACCTGCTTGTACAATATACCAATAGGGTATACATGTACCAACAGGGTATCACAGATGATTAAGCTCAATCCTATATGATACCGATATGATATAAATATACCGACAAATCATATAATGAATATATTTTCTACTAAGTAGAGTTTAGTAATTTTTTTAATTGTTTCTTATTTATTTCTTAAAAAAAAATTCTATATACCAAGTGGGTATCAATATACCACCAGACTATCATAAAGGACTAAACTTATTCTATATGATACTACTATGGTATATATATACCGCCAGAGTATATTTCATAATATTATGCTGACGTCAGCATGATATCAACACGCGAAATAAAAAAGGGGTATGTGGGTAGAAAGATAAATAATTTGGGTAATGAGTTTATGAAGGGTAAATAGTTTAGATTGAGTCTATTAAGGGTAAATAATTTCAAATTAGGTCTATTTTGTGTACTTTTTCCTTTTTTTTTTAATGAAGTGTTAATTGGTAATTTTACCACAAGTAATTTTTATTAAAAGAATTAAAAAGGAGCAGCCAGCCCTATTGTTTTCTTCTATGCTTGTGCTGCAATGACAAAGAAAATAAGAGGAAGAAGTGACTAAAACCTTATTTTTCCCCTTCTTTGTTGCGCTACAATAGAACAAAAGAAAACTAAGGCAATTTCATCCCTATACTTTTAGAGGAAGCTTGTATTCACAAGAGAAAACAAATTTGTGCACTTACCAATAGCACGTCACTGACCAAGAACTTCTAGTAATCATGTATGAAGAATTATTTGTTTATCTTTGTAGGCATATTGTATCAATGTAGGTTTTTGCGTATTTGTGGGAAAAAAAGTGCCAATATTGGCTAGTGATTAGGGGTACTAGATTTAGAATTTATTTTTATTTAAGATAGCGATGCTTTCAATAGTACATATTGCACTTCTAAATGGTGAACTTCTGATAGTGCTATGAGAAAGAGAAAACATCTATTACATATTATGGTAGATCTTATGATTAGATAATCATGAGGCTTTAGAAAGGAAAAGAGACAAGAAATCACCCTATCTACCGAGTCAGTGATGAAAAGCTTAGGAATGCCTTGTTAATTTATTATCCTATGTACTGTTTGTCTCTTTGGGAATGCCTTAGGAATTTATTGGAAGTTTAATCACTTATTGTGTTGTGAGATAGTTGTTATCGTTAATTTATGGTTTAAGGTGCGTGATATTAAGGTTTAGCCTCAAGCTTAAAAATTTAAGATATTGGGACTTGACCCAACTAGCGTATATGATTGATGTCATTAATATTTTTCATAGACTGAGGCAAGTGGGGCTGTTTTGGTGAGTGTTCTATGCGTGCAAGGTTGCGGAACTTATTATTAATAAGGTAAGTAAGACTTTAAGATTTAGTAATAGCTTTTTAAACATGCCTTGAAAATATACTTTTCTCTGTCTGGTGCATGTGTTGGGACAAACATGTGCTCGACAGAGTTGGTGTTCTTCAATCAATCCTAGATATGCTATTTTTAAGAAGAATATTGAATATTTTAATAAGTTGTATGTGGTGTGATGCTAGATACCTTTCTTTATCTACTGTGATGTGGTTACTAGGGGCATACATAGCTGTCGTAATATGTTAGGGGCATGCCCATGCTGCCGTAATACTTTAGGGGCTTTGTATGCACTGCCATCATATACTTTTAGACATTATACATACTGTCATGGACTTGTCGGGGCGATGGGTTAATCTCGTTCACTGCCTTTTATGATAAGTTAATTTTGAGTGCAGATTGAATTGAGACATGTAGTGACCTTTGTGAATATTTTTTTGAACTTATTGAGCCATATATTATGAAGTATATTCTTGTATGTAATATTTATGTATATCCGTTGTGCACATATATTTTCTAACTCTTGTTCCAGGGGTATTAAATTAGTGAGTCGAGGATCTTACGAGGTTATATTTATATATAACTCACTCCTTACTTGCATGTCAATGCAGATACTATTGTAGAGGGTAAGACTTATAGCTTATAAGTTCATTCTCATAGACTCTATTGCTGAGGTGAGCCTTTGTATTATTCGTAGAGGCTATTATTTCAGTTCTATCTTGTATAGCTTATGTTTTTTTCTTGGGGTTTGCATGCCCAACAGTTGAACTCATGTCACTCTATTAGATGCTCCATGATCTTATTGTGGGATTTGGGCTTTTACCTATGATTTTGGTTTGATAGTTATTCCATTTTTATGAGTAGTGATGAGGTTTGGTGGTGCACATATTATATCTCTGTGATTTGATAATTTGAATATGTGTATAGATATTTGGTTCTCCCGACAGATGGTATTGATAGGTGTCAGTCACATCTAGGGGGTATTTTGGGATGTGACAACTCTAGTGTTTCAAGGTTCAAAGAGCGAGGATGTTTATGAGTTCATCTTAGATTATTATAAGAGACTTCACAAGTTGGGTATTGTATATTAGCATGGGGTTAAGTTCATGACCTTTCAACTTTAAAGAGAGGTTAAGCAGTGGTAAAGAGACTTGGTGGAATGTTGATCACTAGTCCTATTGCTACTCACCTAAGTTTAGTTTTATTCCTTATTTCTTGAGAAGTTTGTAGCCCAAACTCTAAAGAGATCATAACAAGGATGAGTTCATAGCACTTGAGCAAGGTAGCATGATAGCAGTCGTTTATAAGACTAAGTTTCATGCCTTGAGCAAATATGTTACATAGTTGATGATTACAGAGGAGAAGAGGATCCAGTTGTTCATCAAAGGTTTGAATCTTGAGTTGCAAGTTTAGTCTATTCACATATAAAAGCCTTAATGCAATGATAGATTCTATGAAGAAGGTAGAAGGGGCATGCCAAGGCTTTGGATAAAAGGCCCAAGAGTGTAGATAATTTTCATGGCTCTTATTCTCGAGATTTAGGTAGGCCAACAATTGTAGCTCGAGTAGTGAAGTCAGCAAGCCCAATTCTACTGGTGCTTACTCTAGACTTTATAGCAGAATCCCACTCAGGATGGTCAAGGATCTTCTTCTACATTAGGTACTCAACCTTTTCTTGACCATAGTTATTATAATTGTTGAGATCCAAGACATATGAAGAGAGAGTGCCCACCCCAGCATGGCTGATCCCACACAATAGCAGACCAGAGTTATAGTTCTGATAGGCGGAGGTAATAATGTCAGAGGGCGTCCATAAGATAGATGAGGAGGAAATCATAGAGGTCATGGAGAAAACATAGACAAGCAAAAAGGTTGCTAGTTGGATGATAAGGCTCAATTTTATGCTTTCTAGGGCAAGACAAAGGTTGAGGCATCTGATGCAGTAACCACAATACTAATTTTATATGCAATCGGAGGACTGCTATTTTGTGTGATTCAGGCTCCACTTATTTTTTTGTGTTAGTAAATTTTTCTTGAGTTTTTTTATTTGATTTATGATATGCTTGATGCCTCTTTCCATATTTCCACCTTATTAGAGAGTCTGTTCTAATCATCCATGTCTATCATACTTGTTTTGTTCTATTTATGGGTTTTTAGACTTGGGTTGATTTAGTGATTCTGGATATGACTGATTTTGATGTAATCCTAGGCGTGAATTGACTTTCTTCTTATCATGCAATGCTCAACTATAATGCAATGCTAAAACTTGTCACGAATTATTAGTTTCGTCCCTAAACTATTGATGGGGTTAAAAACACCCCTCAATTTGGTAAACCAAGCTTAAATACACTCTTGAACTTTGCACAAATTATTAATTTTTCCCTAAACTATTGGTAGACTTAAAAATACTTTTCAACTTGCCAAACTGGGATTAGATACACCCCTCCCGCATGCCACATGTCATAACAAGTGAGTATAATTTATTTAAAGTGTGTGAAAGGTTAAAAAAAGACCGTATCAACCTTATTTTTTTTTAAAAAAAGAAACTTTTCGTGCAACTTTTAATTACCAAACTACTAGAATACCCTTCTTTTCATTTAACATTTCTTACATGAATGGCGACCTCAAAGCAAATCTATTTTTTTTCATTCTCGTTTTTAATTGCTTGATTCTCTTTCTTTTTCTATTTTGTTTATGATTATTTTATGTCAATGTGGACTTCTAGCAACGTTAAAAATTTCATGGTCGAAATATGATAATCTTATAAGAAGATTTTATGATTGTAAAAATATGGTAGTGAATGGAGCTCTACAAAATTTAAAATCAAAATTTAAAGAGCTACAGAAACATGAAGCTGGGAGAGAGGGGTGTTTTTAAGCCTATCAATAGTTTAGGGAAGAAACTAATAATTCGTGCCAAGTTCGAGGGTGTACTTAAGCTTAGTTCACCAAGTTGAGGAGTGTTTTTAAGTCTATCAATAGTTTAGGGACGAAAATAATAATTTGTGTCAAGTTCGAGGGTGTTTTTAATCTATCTTATATTGGGCTAGAAATCTAGTGGGGTAGGGTTGTTTGACTTATTTGGCTCATATTCGGGATGTTGATGTTGTATCTCCCTATATTAAGTCCATTCCTATAGTATCTGAATTCAAAGAAGTGTTTCCTATTGATTTTCCTAGCATGCCTTCGGATAGAGATATAGATTTTTGCACTAATTCAGGGTCAGACACTCACCTAATCTCTGTCGCTCCTTATTGCATGACTCTAGTGGAGCTAAGAAAACTCAAGGTTAAGATCCAAGAGCTTCTTGATAAGGGTTTCATCAATTTGAATGCGTCATGATAGGATAATCCAGTACTATTTGTTAAAAAAAAATAGTAGTATGAGGATAGTCATAGATTATCGATAGTTGAACAGAGTCACCATCTGAAACAAGTACATACTGCCTCGTATAGATGATCTATTTGACTAGTTGCAGGATGCATCAGTATTCTCTAAAATTGATCTAAAGTTTGGTTACCATCAGCTAAAGATTAGACCTAAGGATGTACCTAAGACGACATTCAAAGCTAGGTATAGGTACTATGAGTTTTTGGTAATGTCATTTGGATTGACCAATGCACCTACATTCTTCATGAGTTGGATGAATGAAGTATTGAAATCATTCTTGAATTTGTTTGTAATTGTGTTTTTAGATGACATTTTGATTATATGCTAAATTTTCTATGTATCCTGGGAAAACAGAAATTATATACTAAAATTTTCAAGTGTGAATTTTGGTTGTCTTTGGTTGCCTTCTTAGGGCATGTAATTTCTAAATAAGAGGTAGTGGTAGATCCCCAAAAGATTGAGGTAGTTAAGAACTGGTCTGGCCTAGTTCAATAACTAAGATAGGGAGTTTTGTGGGGCTTGTCAGCTGTTATTAGTGATTTCTGAAGAATTTTCTTCTATTTCTAATCTCATGACAGGCTAACCTCATAAGGATGTACCTTTTGAGTGGACCGACAAACTTGAGAAGAGCTTTCAAAATCTCTAAATCCTTCTAACTACAACTCTAATCCTGACATTGGCGATTGAAGGTAAGAACTTTATTATTTATTGTGATGCTTCACATTCCGGTTTGGTTGTTGTGTTAAAGTAAGATAAGAATGTCATAATTTATGCCTCGCGGTAGTTAAAGGTTCATGATAGAAACTACCCAACGGATAATTTGGAGTTGGCAGTAGTAGTATTTACTCTCAAGATCTAGCGACACTATCTTTATGATGTTAAGCGTGAAGTATTTATTGATTAGAGCAATCTTTAGCATATGTTCACTCAGAATGACTTAAATCTGAGATAGGAAGGTGGATGCATTATTTAAGGATTATCATGTCACCATTCAATCTCATCCAGGTAAGCGTAACATAGTGGCAGATGCATCAAGCCAAAAACTATTCACTATAGGTAATCTAGCCTATTTGGAGGTATCTAAGCAACGCTTGGCTAGAGAGTTTAAAGCATTAGAGATTAATTATATGAAGCTAGGCATCTCAAAGAAAGTTTGGATATTGGTTAGTTGTAAGGCCCCACCCGAGAAGTATAAAAAGTGTAAGAAAAGAGTCCTGAAAATTTTTTGAGTATCAATTATTACGAGGGGAATTACAAGCCATAAAAAGTTCCACAGGCCATAAGTGGTGCTCATGGATTAAAGGTCAGACTTGGTGAAATTTGAGATTTTCTGGGATTCAACGACTTATTAGACCGATTATAAAATCTTTTATGAGACGTAGGTCTTGTCGTGGAATGTGAATAAGAGGAGAGTTTCTGAAAGCCTGAAATCTTATTAGACTAAACCCCTATCTACAACTCGTAGAATGGACTATGGCCCGTAAACGAGGTCTCGAAGTCCCATCCAATAGGATTTTTAAAGGGGTTGTTTTGACATTTCTTATCATTTAAAACCTAAACTATGTCGTTTTGACCTTCAAAGGGCCCCTTATATGCCTTCATAACCCTAATCGACTCCATTCCTCTCATTCATAAAATTCTCTAAGTCTCAAAAAACACTTTCAAGTTTCAAGCAAGAAGGCCAAGCTAGGGTTTCAAATTTCTTATCATTTTTCTAAAGTTTTCTGTCTCCTATCACTAAGGTATGTGGGTTTCGATTGTGGGGAACTTTCCTCCACAAGCTCAACCATTCTTCCTCTTGTTTATGATTTCGGAAGTTTCAAGCAAGAAGGCCAAGCTGGGGTTTCAAATTTCTTATCATTTTTCCAAAGTTTTCCATCTCCTATCACTAAGGTATGTGGGTTTCGATTGTGTGGACCTTTCCTCCACAAGCTCAACCATTCTTCCTCTTGTTTATGATTTCGGAAGTTATGAAATTGCATGGTGATTATGATTCCCTTTTTTATGATGATAATATGAATTATCTTATAGTGTGATAAACCTTTGTATATTATTAAGCATTGAAAATCCATGTGAAATCTATTATTTTATATGAGGATTCATCGATGATATTCTAATCAAGTTTTACTATGCTTTAGCGGGTTCTTTGAATAATAAATAAGTGATTCTATTTTGTAACTCTCATGGCATTTACTCATGATTTGCATAGTTTTAAAGTTTGTACATGAGCCCACCATAATTTGAATGAAGATGTGTACCAAGCTTCTATTATTGTGAAGGCCTTATGGCTAGCTATGTGAAACTATCAATGATATGATTTTGAAAGGGCTATCATGCATGTTATGAAATAACGAATGCATTATGAAAGTTACGAAGCCCTATGTTGATGTTAAAGAAGCTTTGGTTTGGTGAGCTACTCTATGAACTATGATGATATTATGATGCTTTGCATATGATGACTATAAATATGATTAGAGTATTCCTTAGGATTGTGACCTAACACCAAGTGGACCTTGGTAGATAGCCATTGTCCCATAACTATGTTGCCACCATAGGTTTATGAATTAGCTAATGGATCCATATAAATTAAGTTGCATGATTGACTAAAATAGGTGGTGTTCTCGTACGACACATGTGAATCAAATACTGAAAAGGGTGGTATTCCCCTAAGGTTAATGAGATGTGTATACTGGTGTTCACGTAAGGTAATTATGAAGTATTTTCCGAACATGGTGAAGTTCCCATAAGATGAGTGCTTGGTTTACCCTGGCAAAGTAAACCACTGCTAGCCCGGTGTGGAGTGAACATCAAGATTCCAAGTAGTAGCTTGTTTAGTCTTCATGTCGATTATGGTCCCTTCCCATATATGTATAATATGTTATATGGCTTGATGATTCCTCATGCATATTTGACCATGACGTTGAGCATGCATGACATATTGAGCTTATATCTATTGAATATGATTATACATATTGTCTAATTATGGTTTATGTTCCTTGTTGCATTTGGACCCGCATACTTAGTACATTGCAAGTACTAACGCATACTTTTTGCCTACATTATCTAACCATGTACGGACCAGAATTCCTTTCCATCCTCCTCCTCCATGTGACTAGACAAGTCGAGTAGACATTTGCTATTGGTGAGTCCTCCACTTTCGGGGACAATATCCACTTACTTTCATGCCTTATTTAGATTTTGTCTACTTTGGATACTATCTTTTGAGGGTGAGCCTGGGAGATGTCTTGGCTCTCATTCTACTCATGATTAGAGTTGTTGTTGGATATTGTTATGGCTATGTATGATTGAGCTTGACTAGCTATACTATTCATTATTGAAGGTTTTCCTTAGTCCTCATTCCCTTATGTTCTTGCTATATGATGATGGTGATGAGATAAAAGTCCCAAGTCCTTAATTACCCCAATAGCGTAAGTCATACTTACCCGCCCCTTAGATTTATTTGCTATGTGATCCATGTTTATCCTTTTCCCCACAACATCTCTATAGCGTGAGTCCAAAGTCCCGTTTCCTTAAGAAGTATATACTGCATGTTTGTTGCTCTTCTATGCTTTTGCGAGACTAAAGAGGTCCTACGTATGCTTGAGAGGCTTATTTAGGATCCCTTTGGGTTCTCATTCGCCTTGTCACGTCTAGGCTCTTGGATTGGGCGTGACATTTGTATTGAGGTTAGACCTACTTTACTCAAAGAGATCAAGGACAAGCATTTTGAGGATGAAACTTTGAATTATCTTAGAAAAAAGATGGTCTGATAAAGTATAAGATGTTGCTTTTGACTCCAGTGGCATACTCAATTTTAAGGGAAGGATTTGTGTTTCTCGAGTGGATGGCATAATTTAGAGGGTATTGTTAGAGGCTCATGGTTCACCGAATTCCATTTATCTATATGTGACCAAGATTATTGAGATTTGAAGTGGATTTATTGGTGCCCTGGTGTAAAAAAAGACATCGTTGAGTTTCTAGTTAAGTGCCAAAATAGACAACAAATGAAATATAAGCACCAAAGGCCAATAGGTTTACTTCAGAGAATTCTTATTCCTAAATAGAAGTGGAAGAGAATAGTGATGGATTTTGAGGTTGGTCTTCCAAAGATCTTAGGAAAGCTTGATTCAATCTATGTTATGGTTGACAGGATAATGAAGTCATCCCAGTCAGAGCAGACCATAACACTCAACAATTGGCAAAGATTTATGACGTTGCATGCGGTGCTCCTTTCTATCATCTCAAGTCGTAGTAAGCAGTTTATAGTGAAGTTTTAGGGAAAGTTGCATAAGGAGTTGTGCATATAACTCACTTTTAGCATAATATTTCGGCCACAGACTAATGGGCAATCAGAAAGGATGATTCAAGTGTTGGAATACATGTTGAAGGCTTGTATGGTTGATTTTAAAGGCCATTGGGACAAGTTCTTACCACTATATGAGTCCTCCTATAACAATAGTTATCACTCCAATATTGACATGGTGCCATTTGAAACCTTTACAAGAGGGGAAGTAGATCGTCCATAGGGTAATTTGAGGCTAGATATGTGAGATGGGGGTTGATTTAGTAGAAGATGCACAGGATAAAGCAAGAGGCATAGGAATATACAAATCACAAAGTTAGGAATATGACATTTTAGACGGGTGAGCAGGTTCATCTAAAGTGTTATGAGATTTAGTAAAAAAGACAAACTCAGTCCTCGCTACATTAGCCCATTCAAGATTCTTCATTATGTAAGGGCATTGTGGCTTATGTTCCTTACCACCTAGTCTATTCGGAGTCTATCCAGGTTTTATGTGTTCCTATTAAAGAAGTACCATGGGGACAGATATTAAATCATTAAGTGGATCTCAGTATTATTGGATAAGTATCTTCAATATGAGGAAGAGTCAATTGAAATTCTTGATCATGTCACCCAAAAGCTGAGGACCAAAGAGATTAAGTTGGTAAAGGTCCAATGAAAATATCATTTGATTGAGAAAGTGACTGGGAAAATTAAGAAGGACATGAGAGATAAGTATTCTTAGTTATTTCATAATTTAGATACTATTCTACTCATACCTTAGCCCAATTGGGCATCTATTATAATAAACAGTCATTGTCGTTAGGGATAGACCTATGGGGAAAGAATTTAGGTCATAAAATTCTTGAGTAGTAACTTGAAAATTTTGAGCCTAGGCCAAACTTGAATCGAATTTGAGTCAGATGAAGTCTAGGAAAATATGATAATGGATTGAGGTTTGATTTAAGAGTTTGATACCTTGAGTTAATATCCAAAACAATAAAGCATCAGTATAACTTTATAAAATTGAATTCGGGTGAGTTAAACTCCCAAAATTGACCTTAGCACAAAAGGTTGATTTTAGAATATCATGGTTTGAGGGTGTGTTGTGAAATGGAGGTTTGGCATGCAAATAAGAGTTTTGTCTCCGTATACCCTGCCATAATGGGATTATTCCCACTATGATGGGATCGCCATAGCAGGATAAGAGACCG
This sequence comes from Solanum ossicruentum, assembly GCA_025774065.1. Lineage (NCBI taxonomy): Eukaryota > Viridiplantae > Streptophyta > Magnoliopsida > Solanales > Solanaceae > Solanum > Solanum ossicruentum. Next base: position 609,228 of record JAOTQR010000079.1, read on the forward strand.
CCATGGTAGGATAGTTGTATGTTTAAGATAGAATTGTTCCAACATCATTCTTATTTCTTCTACTTCCTTCTTGAAAGACTAGAAGCGACCTAGTTTCTTCAATTTTTAACATGTTTCTTTGAGTCTAACTTATGATTTGATTCTTAGACTTTAAAATTTATTGAACTTCTCCTAGGGGAAGATTTTGACCTGAAATTGATGATGGAAAAAGCGGTAGTTAGGGAAAGATGATCATGAAAGTGGATGAGAGCTAAGATTTTGATATAATTTGGGTATTGTAGGATATTGTTCATTGATTCTTTGTACTTTTGTTTGTTTTAGACCAAGAATGAGCTAATGCTTTGGAAAAGAGAAAACTCTAGTTCTTTCGAGATACCAAAGCTTGTTTAGAGGAAGGTGATAGTTTGAACTACCCTTTGTGTTATATGTGCTTGTTAACTACATCGTTAATATTACTACATATATGTGAATAGGAAATGGTGGATTGAACCTAATGAAATAACAATCTGTGATCAAATTGCATGCAACAAACCTGTTACTTCATTGTGCAAGTTTATAAAATATTCATTGTGGTTGTGATTGTGATTATGGTTGTGGTTGTAGGATCGAGTGTCATATTCTAACACATAATTAGATTGGATGTCATGTTTCTGTCATATTTTGACGCACTAACTGTTTGAGTATAGGTTCCACAAGAGAACTATCATTAACTGTGCATTTGAGCTTGATATGTGAAATTGATATATTAAGCAAGATTTGGTAAATTGTTACTCTTTTTGTATATATATGGTTTACTATATTGTGGACACCTGTATATATTTTGCTTATAAGAATAGTTGCATGATCCTGCCAATACACTGTTGTTGTGTGTACTAATACTGCACTTGCTCTTCCCTTGAGCATATTCAGACAGTTATTAATAAGATCTCAGTTATGTGATTGCTGATACGTTGAATTCAAGGGTGAGCCAGCTATTTTAGGCTATCGTGGATTCATTTGAAATCCTAGTCCATTCCTTTCAGACTTAGATATTTTTAGATATTATTTTATTTATGTTTTGCGGGGTTACACCTCCTCATTTTAGACTATTAAAAGATTTTCAATATAATGACTTTCAGGTTCTATGAGATGATTTTCCACGCTGCTTTAGTTTATTTTTTTTGAATTTATAGGAACTCAATATTTGACTTGTTAATTTAACTTGTTTCTACTCCTTATATGACTATCTTGTTGACCCAAACTTTTCATCAAGGGTGTTCATACTTTAGGACAAGTAAGAAAATAAAAAAGAAAAGCACTTGGCTGGACAGATTACTAAGATCGATACAAAATAGCTTCATATATACGTAGTTTATATTCTTCCCCTATTTGATATCGAATTAATCAACTACCCAAAAGTGAAAAACCTCAAAAAAGAAATAAAATATCAATGGATAAAGTGAAGAATATGAAGTGGGATAAATACATTAACCAGTAGATTCATGTACATGAATCAATATGTTAATTGAAATTACAATTGCACTCGACGACACTTCATCTCTTAAAATGTTTTCATGATACACTCATTAGAAATACTTTTAAATACCTTTTTTCTACATAAGGAACTATGCAACCATCTAAGAAGACATCGTGCATTCGATTCCACAAATCATTCTTGACAAACTTCATGGCTAAAAAAGCTCTTTCAACTGTAGCAGTGGCAATGGGTAGAAGCAAAGCAAACTTCACAAAAGAAATACAAGAGAATAATTTGAATGTTTCTTCATCTCAATCAACTTTCTTGAAAGTTCCTCAAGTCCACTCAAATTGGAGAACATTTTATCAATATCACAAACATCAATAATGTAATTAGAAAGTTGATTCTCAAGAACTCTCACGTTGAATTCATCAAAGTCATTAGGATATAATTCAGTCATTCTCATTATTTTTTTTATGTCAAAAATAGAAAAAGAATCAATTGGATTCAAGCAAGCTACTCCATTGAGCAAATCACTGTCACACCCCTCCCTGGGGTCGTGACCGGTGTCCGATAGGGACACGAAGTCGCCTAATAAGTCGATTTCCTTCTAACTGTATTCTACAATTGTACCGAATTTTCGGCAGAGTCTTCTCTGTTTTACTGACTATCCTCACCTGCAGCAGCTCCCAGAAATTTAAATAAAACATGTACA
>JAOTQR010000079.1:622024-665053 GCA_025774065.1 Solanum ossicruentum
GTCAGCCAAATACCTCTTTATAAAGAGCTCCAAAGCAGCTCCACAAGTAAGGTTCACTTGAGTCCACAAAAAAAAAACCAAAAATAGTTATGTTCTCTAAATTTCCTCTCAGCTTTTCTCAACTTTGTGAAGCAGCCAAAAGACTTTTCTAGGGTTCTTAAGGAGCCTATAAACCTCAAAGAAAAAGGTAAGTAATTATATTTGTGTATTTAGTATAGTTTTATCATGAAAAATAAGAAATAGATGCTGGTTACACTAGTTGAAATTGTTGGACAGATTCTCTGCAGAAAGTTGCTGCACCTTTTCCTTTTTGTTTTGGTGATTTATCTATGGTTTGTAAGTTGTATTATGAAGAGAATTGGTGTTCCTAACATGGTTTGAGTTATAAATATCACCCTAAGGTTGCTTACCTGATTTTGGTTTCATTTAACAAGCGCGTTTTATCGTGTATCTTAAACGTTTTGTTGATTGAAACTTGTGGGCTATTGTATATAAGGCTATTAGCCCACATCCTTAATAACTGATTCTCTACTGTTTGGGGACTAGTTAAAGGCCATTTGTATGTGTAAATATTGCTGAAATAGTTTGGTTAAAGTTGGAATAGGTTTGGGATTGTCGACGTCGAAATGTAGCGAAGGAAGACAACGTTATGCTGTCCGTTTTTAAATTGTATGGAATTGTGATGTGTTGTGCTTTATGGGCTGTTGTAAGGATTTTATGGCATTAATATAGGCTATTCATGATGTGTATGTGTGAATTTGTGTTGGAAATTACAATTAGAGGCGGAAAGGTTAAAGGAATACGCTTGGGTTTATAAACACCCGCTTGCTGTCCGTGTGTTGTTTTGTAATGTAATTAGGCTGCCAAGATGTGTCTATTGGGTGCTAATGCTAGTTTTATCCCTTACTATGTTGTAGATAAGTATTTGGAGGAAGGGAAGGTTATCTTGAGGTAGTAACAAGGTCCGACGACGAGGTATGTAAGGTTACTTGATTTCGTATCACTTGTCATGAAGCATAGATGTCTCCTTGGTACACAAAGGCATTGCCACCTCCGACGCAACTATTAACCATGTTTCCACTCTTTTGCATGTTCATATGATTCCATATATAGTCACCCTCAAATCTGCATACATGTTTGGGTATCAAGTTACATAAGTTCCTGTTTCACTATAAAGTTCATGAGTTGATCTATTTCATACGCATTTCTTCATTTGTGTAATGTACTCTTTTCATTGTCATATTGTCTTGTGTGATTATCCACATGTTATATGCTACATACACAGTCCTACAACTCCAATATTGTGACCACCAAAAGAATCATCTCAAAGGTAATTAAAGGATACAGTATACAGTTTTTGATAGGTGGTAGCCCGAAGGGTTTAGTATAACCTAACCAGCGACGATCCTATCAATGGGGGATAGCCCGAGGGGTTGAGTATAACCTAGCCAGGGACGAATCCGATACAGTTTTACCACTGATCAGTTGGTCATTTGTTTTACAGCTGTGTGCAGATTTTTACAGTAAAGGTAAAGTAAAATAAAGAATATAAAGTACATGATCCCATAGTATAACTAAAGGTGGTTTCTTATGTTACACCAGTGTACAGTTTCATTTGAGTTGTTACTTGATATACAGTATATCCTACATTACATATTCAGTACATTATCTGGTACTGACGTCCCTTACGGGGGACCTGCATTTCATGTTGGAGGTACAGGTGCTAGTAGATCTCCCTAGTAGGAGTACAGGATATTCAGCTGTTGTCACCAAGCTCCAGGTTGCTTCGGGGCTTGTATATGTCTAGAGGTTACATGTTTTTATTACATAGCTTGTTGAGGTGGGGCCTGTCCCGACCCTTATCAAATATTTTTCTTTATTTAGAGGCTTTGTAGACTATGTGAAGCAAAGTGAAGTCATGTCTCGTACCATAGACAATGGGGCTCCAACGACCTAGTCATATGCATTTTTTTAGCTTGTTATCACTATTTATCTTATTAAAGGCATGTCAAATGTAGAAACCCCTCATAGTATGTATAAAAAACGCATAAACACAGGTTGGTTCTCCCGAGCCTTATCGACAACGGGTGCCAGTCCGCCCTAACGGGACTTTGGGGCGTGACAAATAAATCCTGTAAGTTTGTTGTTACTTAAGTCGAAGCGTTGAAGGTTTCTCATGTTGCCAATTGAAGTGGGAATCGATCCTTCCAACTCGTTTTTATATAGTACAAGCTCCTAATAAGCTGGTTAAATTCCCAACTTCATCTGGAATTCGCCCTTTGATTTTGCTGCTATAGGAATAAATATTCATAAGAGATGTGGAAAGGTTCCCTACAGATGCTGGAAGCATGTCGTTTAGAGGGTTTGAAGATAGCATAAGATATATCAAATTTCTGCAATTGGTCAAGGAAGTCAGGGAGCTTAAAAACGGATCACTGGTTAAATTGTTTTCTCCCAAGGCTAGGACTTGTAGACGAGTCAGATATCCAAGAGAATTGGGAATCAAGCCGGTGAGTTTAATATGTGAAAGGTCTAAATTAGTAAGTTTTGAACAATTGGAGATAGAATGAGGAATAGTCCCTACAAGATTGGTTAAGTTAGCCGAATAAAGCTCTTCAATGTTGGGTAAAAGGGAATCTATGTTTGGTGGGAGGGTTCCTGATAGATTACTTGATGAAAGAGCAATTATTCTTAGCCATAATATGTTGAAGGTTTCCATATCAAGTGAACCACTAAAACTATTCAACGCAAGACTAAGCTTCTCCAACTCAATGAGATTTCTTATCTCTTTGGGTATTTCACATTAGCAACATATGAAGAAAGAAGTTTAATTACCTAGTCTCCGGAAACGTGTGTCGCATATTTGTCTCTTTTTATTATTAAAAAAACTTCTATATATTTAAAAAGTTGCATTATGAAATATGAAGTGCTAAAATAAAAATATTAATTTTATTTATTAAATAACATCCATAAATATGGAATAGTGTATTTATCATCAAACAAGAAATATACAACAACAACAACAACATACCCCCGTGCCTCAAAAGGCTCCCGCTCATTGCAGGGTGAGGGGGGGTCGGATGTACGCAGCCTAACCCTTATGTTTAAAAACATAAAGCGGCTGTTTCAAGAAATATGTGAAGCTATTTTTTTTTCTGTCTTAGGAACACTACTTTAGTTTCACCTAGGTTCTTTCAAATCTATTTCCCATGCCAAGTATCTGTTCACTGGATGAGAGATTATTAATTCATCTAAAGTATGCATGAGAAATTGCTGGTTTGTCATCACAAACAATCCTATGTGGTTAAGAAATGAAATTAATAATGTAAACAACAATCAATAAATTAGTAATTATCAAAATTAAATAAAATATAACATCACTATTTTATATGAGAAGTAAAACGGGAAAAGGGAAGTAATCCCAAAGAGGGAAATCTCTTATTATTATTTTTTTATGGGATTTTATTCAAGTCATAATGAACCATTCTTGATGAAGAGATTTTTTCCACAACACAACTGAGTGATTTAGGTGAGAATAAATTCTTAATACTCAAAGGAAATAACTTAATATGTAAAGGAGTGTAGCATTTAGTGGGTGATATAAGATAATATTATATTATTTTTAAAAAAATAAATATGTAAAGTATGATATACCTAATTTTACGAGAGACAATGAATTTACGTGTTCCATATTTTGGCCCTATCTTGAAAGATATATAATGGATCATCTTTTTCTATTCATTATTTAAAATAGTATTTTTCTTCAAACAACAATGTCATTAATAAATTTACGATACCATACGAAAAGTCGAATAGAAAAATTTAAAAAAAAATTGAGAAAGATATAAAGAATTTAAAAGTAAAAAATATATGTGGAGAAGAAAATAAAAAAGTCTTGAATTGAGAGGGAAAAAAGGATTAGTTACTATTTATGCTTATCTTTGTGAAGTTTATGTGTAAACGTAAATGCTTACAAGAATGTTGGAAAATTGATACGTCGGTGGTAATTTATAGTATATATATTTATCCATTTACATGTATTTTAAAGTAACAATAATTTGGAATATTTACAGACCTAAGTTACATGGAGGATGGAAAGTAAATTAATAAACCATTTAAGATAGCTTTTAAAAGACATTTCGTGAAGAAAATAAAAGTTTGATTTAGTGTTAAAAATATATATGTAATAACCATCATAAATGTAGAAATAACTACAATTTGGTATGAAATAATTGAGAATATAAAAAGTAAGGAGAAAATAGAGAACAAGTCCAAAAAGAAAAAAAAAAAAAAAAAGAGGGAAAAAATAGTATTATTCTTTATTTCTAGCTATATCCGTAAATAAAGATATATAGAATGCATCAGTTACAGATTTAATTGGCAACATAATGACTTTTCTGTTGGTTACAATCTTTTCATTAGCTAATTTCCATCAAAGGATACAGAAAATTAAATTAATTATAATGACCTTGCAATGCTCATAAATGATCATTAAGCCACTAAATTAATGACATATAATATCTATTTAATATTTTATTAATTAGATATTTTATAATTTTATTTAGTATAGAGGCAAAATGGTAATTCAACTTTACAATTTGGAGCTTTCTACTTTTAGTTGTATATAATATGATATGATGATTAGTTCAATATTAGTAAGTTTAATTCGTAAGTTCAATATAGTATGAGTTATACTTTTTGCTATCACTTTGAATACATATCAGTAAACCTATTTTCATCAAGATATAGAAGTTGCATCTTGGTTAAGTTGCCAATTTCCTGTGGTAAACATCCCTTGAGATTATTCCTCCATAGTGAAACATGTTGCAACGAGGAGATATTGAACATGGAGATTGGGATAGAGCCGCTAATCTGGTTTATCTCCTTGCCTAAGTCCACCAATTAACAAGATTTCTGATTTCTTGAGGAATTATCCCTACATTTAATGTGTAATTTAAAAAACTGAGGTGTGAATACAATAGTACTAGCATTCATAGGATAAAACATACTTGTGAAATGGTTATGTCCGAGAGGCAAGGCCTTCAGATTAATGAGTCTTCCAATTTCACTATATATTGGTCCATCAAACTCATTTTGTGATAAAGACAATATTTGAAATTGTGAGCAATTTGACAAGCTTCTAGGCATATGACCATGAAGTTTGTTTTTGGTTAGATAAATCCCTTTGAGTATTGGGAGACCATTGCATAAATCATTGGGAAGATTTCCTGATAAGCTATTGTTTGTGAATGCAATAACTTCGATTCTAGAAATATTGAAAATTATGAATGGTATAGAACCCTTAAACTGATTATGTTGTATGGACAATCAGTTCAGGTTTTGAAGATTGTCAATCTCTTCCGGGATGTTTCCTTCAAGTAAATTGACAGATATTTCTAAATTCTCCAACCTTGAGGCATTTGAAAGTGACAAAGGAATGGAACCAATGAAACTGTTATTCCTAAGATTTAGAACTTGAAGTTGGTGTAAGAACCCAAACCAAGAAGGAATTTCCCCTCTGAAACTGTTGAAACTTAAATCAAGAAACTTAAGCCGACGCAAGCGTACCATTTCTTGAGGCAAATTTCCCTGGAAATTGTTGCTTCCCAAGTCAAGAGAAACAATAAATGTGAGATTTCCAAAATCACAGGGAATCCTGCCTGTAAGAGCCATGTTGAAAAGATTCAAGGACTTCACTCGCTGGTGACGAGAACCACAAGTGACTCCTACCCAACGACAAACAAAAATGGTAGGAGACCAACTTCCATTTAAGAAGTGAAAAGGGTCTGAAATGATTTGAGACTTCAAAGAGAGAAGAGCTAATTTATCAATATTAATATTGGTTTGGGTCATAGCTGAACTAGCCATAACATAGTAAAGCAACAAGAGAGTTGTTGAGAAAAAACAAGTGAAGGTTTTCTCCATAACTACAAATGTTAATATGAAAATGTTATGGATAGTAACATGTGGTGTTGAGGCTTTAAATAACAATAAAATCTCCATGATTATTCTTTTAAAAACAAATTACTTTTATTTATTCATTCTGTCATATGACTCATATCAATACTTTTACCATCAAATTGATACGAAATGTGAATTCCAAAGAATCGTGCAAGTCAACCAAGTCTTTGCAACCTAAAATATGGTGGCAAAGTTGTTCCTCTAATTAGTTCAAAGACTTTTTAAGTTGTCTCTACTAAAGTTGTATCGAAAGTTGAAAGGAGTTCGAAATGATTTGAGATTACTAAAAAAAAAAGAATCACAAGCACATGATAGTTCATATATGAATCTGATAAAAACATAAAAATAAAATAGATCAGATGGTATCGCTTCTCACTTCAGGAGATAAAAAGTACAAAATAATCAAAATAATTGGGAGGTGTTTGACTAAGCTCATAGGCTCGTTAAACTGACTTATAAACATTTCTTTTAGCTTATTTACATGTTTAAGTACTTATAAAATAAAACCAACCAAAAATCATAAGTTGATCATCCCTAACTTATTTAATTTTTGGTTTATGAACACTTTTAATTTGTCCAAGTCTATGTACTATTTTATCCTTCATTTTAAAAAAATTCTCAAAAATATTCTTTCCAATATAAAACTCGTAACTTCCTCTTCAGTAAGAGATACACCTTTCCTCTTGGAATGAAAATACACGTCAAACTATTCTCCTTTTTTGCATTTCATATGATTGAGAAACACAACTCTCTCTTTTATAAATAAATATAAAGATGTAATCTGTTTTACACCATCTGGTATGCTCCCTTGAAGTAAATTGCAAAATAAATGCAAAATCTCCAAACTTTTGAGGCATTTGATATTGATGGAGGAATTGACCCTTTGAGATTGTTTCCATGCAAGTTTAAATATCTCAAGCACATGAAACTTCCAAACCAACAAGAATTTTCCCTTTGAAGCTGTTGAAACTTAAATTTAAAAATTTAAGCCGGTCCAAGTATGCCATTTCTTGAGGCAAATTTTCATGTTTAATTGTCGCTTCCCAAGTCAAGAGAAACAAGAAATGTGAGATTTTCAAAATTGAGGAGGGGGGAGGGGAGGGGAGGGGAGGGGAGGGGAGGGGGCCCACGCCTGTGACATCCATGATAGAAAGATTCAAGAACTTCACTGATGAAGAGAGAACCACAAGTGACATCTAATACCCAATGGCAAACAAAATCAACTTTCATCCAAAAAAGTGAAAGAAGTTTGAAATAATTTAAGATTTTAAAGAAAGAAGAGAATATTGATGATCGTAATGTTGGTTTGGGTCACAATTGAACTAGCCATAATAACATAGTGAAGCAATAAAAATGTGAAGGCTTTCTCCATTAGTGTAAATATTATTTACTACGTACTTAATTGTTAATTAGTAAATAGTTTTACTTTCATTTTCTCTAGAATTGTGTAGTTATAAGTCCTGCTGTATTTACTAACTTACTAGTGTTTGACTTGAAAAAAAAAAAGTCATCCAATAACTAGTGTTTGGCTTGGAATTTGGAAAGATTTATGAACAGAAGGTTGGAAAAAAAGTTCAAGTGGCAGACCAAGAAAAAAAATATAAATAGTGCTTGACTTGGAAAAGAATCATCAAATGTAAGGATGCTCATGATATACATAGTATACAATTTCTTGTAAGTAGATACTTCTAAATGGTTCTATTGGTTTAGAATGTGTCAGCATTAGACTTAAAAAAAGAAAAAAAAAAAAAGGGAGTTTTTCATATTACGATAGTTATAAGTGACTCCTACCTAGTGACAGGTAGAGTTAATCTGTATGCAGAATTTTATGTTAGCAATATCACCTTATAAGTTGAAAAATAACGAATAAAACATGTAATACTATATTAAAAAAATTTAAAATAAAACTCATTTTACGTACACGACTATATATTTTCTAAAAAAATAAAATTAAAAATTATTATAACTTTTTCTTCATGAATTTTTCTTTGAAAAATAACGAATAAAACATGTAACACCATATTAAAAAAAGCTTCTTTTTTAAATAAAACTCATTTTATGCGCATCTATATAATTTCTAAAAAATATATTAAAATTTATTATAATTTTTTCTTCTTGAATTTTTTTTTTGAAAAATAACGAATAAAATATGTAACAATATATTAAAAAGAAACTTTTTTAAATAAAACCATTTTACGTAAATCACTATATATTTTCTAAAAAAATATATAATTAACAATTATTATAACTTTCCTCTTCATGAATTTTCTTTTTTTAAAATGTATTCAAAATAGAGCCTTACATGTATAAAAAAAGACATCCATTTCAAATTCAAACCTGCAACCACACCTAACCAACTAAGTTGCGCATGCCTTTGTGACAAGGAGTGTCACTTTATATAATAATATTCAACATATTTTTTTTATCTTTAATTATATATACATATTAAGTAATTTTTTTAATGAAGTAGTGTCACGTGATACCTTTTGGATCTTAGTTAATTCACCCCTGGAGTTAGTAGATAAATCCAAGTTACGTGGCGCGTATTACCACACAATTAATAAACCTAAAAAGTGTTAACCGTTGATGAACCCTTCCAATCAAAACAAGCTTAGTTTTCATAACACCTTTTAAAAATGAGAGAATTACATCAAAACACCCTTTGGTCAATTTCTTCTTTGACAGGCTTCTGCTGAAGCTTCTTCTAATTATTCTTCTTTTTAGCGCAACATGATTTATTTTGAGCGAATTAAATTTAAAAGATATAGGAGAATATCATTTTTAATATTTGTAATTGTTTAGAAATGATTTGAGTGGCCAATGTATACTTCTTAAATGGTGAGCATATACTCACATAGAGTTAAATTGTATTAGGTGTATACTGAGCGTATACTCATATAGACTTAAGTTGTATTAGGCTTTTTGAGTATATCGTATTTAACAAGTTATATTGTATAATCAATATACTTTTTATAACGTGTAGCTATTTTTTATATAATAAAAATATGAATGTATTTATTGTTAATTAATTATTTTATTGTATATATTAAAAACTGTCTCTTAAAAAATGTGACCCATTTTTCTTGGGCAACCAAACCTAAGAAATGCAGACTATGAAGACACTTCTAGTTACAAAATTATCCAAAGATCAATAGACTCCACAGCTAGTTTGACACCATATTTTACGAGCATTGCAAGATTGCTTTCTTTTCACCTTTCTTTTGCTATTGGACTCTCACAGAATACCTCATAAGAAATTCTATCTATTTTACTCTCTCCACGACATTCTTTTGACTTGATTCGATGTTTTAAAAAAAAGTAAGACTTTTAAAACTTGTGTTTTAAAACAATTCTTAAATATCTTGTGTAGGTGATAATCATTTCATTAACGATAAAAAGAAAATTCTAAAGTTAAATTATTTTCAATTAGAGTAAGATGGCATTCTTTTTTATACGGACAAAACAAAATGGTGTCACATAAAATGGGGTAAAGAGAGTAGTAAATATAGCATGCCTTCGCAAAGCATCAACCACAAAGTTACTACTCCCTCCATCCCATTTTATGAGTTAGTTTGAGGAAAAGAAATTTTTTTTAAAATTTATCGTCTAATATAAATTATACATGTTTCTGTGACTATAAAACATTTTATTAAGTGTAAAATATAGAAATATGTTATTCTACTTATACTAACTAAACTGAAAGTGAAGGGGCAATTTTTTTCAAAACTCTTTGAGATTAATTTTTTTTTTTTAGGAATTAAAAAAAAAAGGTCACCACCAATGAAGATCCTTTTTTTTTTTAGGAATTCTAAATATCCCCAAGTAGGCCTAAATGAGGAAGTCAAAAAGGCTCTTTTGGGAGGAACTGGATAAGATTGTGCGAAGCATACCGGAGACAGAGAAAATCTTTATTAAGGATGACTTTAATGGGCATACAGAGGAAACTATTAGCAGGTTTGGAGATGTTTACGGAGGCTTTGGTTTTAGGGAGAGGAATGGAGGTGGGACGCTTCTCTTGGATTTTGACAAAGCCTTTGAGTTAGTTATTGCTAACTCTTGTTTCCCAAAGAGGGAAAATCACTTGATTACCTTTCGTTCTACGGTAGCTAAGACTCAGATAGATTACCTACTTCTCCGCAAGGGTGATAGAAGTCTATGTAAGAATTGCAAGATTATTTTGAGCAAAAATATTTCCACTCAACATAGCTTTTAGTGATGGATTTAGAGATCAAGAGAAAAAAGAAGAAGAATGTTATTTATGCCCAACCAAGGATTAGATGGGGATGCCTTAATCCTGCTATTTCTCGAGAGATGGAAGAAAAGTTGGGAAACTTAAAGGCGTGGAGTAATGACGGTTATGTGAACAACATATGGGACACTACTGCTGGTTGCATTAGAAAGGTAGCTATCGAGGTACTAGTGGTTCCAAGAGAGACCTTTGGTGGACGTCAGGGCGATTAGTGGTGGAATGATGAAGTTCAGGGCAAAGTGAAAGATAAGAAGGTCGCTTACACAGAGTAGTTAGAGTGCAGGGAGAAAGATGAAAAACAAAGGCTCAAGGAGATCTATAAGATGACTAAGTCAGAAGCAAAGACAAAATTTATTTTGTACATGGCAGAGGGTAAGAAAGCAGTGTTTGAGCACCTATATGAGGAGCTAAGTGATAATGGTGGGGAGAAAAGATTGTATAGGCTTGTTAAAGAGAGAGAAAGGAAGACTCGCGACTTGGACCAAGTGAAGTGCATCAAGGATGAGGAGGGTGAGATGTTGGTGGATGACACTTCCATTAAACTAAGGTAGCAAGCTTACTTTCATAAACTCTTAAATAAAAAAGAAGATAGAGATATTGAGCTGGGTAAGTTAGCATACTCCAAAAGTCATCGTGATTTTGGTTATTGCAGGCGATTCAGAGTTAAGAAGGTTAGAAGGGCTATTAGTAGGATGAAGAGGGGGAGAGCGATCGGACCCGATGAGATTTCGGTAAATTTTTGAAAGAACATGATCAAGGATGGCATAGCGTGGTTGACTAGACTGTTCAATGCTAAGATGCTTGATGAATGGAGGAGGAGTACAATGGTTCCATTGTACAACAACAAGGGGGATATTCAAAACTATAACAATTACAGGGGTATCAAGTTGTTAAGTTACACTATGAAGGTCTGGGAGAGAGTGGTGGAGATGAGAGTGAGAAAAGTAGTGTCTATCTCAAAGAATCAATTTGGATTCATGCCGGGGCGGTCGACTACTGAAGCAATTCATCCTGTTCGGAGGTTAGTGGAGAAATATAGGGAAAGAAGGAAGGACCTTCATATGGTGTGCATTGATCTCGAGAAGGCCTATGACAAAGTTCCAAGGAATGTCCTATGAAGGTGTCTAGAGGTGAAAGGTGTCTCAATGATGTATATCAAGGTGATTAAGGCCATATATGATGGAGCCAAAACTCGGATAAGAACGGTAGAAAGAGACTCAGATTATTTTTCTGTTGAGATGGGACTCCATCAAAGATCTGTGTTGAGCCCTTTCCTATTTGCCTTGGTGATGGATGAGCTGATGCGATTTATCCAAAACTAGGTACCATGGTGTATGTTATTTGCACATGACATAGTACTGATTGATGAGACTCAGACTAAAGTTAATAATAGGTTAGAGGCTTGGAGACCTGCCTTGGAGTCCAAAGGATTCAAACCGAGCAAGACCAAAGCTGAATGCTTGGAGTGTAAATTCAGTATTGCGAGTGATGAAGCAAACATGATGTGAGACTTGCTACTCAACTTATCCCCATGAGGAAAAACTTTAAGTACCTAGGGTCCATCATCTAGAGTAGTGGCAATATCAATGATGATGTCACACATCATATTAGGGCAGCATGGACTAAATGGAGGCTTGCTTCTGGAGTATTGTGTGACAAGAACATACCACCTAAACTCAAAGATAAGTTTTACAGAATGGTGGTTAAATCATCTTTGTTGTATGGGGTGGAGTATTGGGCAATTAAAAATGCACATGTATGGAAGATGCATGTCGTTGAGATGAGGATGTTGAGATGGATGTGTGGTCATACCAGGAGTGACAGGATTAGGAATGAGACCATTCGGTTGAAGCTAGAGGTGGCCCATGTGCTGATAAGATGAGGGAAGCAAGACTGCGATGGTTTGGACATGTGTAGAGAAGGAGCACCGATGCTCCTGATATTCCTGTTAGGAGGTGCAAGAGGTTGGTTATGAGAGTTACACGGACGGATAGAGATAGACTAAAGAAGTATTGGGGGAAGGTGATTAGACAAGATGGCGATGGTTGATCTCACCGAGGATATGACCTTAGAAAGAAGTGGAGATCGCAAATTAAAGTAGTAGGCTAATTGGTTAGTAGGATTAGGTGGTTATCTAGCCTTGGGGTATGGTGGGGTAGAGGACTAGTCGTGTTTTATATCATGTGTTATCATTATCTGTCGTTTATGTGTTAATTTTATCATATTTACATACTATCATGTGCTTTTGATTATTAGTCGCTCTTTTTGTTCCCTTTCCTATCCTTTTTGTCATATCTAGTTTATTCTACTTATGGATTTTGAGATGAGGGTTCCCAGGAAACAACCTCTCTACTTGTATGAGGTAGTGGTAAGATCTGCGTACATTTTACCCTCCCCAGACCCTACATGTAGGATTCCACTGGGTATGTTGTTGTAGGAATTCTAAATGTGAAATAAGACTACTTTCAAATATATACAATAAACTAATTAATCTACAACAAATATAGCCATATTTTTATTTATATAGAAAATAGCAAAAAATCACAGAAAATATATAATGATTATACAAATATAGTTTATCAAAAGTCATAGAAAATATATACTAACTATATAATATAAATTATTTATATATGAGGCATGCACCAAATATACAACACGATACACTGAAGAGCTAAATATAACTTAATTATGCATGTCTATACAACGAATGATCATTTTTTTTAATAATTACTTTGCCCGAATAGCCAACTACTATAATTATCCTGTCATATAAATTGAGACTAGTTTTTGAAGACCGTGCATTGCACGACCCAAATAGATGTTATTTTTCTTTCTTAATTTTTGTGATTTAGATAAAACTTTTTAATTGTTTGAATTTTTAATATTTTTAACTAGTCTTTAAATGATACACATAATAGAAATGAAATAGTAAAATTAGGTAAACACTGTAATAGCCACCGCAAAATTAAATGGACACCTTATTGTAATTTCATAACTGAAGTAGAAGAAATAATTAAATAATAATTAATAGAAATGACACAAGCAGACACAACGTGAAAATATTGGTACTGTTGAAACTTGATATCGAAACATTAGATTTAAGATGTCATGCCTGAACCATCAAGCCAAGCAACTCAATAGTCATCTGCTTGCTTTAGTTGCATGCTTGAAGCTGCTGAAGCAGGAACGGCGATTCTAAACTCCTCAATCTAGCGGCTTATTATATAGGAGAATATGGAGAGTAATAAAAGTTATTGTACTTGCAATGTATAATAGATTGGGTTTCCAACTAAATAACCTCTTTTGAATTTTTTTCCATAATGTATTCAAAAGGGAAATAATTGACCCTATAATGTAGAAAATCTGAGAAATGAAAAGGAAAAGGAAGAATAAAGAGACCACAACAAAAATCAACCAGAGAAGGTAAACTTACAAGCCCTGCCTACCCCTGTATAAAAAAGTGTAGTCATTCATATTTACTGCTTTGGTGAAAGAAGCAAGTAAAGTTCAGCGAGGCACCGGAGAGGAAGGAGGGGGTTAGACATTATAAAACGAAAATTTACTGCCTGGGAATGTCCATCTTCAAATGATTTGAACTTCTCCCATTCAGAACAAGCAAAACTATGATTTAGCTCAGCTCAGCTAGTATAACGAATGGCTGTTCCAAGCCAGTCGTCAGGTATGCCACCCTTCAAGACTCCGCTAAGGGCTTTCACTGAGTGATCTGTTCCTGCCTGAATCAATTCAAATAAATGACGAACTAGTTGGATGGAAATATTAGTTTCCCTTCCTAACTCTCGCTTTAGTTTCCAGTATAACCATTACCTTTGTTATGTAGACATCAATCCCAAGCTTGGCAATCATCGCAGCTTCTGTTATTTTTGTTACCATCCCACCAGTTGTGTCATGGGCA
This sequence comes from Solanum ossicruentum, assembly GCA_025774065.1. Taxonomy (NCBI): domain Eukaryota; kingdom Viridiplantae; phylum Streptophyta; class Magnoliopsida; order Solanales; family Solanaceae; genus Solanum; species Solanum ossicruentum. Next base: position 636,148 of record JAOTQR010000079.1, read on the forward strand.
GCTACGGTGAATTCAACTGTTGATGAAAGATTCAGGAACACCAAGTAAGTAAATTGTCTCTCAGATAGTTCAATGCAAGTTAAAGTTGTCCTATACTGACCGGGCTTACTTGTATCTTCTAATTTAGGATTCACTACCAACCAGCTTCCATCTTCACGTACAGCTTCAACAAGTAAACATCGTAACGATATGATGCAGCTAGCTTACTGTAGGTGCTTTATGGAAAAAATAATATACTCAAAACAACAAAACCAACTGTAGGGCTAAAATGGAGCATTTACTGATTTCCCGGATAAGTACAGCGCCAGGTTCTACTGGTGGACGATCATATACACCAAGCACATCCGTCTTTGCTCAAGATGTATAGGATAATATTTATAGAACACAATCTCATGTTGATCAAAGATAATGCATCAAAAAGATGATATGATCACTAACAGCTTATGCGTTGGGCCTAGTTAGGGGGTTCTGTATTCATTGTGTGCCCGACTTGAGATGAACCTAGAAATAGAATCTGTAGTGTCTGTTTTAATATGCAAATATATTGCAGGTTTTGATGCAATTTTCCCAAAAAGAATGTAAATGGACTGTACATACTACATAGGGATACAACATACCCAGTGTAATCCCACAAGTCACACAATACACAGGGATGATGTTTTATATATAGACAGAGATATCCTGGTAAAAAGAGCACTTGGACCCACCTAGAGTGTTTTCTCAATGTAGCATTCAAGTCCTGAGCATAATTAGTACATTTGTGTAAAAATGAGGAATCTAGAAAGTTATATGGAGTAACAAACTCAAAATTATATTTATTGAAGATATTTGTACTTGCAAATCACCCGCATGAACTGTGTCAAAATGCATTCTATTTTTTTTTTCTGATAAAGTAAAAGTTGTATCAAAATGCACTATCAATATAGCGATGGTGTTGGATACAAGAAAAACAACAAACTCCGGGTTTAGTTCAGCTGCCAAATGACGTATTATCACGTCTCCACTCAGAATAGTGCACTCCTGAACAAGTGAAAGGATAAGTACATGATCACCAAGTTGATGTTCAATTATACTTGAAAAACACACCTGTACTGTATCCAGGACTGCATCCCCATGCAGAACCTGGAATTCAAATGAAATAGTGTTACAGCATTCTGTCACTAAATCAGAAAATTGAAGCGAATGCAATAACAAGGTGACCAAATTACAGTTCTTCACTTTGTCACAATATTTTATTTCACTGATATCTTATGAAAGAATAGTGAAGAAATGTTTTATGAAGAACAATTTAATAGAACTGTTCCTTGCAATCAAGAAAAAGACTCAAAAATGTTTGGTCAAGGCAGAGCAGAAAACTAATCAAGGTACATTTGCAGAACATCTTTGCTTATTTGCTAACATAGCTTTGGTTATTTCACACAGATTAACATTGTTTATAATAAATATGACATTAATTCAAGTAAAACATTATTTTGACAAGCTCTCCGACTGCAGAGATAAACTTAATTGGTATTCCCTCTGTCTCATTTTATATGACACCCTTTCCTTTTTGGTCCGTCCCAAAAACAATGTCACCTTACTCTAATTAGAAACAATTTAACTTTTAAATTCCCTTTTTACCCTTAATGAAATGATTCTCGACCACACAAATATTTAAGAATTATTTTAGACCACAAGTTTTAAAAGTCTTCCTCTTTTCCTTAAACACAGTGCAAGTCAGAGGGAAATGGGACGGAGGGAGTATTTGATAGTTCCGTTCATAAATAATTAAGTGATGAACTAGCATAAGCATTAAATAATCCCAAGTTCACAATTGTACTACGACCTACTCAGGTTATGCTTGATATAGAAAGTATCTGATTGTGAAGTGTGGTCTTTGGATATAAAAATAAGCTAAAAGAACACATATAGTTAATATAATGTGTTAGTAAATAAATGTGTTGGCTTTTGTTGAAACATATAAAGGAAATATAAAAGATATATTTCTAAGTGTTTATTTCATTGTACAAGTGAAGCCTTTATATAGGCTAGAAGAAAGAGTATGATGTTTAACTTAACCAATGTAGGATATATTTCCTTTCCCACTTCTATACAAATAACAGCTTTAACTCTTGATATAACCCATATGGCTAAGTATCAGCAGGTTTCATGTGTATATACGATTGCAACAACAAACAACAACATACCTAGTGGAATCCTACAAGTGAGGTTTGGGGAGGGTAGAATGTATGAAGACCTTACCACTACCTCATAGAAGTAGAGAAGTTGTTTCCTGGGAACCCTTGTCTCAAAAATCCATAAGCAGAATAAACTAGATATAACAAAAAAAGGAAAGGAAAAGAAAGGGAATAGAAAGAGCAATTAATAATGAAAAGCACATGATAGTATGTATATACGATAAATTTAACACATATAAGACGGATAATGACAATACATAATATAACTACTCGACAAAACCTACTACCGTATTGTACCTTGCTAACCTATTAACCTTCTACTCTAATTTGCAACCTTCACTTCTTCCTATCTAATGTCATGTCCTCGGTGAGATCAAGTTTCGTCATATCATGTCTAATCACCTCCCCCAATACTTCTTCGGTCTACCTCTACTCCTCTTAGTGACTTCTAAATCCAACCTCTCGCACCTCCTAACAGGAGCATTGATACTTATTTCTCTGCACATATCCAAACCATCACGGTCTCGCTTCTCTCATCTTGTCAGCCACAAGGGCCACCTCTAGCTTCTCCCAAATGGTCTCATTCCTAATCTTGTCACTCCTGGTATGTCCACGCATCCATCCAACATCCTCATCTCCACGACTTGCATCTTCTAAACATGTGTATATACGATTGCAAGAGAGACGATCATCACTGGTATTTTTCCTCATAAGAAGCATGAATTACTATGAGGAAGGAGTATATTGTCCACCTCTTAAAATTTGTTGGTAATGTTTAAATATCATGAATCAAATCTTTTTGGGCCAAAAGGAAAAAAAAAAAGAAGCACTTTATGTACCTTTGGAGCTTTAACACTCAACAGAAATCTGCTCTTACATTATAAATAAATGTGATCCTTTGTTCCTATAGTAGTGGTTTAGCAGATGGTTAACACTTCGCTCAAGTTATATTCACAGATAGAAAACACTTTACTCCAGCACATGAAAACCAGCTTAAATCATAAGCAACAGTGGGTACATTCGATCACATCAACACTACTAATTTTCCTCCTCAAAGTGAAAAATAACGTCTTGCTTGTGATGTGTTGTACTTGAGCCAAGGGTCTATCGGAAACAATCTCTCTACCTTCACAAGGTAGGAATCAGGTTGCGTATACACCACCCTCTTTCCACCACACATATGGGATTACACTGGGTATATTGGTGGTGGTGGTGCTTGTGTCAGTGCCCTCATCCAAAAGATTGTAGCTCCAACCCCCAAATTTGATAATTTTCTTTTCTGTGGATTTTGTTATAGTTTGTTAGAAATACAACTCATAAATCCGTTTGAAGTTTTCAAAGAGTTCTATTATGACCCTAGGCTGCTTCACACGTTATCCTACAGGTTTTGGGTTCAATGATCCTGTTCTTTTATAAGGTAACAGGGCTTATCTTACAAAGTGTTCTCTATGCAAATCTGTTCTCACAACTGTTTTCTTTCTACTTCTAGTCCAATAGTATATTGTCTCTACCTTATCTGTCGCTTTGAATGTCCACTCAGCTCAATGAGCCACTAGGTGAACTGTAGGATCTTTTTCAAACTCGTGAACCCAGTCTCTACTATTTGTCTTCCAGATCCCTTTATCAACTTGTCGAGCCTAATCTCTTTGCTCTACTTACTCTTCAACCTACAAGCTACCTTAACACTCATGTATTTGGAAGAAGTAGAAAATGAAACAAAGCACAATACACATATTTAAACCCCAAAATTGGTTACACATGCAAAATGGCATTAAAGTATTACAGTTCTACAACATCCCGCGCCTTGATAGGAGTTTCAGAAAAGCTTTATCATTGTCATAGGCTATTCCATCCATTATATTGAAGATTTGACTTGGATGTGCAAATTCCATCACATTTTTTACATGTAAGCCTTTGGTTTAGATAAAGAGAGCCTATGAGTAACAAAATTTTAAGAGCAGTCCAATCCAATGAAAAGGAGTGTCAGATACACTTTAAGTGACAAGGGCTGAGAGAGTTTTTTTTCAATCCAAGACTTGAACCTCATGTATAATCCGTCAGCCCAGTACTCGTTTGTCTCTAATAACTTAGTCATCCATACATGTTTCTCAACTCTTCTATTGCCAGGATCTATGTACTTTTCACTCATTCAACCCGGAAATCTCCAATCCCGAAGAAATAGATTCTAAGGATCTCACAGATCACCAGGATTCCTTTCCTTGTGCATATATTCTGTTGTTTTAAGAGCTCTGCATCTTTTAGCAAGTAATGATGCCTGCCGCAATGCCTTTGGAACTCCTTACTGTTGTTGTTCAACAGCAGCGCCCTACTCCAAGAATGATTATGAGATTCTTGATCAACACGTCAAAGAGATTAAGACAGTGATTCATCACTACCAACAACACTCTCCAGCCTCCAGCCTCCATCCCCCCTCCCCAAAGAATCATCCAAAATTACACACTAGAAAGAGCTCTGAGTAGTAGAAATTTTACGGGATTTTTTGAGCCTTTGTCAAAAACCATATAATCATGAGATTTTGTACTATTTATAATATTCTTCTAGATATTTGAACATCAAGCTTATAAATGCACATCAAATATTGCTAATGGTTAGCACATCCTTGACACGAAAACCTAAAATCATGAGAACCTACCAACACAATGCACATTCGTGATGATATGCTTGCCCTAAGAAAATGGACAGGGAGGATATCAAAGGAAAGGTAAGAATATGGTCTGATAGTCTCTGCATCACGTGAAAAATGAAACTGGTTGTGTTGCCAAGAAGATAGTTATGTGTGCAAACGGTTATGAGAATTCAGGCTAGACCCGAAAAGTTCAAACTTACAGGTATAAAACCAGTATCAATAGCTTTAATGACCGTGGAAATGTCAGCTTCTGTCATCTGCAAAAGCACAAGTTGCCAAATTTCAAACAATTTCACAGCAGGGAACAATTTTGGTTTCTCGAAAGAGCTTAACAATATAGCAATATGTCCATTTAATAAAAATGATCTTCATTTCGCCTTCTAACATTTCTTTGACATGTGGACCAACCACATGAGAACGGAGACATTCCGATGGATGGAATACCCTCTGCAACAACAAAAAATTTCTTTTAGGGATCCACTGACAACAAACACACATAAAATTTCTGATCTAGAACATGACTAAGTGATCAATAAAGGGTGAAATCAAGTAAGCCCTTCACGGTGAAAATATGCATCTGTGATGAATCATTAACAAGCCTTGTATGTCAAGAGCTGTCAAATGTTTGTGGATTGACTGGATGGACAGCTATCTAGTAATATGGACATCAGCAACATGACTAGACCAATTAGGATGTTAGCTTCTTAAAGAGTGATGTGGGAACTTAAAAGGGGATATCAAAATAAATTTAGGCCCTCGTAGCATCTTCTGCAGAGTAACGTCGCTCGTCCAATCTCATAATAGCCTATGGCCTTCACAGTGTCTATTCAATCCTATTTCTTGTCATGCAATAAAGCAGTTGGGCTATTAGAGAGATTCTAAGACTTAAAGATCCAATATCATTTCAATTCACAACCCTGCCCACAGTGACACCCCATGGAGCGAAGATATGAAAATGTTACATATAAAGGTACCAGTTATATTTAAATCAAATAATTTCTACTTCTAGACAACCTTAGAGACTAGTAACGTCGAAATGAAATTGTTATGAGTACCTCTTGCTAGGGCTCTCACGATTTCAAGATTGAGGGATGTGACCTGCAATAAAAACATAAAAGAGGATCATTGCATAGAGACAAACAAGTGTAGCAAATAATTATATCATAATCACTTGATTGGTGCAGTAAACACCAAACCCTTCATGCCCTCTATGCTGTTAATAGACATCTCTCAGGAGCATAGTGAATAAGGTTAAGCAGATAAGAAACTACGGATGGAAGTTTAGCCTACATAAGATCCCCAAAATATTTCCAAAACTGGAGGAGGACAAAGATACATGCATGAACTATTTCATATAATGATTGTGACCCAAATGAAAAGGCCATGGAATGCAGGAATGCAAAAGAATCCTAAGTTAGAAGCAGAAGGTAGAAAAGGAATAGAGACAAAACATCAGCTAAATAATAGAGTTGAAATATGTGTCCGGCAGAACAAAGATATTTGCTTGAAAACGGAAAGGTGTGGACTGGATCTTACTGAAATTCTTGTGGCAACGAAACCGGCCTTGACAAGAGATTGGCTTAGTCCACCCTTATGAACCCCTGACTTGCTAGCTTGAAAGTGTCCAAAGGAACCTGATGACAATGATGGAAAATGTCAAGGCCCACGAGTTTACTCGAAATTAAAGTCCAAATTGTCCATCTAGAGTACCCAAATTGGGTTGATTTATGTTTATTCATTTCATAATTCAAAGAATTTTTCTAAAGCGAATGAACCATAAAAATCCTGCTAATGACTAGCAAAGTCAATTAATATCGACCTGCTCCATGAACAACAATAAAACTTTCTGAATCCGCAACTGGTTGATCGCCAAAATCATTAATGAAACTTGGAGCTTCAGACTGTCCCGGCCTTTTACTCCAATCCATTCCAAGAACAGTTGCAGAAGTAGAATCTGGTACAAATGCTTGACGAAGCTGGGATGAGACTTCCTTAAGATTCTCCTCATCTATAGTCTCCAATTTATTTTTACATGTAATGGCTGCACCTCCTGAACTAAAAAGTAAACAAATAATTTATCCGAAATCTCAAAACTTTAAAAAAAAAAAAAAACGTTGCTAATAAATAGGGAGAATTTTCTATCCCCTTGTTCACACCAACTTGATGTTACTACCCATGCACCTGATACATTGTTAAGAACAACCTAAAATAGTTGAATACAAACTCAGGAGAAAGCATCATCCAGCATACATGGTTACGATTTATGATTGTTACACTTCAATCAACTAGCATGCTCAGCTACTATTTGTTGTTTTGTTTTTTTCTATCATCACTAGTACGTACATTAGGCGTAAACTAATTTTGTCTTGAACCAAGGGTAGACCGGAAACAACCTCTCTATCTCACCTATGGGGTACAAGTAAGGGCCGCGCATACACTCTAGGATCTCCAGACCCCACTAGGACTACACCGGATATGTTGCTGTTGTTGTAGGTTAAGTCAGTCAACTATGCATCAATCCTAAACTAATTGAGGTCGGTTACACATATCCTCTGTTAAGTGAAATGATTCATCTAGCTTGACTATTTTACACCTGCTATAACCCTAGTCAATTGTTGTCACAAAATAAGTGCCAATTGAAAAGTAACACAACATTTTAGACCTATTTTGATCCAAAGAGGGTTGATTTAACAGTATAATTTTTGACGGCGGAGGACAGTTTCTAAGATTTGTTAGACCCATATAAATTAACAAATAAATGCTCAACATGAGATATACATATTTCAGTTAAATAAACAGATATCAGATCAAAAGGAAGTTGAACAAAGAGAAATATGAAAGCAAAAGAAACATGTTTTGATGAATCCCAATCCCCAGAGTAAGGAAAAAGTATACTTCACCGAGTTTAACGATGCAGCGGAGACGCTTAGAAGTTTTGTTGTGCTCCATTTTTGGTTACTACTCTTCCTCTCATGTACCTCAAAATGGAACCATAAAATAACATACTCGATCTTAACACTTAATTTCACTCAACTAATTTAAATAATTTATATAAACCCTTCCATTTTTTCCCTCTTTATCATTTCATGCGTCATTTCTCACTTCACACAATATTTAAGACAAAAAAAATTTAACACTAATCATCTAAAATTATTATTAATATTTATATGATCGAGAATCATTTTATTAAAAGTAAAAAAAAATTTTAATGGTACACCTTTTCCAGAGTTAGATGACTTTCTTTTTCGTGGAGGGTATCACATAAAATGGGATATAGAGAATATTTTTTTCCTGTTTTTCATTCTTGATTATATTTGATATCTAGATTTAAACTTTAATTTGTATTATATAATATTGTATTTTAGAGAAGTAGTTTTTTATCGAAATCTTTTTATATTTGGAATTCAAATTTAGACTCTGATTAATAAAAAAACAACTCCATCTGTATATCACATTCTTCCATAATTGTGTTTATATCACTTCAAAAGTTATTGTATCATAACTTGTAGTAAAAATTTGGCTAACAACAATGATATACTTTCTCTCTTCCATTTAAATTGAATTTACTAACAAAAATGATATACTTTCTCTATCCCATTAAAATTGAATTTGTAAGATAATACAAATATATTAAGAAAATATTCAAAAACAAAATTTACACCATACTTTTCAGTCACAAAATAGAACAATCTTATTCTCGTATATTGGTACCTAAAATCACAATGTCAGAGAACCACTCAAAGGCAGTCTAGTATACTAGAATTTGTTTATGCAAAATAAGAAGAATTTTAGAAAATTTATTATTGAAAAATAAGAGTAACTCCTCTATTTGTAAACAACAAAGGGTATTGTGAATCAATACTTATTGTGCCTTATTCGAAAGGTCTCAAATCTTTGAAAAAATCACAACCTTTTGAGAAAGTTGCAACTCTTCAGAAAAGTCAAAACTTTTTATAAAAGTCATATCTGTTTATTTTTCATTTGTACCTTTCAAAACCCAACAAATATCATCCCACACAATAACACCTCGCAAAGAGAATGACCAAATTTACTTGGTAAATAATGGTCATTTTTTTCTTTTCCCAAAGAGTTGTCATTGACTTGGCTCACCAACATTTCTTGTTCCTCATCCATGTCTTCTTGAAATAACATTTTCTAAAAAATACTCACAAACACTCAGGGATAGTTTTTTTAAAAAAAAAAAATTCAATTTGAAGTTGAACTTTAATTATTTTTGAAATTTGGATAACTTTAAAAATTATGTTTATAAATTTTGCTCCAAATCACTCACAAACAAAATTCAAATATAGTTACAAATATTCATGTTTAAACATAACTTCAATTTCCAAGTATAATTTTTCAAGTTGTGAACAAATTCTTCTCCTCTTCTTCTAATATGTTCTACTCCTCCTCCTCCTCTTCTTCCGATGAACTTTCTTCTTTTGATGAGTTGTCTTCGATGGGAATACCTAGATAAAATTATATACAAATCCTTCACACTTATATCACATAGATATATATACGTGATATGAAGTCAATATCATCTCGTGGTGAAAAACATTGCATTCGATATTGTTATGCATATTTGGTTAATAGTAAGGATAAAGCAATTGAAGTATTTAAGCAATACAAAAATGAATCGGAGAGTCAATTCAATAAAAAGCTAAAAATTATTCGAAGTGATAGAGATGGTGAATACGAATCTTTTTTTACAAAGTTATGATTAGAATGTTGTATCATTCATCTAACTACCGCCCATTACACACTACAATCAAATGGATTTATAAACAGAAAAAATAAATCAAACATTAAAAGAGATGATGAATGCTTTATTTTAGTGTACTTTTCTCCTATTGAGTAGTTTGTTGAAACTATTGCTTTTGATACCGATATATTGGTAAATAAAATTATTCTATCCTGGAAGGATACATATAATCCATTAATCTCGGGTACTTAAGGGAATAATTTTGTTATGAAAACACTGTGTGTTCAGTGGATATGATTGTTTTTCCTGTCAATTTTGTTTATGTTCAGATTTTATTTTCGTTACTAGTTTTGATTTTTGATTCTAAAAACTTCGTATAATCTTTGTGTTTATTTCTTCTACAAAGTTTTGTTAAACAAGAGTTTTTGTTTTAAATTTTTTTTGTTCTACAAAAGTATTTGTTTTACAAAAAAGTTTGTTCTATAATTTTTTTTCCACAGAAGATTTTTGTTCTACAAAAGTTTGTACTACAAAAGTTTATGTTTTAAGCATTTTAATAATATGGGTTCAACAACAAAACCTATGAGACAAAGGTATGAGGTAGATAAATTATAAAATATAACTATTTAATAATAAGTAAAGACGTGGATCAAACCAAAATTAGTTGTTATATAAATGAGACTTTTGTTTGTTACCAACGATAGATTTAAATGATACGATACAATAAAATTTAAGTAACAAACAAAATGTACCTTCAACGATAAATCTTTTGATATCATTCAACTTTTGGTCAATATAGGCCTGATGAGCAATGGCTGCATTATTGGAAGTTGTCTTGTGGACACAAGCTAATGTTGGATGGAAGCAACACATGGGACGATTACTAAATTCTCCATCCAACAATTGAATTTTTTTGTACCCATTGATCTTAGCATCATACTCATACATCGGATATTTTGTAAGGGAACCATCCACCACAAAAAACACCTCTTTGATAGCTACCAAGATCGGAAAACCTATAATAGTGTTTCATGGGCTCAAAATAAAATTGTCCAAAATGTTGAAAATTATCCAATTGTTGCTTGCATCACTACAAGTAGAAATGACTATGTACTTTTTGAAGATGGATACAAGGGTGAGTAAACCTTTAGCCACCCCTAGCCATATATCATGACCTTTGAAGATTTTACCAAAGGTGAGGTCAAAATGATCAATAAAATGAGGACGGTCAATTAGTATAGCTTCTTCTCTCTTTGTATCAAAACCTAGAATATTGCTGTCACTTCTCAGCCAATACAGAAAATTGTGCCAGTAAATCGGTGCACAATAGTAGGATAAAGAGATGGAAGTATTGGCTCTTAGTTGGATTTCATGCCATATGCCAAGTCTCTCATATGAAACTACATGAAATTTATAGAATCAGTTGAAATTTTCAACCATCTATCTGATGGTTACCAATTTATATTGATCCAAACTAGGGTAATCAACAGCTAGGCCTGGATAACCAATCACATTTGTTAACTCTGGGTATGATATCAATTGGTATTCTCCTATTACTGGATTGAAAATACAATAAATCCTAATTTCCTTAAACTCCAAGAGTATCAACCCGTTAGATGAGGCTAAAAGTTCAATATCATGGTAAGTTAAATTCATCATACATTGAGTAATTGGAGTAGGGTTTAAGGAAAATCTGTAAAAAAAAAAAAATCAATAAAGAAAGGGATGAATAGATGAGTTGTGTAGAATAATTTTTATGGTGTTGGAACAAAAATTGGAAAAAATTAGAATCGAAAATCCTACCTTTAAGTTTCTTGCTTAGAATTTTACATTGTATTGCAAACTTCACGAGCAAGAGAGAGATGATCTCCCCAATGATATCATCATCAAATTTCATGTGTTCCTCTGCTCCGTTGTCATTTGTCATGCACTTGATTTGTTTCATTCTTTCTTAGAGTCTAAAAAAAATGCTCATCAAATGTTTTATCGAGATGAAATCATTGTTTCATCAATGCTAAATACTATAAAAATTTGATCGGGAATCAAAAAGACATAGCAACAACGGACAACAAGAGAAAATGAAGGATGCAAGAAAAGAAACCCTAAGATTTAGGGGAGTTAGTTTGTTTTTATATTGTTTAAATGGATCGAGTCATCACTTGGACCTCAGCTTTGTACTGCTTATTCTAAGTCCACTAGAAAACGATTGTTATTAATAAAAGGGGATCAACCAGACCCAAATTTAAACAAAAAAAAAAAAGTTTCGAAAGATCCACATTGACAATTAATAAATTAAATGTATTTATTTGTAATGAGTCTTACTCATTAAAAGATTAAAATAATAAATGATACATGTAGCAGTTATATCTTGCATAAGAATTGTCACGGCCCGACTTCATAGTTCATGATGGCGCCTACCTCAACCCCCGAATAGGCAAGTCTAACGCTGATATAAAACTGTTAGTAATGGGCGCGAGGGATGAGATTAATCTAGAAAGAATCAACTAACATTCTAGTCATAAAGAAACAAAATCGATATTGGATATACACACACATACAACTACTATAAAACTCCCTCCCAGGACCTGGAAGTCACTTGTACAAAATTACTATAGATACGATACAACATAACAGAGTCATAGTACATATATACATATACAAGTCAAAATAATATATGAAGCCTGGGGTAACAAAAGACAACCACTGATACAGATAGAGATCGAAAGGGTCCAAGGACATCCAATGCTCACCACTAGTCTCCGAATATGATAGCTACCACAGGAGGAATCAACGTTGCTTGCTCCTGCTAGGCCCTGCATCACGAAACAGATGCATAAATTAAGGTGAGTACTAGAAATATGGAACCTAGTTAGCATCACAGGTCGACTGAGTAAGAACAGTAAATAAAGCGGGGACAATTAGAATATACACCATAACATTTTTTTCTTTTTCCAAAGAGTTGTCATTGACTTGGCTCACCAAAATTTTTTGTTCACCTCAACCATATCTCCCCGAAATAACATTTTCTAAAAAATATTCATAAATACTCATGGATGGCTTTTTCAGAATTTAATTAAAGTTGAAAAAATTTGGATAATTTTAAAAAATTCTTTTAATAAATTTCGCTCCAAAATCACGCACAAACTCACAAAAATTCAAAAATAGTTACAAACATTCATGTTTAAATACAACTTTAATTTTAAACTTGAAAACAAATTCTACTCCTCTTCTAACATATTCGACTACTCCTCCTCCTCTTTCTCCTACTCTTCTTCTTTTTCTTCCTATGAACTTTCTTCTTCTGATGAGCTTTCTTCCATGGAAAGACCTAGATAAAATTATTTATAAAGTTTGAGAAAAATTAAAAATGATCTAGAATTATTTCAAATAAAAAATAAACCTAGAAAACATCGCTATGACATATGTATAGGTATGTGTCACAAGCATCCTACACATGAATCATCCTAGTAACCTTAGAATAACAATCTCCCTACATTCCATCTTCTATTTCCTATTTGTCTTCCGAGTTCAAGGTATATAAGGAATTTATCCTAATATTAGCCAGACGTTAAAATAGTAAAATCATGATATGTAGGAGTAATTGTAAACATCAACCCATTATCAACTAAAGCAATTATGTATTATACCATAATCCTATAGCTACAACCCTAAAATAGGAAAATTTAGCCACTCAAAATCTGAATCACAAAATAAAAATGTATCATGAACACTCAATGAGTGGAAATTAAAGAAGAAATTAAGTAATATTGACCCTAGAAAAGAGCTCTTCGCAATTTCTTCTTGTTCCCAAAAAATTCCAAGTGTCTTTTTGAAATACCATACAACAACATACCCGGTAGAATCCCATAAGTGGGGTCTTGGGTGGATAAAATGTACGGAGATCGTAAAATTGCCTCATAGAGATAGAGAGACTATTTTTGAAAAATCCTCGTCTCAAAAATCATGCCCCATAAGCAGAAGATACTAGATATGGAGAAAAGGGGAAAAGGAAAAAAAGAAAAATGACTAATAATGAAAAGTAAATGATAGTATGTAAATATGATAAAGTAACAAATATAAGATAGATAATGACAACATAGGATATAAAGACACGACTACCTTACAAACCTACTATATCACAAGGTCATACATCAACCTACCCCTACTATCCTGCTAGCCTTCTACCCTAATACACAACCTCCATTCCTTTCTATCTAATATTATATTCTCGATGAGATGAAGTTTTACCATATCTTGTCGGATCACTTTCTCCCAATATTTGTCTACCTTTACCTCTCCGTGTAACCCCCAAATCAAACCTCCCACACCTCCTAATAGGGAAAGCGGTAGTTCCTCTCTGCACATGTTCAGACCATCGCAATCTCCTTTCCCTCATCTTGTCGGTCATAGAGGCCACCTCTAACTTCTTCCAGATGGTCTTATTTCTAATCTTATCACTCCTGGTATGTCCACACATTTATCTCAACATCTGTATCTCTGTGACCAGCATCTTTTGAACCTATGAGTTTTTAATTGGTCAGCACTCCACTTCATATAGTAGAGACGATCTAACCACCATTCTGTAAAACTTGTCTTTAAGTTTAGGTTACGTCTTTTTATCACATAATACTTCAGAGTCAATACTCCATTTCATCCATACTCCCTCAATAAGATGTGTGACATCATCGTCGATATTACCACTACTTTGTATAATGCACCAAGATACTTAAAGTTTTCTCTCTTTGGAATAGGTTGAGTGGCAAGTGTCACTTCAATGTCTACTTCATCTCTAGCAACACCAAAATTTGCACTCCAAGTATTCTGTTTTGATCCTGCTTAGCATGAAGCCTTTTGATTCCAAAGTATATCTCAAAACCTCCAATCTATCATTAACTTTTGCATGAGTCTCATCAATCGGTATGTCATGACCCAAACAGATCACGAGTAAAGAAAAGATAAATAAAGTGAAAATAAACTCATAAGATATAAGAAATATCCCAGAATGTTTGATGGAAGGACAGTGAATCCTTTTGAACAAAAACCTAGAGTCATGAGTACAGAAGCTTCATCTAAAACAGTATGAAAAGTAAATACAACTATCTCAAAGGAAAGTACAACACTGTCTCATAAAAATCTAATACATAGTCTAAGAGAAAGGAAATAAAAGATGATCCAAAGATCCACGATGACTCGGAGTCTGAGTCTCACGATTGAGATCTGGATGATAACAATAGCACTCAAATGGAAAGATCAACTACCCTGTGTGTGATCTGCAGGGAGGAAATAAAGTAGGGTTGAGTACACAAAAATGTACCCACCTGGTTCAACCGAATGGGTAAGAGAAATCGAACAAGTATGCAAAGTATACAATAACGAAGAACACTATCTCCTACAAGAAAGGGGTTGGTGTCAGTCAAAGATGCAATACAGAAGTAATGTATGAAAGCAATGCATGAGAAGGGAATACGGTAGATGCTGGTGTTGATGTATACATCTACTAAGTTAAAGCTACATGGTAAAACTCATGGGGGTCTTTTCAGACCATATACAAGGTCTCTCAAGTGTCATGACGATCAATGGCACCGATAACACCTCGGCAAACTCTGGCGCCGATGGAGAGATCTCTAGTACTTCGGTGAACTCTGGTGCCGATGATATCCTGATAAACGTTGGTGTCGATAGAGAGATATAAATAGGAATATATGTCAATGACAAAGTATATAGATGTATCACAACCATAACATGCCTCAACGAACTTTGGTGCTACTAAACAATATACAAATATTTATCACAACAATAACATGTCTAGGCAGACTCTAGTGCCACCAACAATGTGTAGAAATAATACAACAATAATATGTAAATAACACCTCAACTGGGATACTAAGGCATGGAACTCAATCTATCATATGCACCCAATGATTTATATCAAGTGTCACAGCTAAAGCCCAAACCATCATCATGTTTTAGATCATCATAATTATATCAATAATCGAGAATATCAATATTAATAATACCAGATCTTAGTTGTACTAATTGGTCTCACAAGACTCATTTATTCACATTCTATCTCAAGTCTTCATCAATTCATCATAATTTAGCTCGTTTCATCAATAGGATCAAGATTATACCATAATTCGGCTCAACCAAAATTGATTTCCATCATTATTTCAACACAAAAACTCAATAATATGATTATCCATCTAAATCTCACAATTATCACATGACAAGATCAATAACTCAAATCCAGTCACAAAAGGTTAACTGAACCTACCTCGATAAGAAACTGCACTTGGATAAGCTTTCAATCAACTCAAGCCGCCAAATGATCCATGGATCGATCAACTAGTGTAAAAAATGGATACTGCACATCAAGAGGTGCCTTTTGATACCCATATTGACATATTTTAGGTTTAGGGGCAAAATGGTCAAAATTAAGGCTAAAATTCAAAAGTGTCAAATCTAAAAATCGACTTTAAAATCTAATTCTACACGAAAAATGCAGTTCATGGGTGAAATCCTACTAAAATCAAGTTCAAATTGAAGGAGAAATCCCCATTTAATGTTTCAAAATCATAGACCAAAATCCCCAATTTTGGATATTAAAAATCATGAAATTCAAGTTAAAATCAAGATAAAACCCATAAAAATTAATCAAAATGATGTTAGAAGCACTTACCCAAAAGATTTCTTTGAAAACTCTTTTCAAAAATCGTTTCCCAAAGCTTGAAATATTGAAAATGATATGAAAATGGAGGTTTTACGTCTTTAAAAATGACTTAGTAAAAATATACTCCGCTAAGGTGGAACCTTGTCCGTGTAAGGGTGCCCGTACCTCCACAAAGGTGGAGGTTCTTCCGCAAAGGCGGAGAACAAATTTGGGTTGCACCAGATACCCCCACACCAACCAATGCCAAAACGCAAAACGAACCCCCAGAACTCATCTGGACTCAAAAGTTCACAAACCTTATATATATCCATACCCAAAAGTAGCGACACAGACTTATCAGAATCATCAAAAATTTAATTCTAAGGTCTACACAATACATTATCAATGCAAGTCAATAAAACTAGTTTAAGACTCAAAATACCAAAACTACCTTCAGAAACTCCAAAAATTATGAGGAGACTTTTTTTAGCGTTAGTTTCAGCATACAAAACTATTGAAACTGTCAGAATTCTGATCCGAGCTTCCAAACTTTAAATGTTGGACAAATAAAATTAAATAATTTATTTTCTTAGTTGCTTCACCGGTGATTATACTATATCACTCTATGTAATTATTTTAACTAATACAAATATTAGAATTAGAATGAAACTCACATAAAATTGATAAATTAAGTTTTTTTAAAAATGAAACCACCCCAATAAGTGCCTCGAAAATGCTTATAATTGTAATTTCCATATATCTCAAAATTCTTGCGTGGTGTAAAAAATCTGACTTCATATTTGTGATTAGGGGAAAATTTGAGTGGGAAATGGGTATAACCCTAATTTAGAGCAACCGTAGCAAAATTTCATTTTCCGAAATTTGTGAAAAATAGAGAGGATCTGTGCCCCTGACCGGACCTTTGTTAATTTTGTTGCTGGTTTTTCTGTTCTGGTTCTAGGCCTTGGGGTCTTGGGCCCATGCCCTCCTATGCATAAAAACACCTATAGTTAGTCATTTTTCAACTCCATATCATTCAAGTCATTCCCCAAAACCCTTTCTAACACTTAGCCAAATATTTCATCCAAAATCAAGTGTCCCAAACTCATCTCTAGATCTCAAGAAGTTCATTCAAGCTTCAAGTTTTCATGTAAATCTTCATAGAGGAAATCTCCAAAGTTGAGGTATGTGGGTTTCAACCATTGGGTCCTTCCACCAATGGTGCCCAACCTTCTTTTTCATTTAAATTGCATGTTTTCAAGTTGGTTATCTATGGGGTATCTTCTATTATGAAATTTGAATATAAACTATGTTGGGGTTTCGTAAAATGTTGACTGTTTAAGCATGTTTTGAGCTATGAATCTATAATATAGTATTGTGATTTGATGAGGGTTTTCAATGTATCTTGCATGAGGGTTTTACCAAGTATTAGTGGGTTGATTTACATTAAGTTTTCTCATATGATTTCACTCTTGAATTGCATGATTTCGAACTAGCATTACACTCCGCCAAGTATTTGATAAAATATCTTATTGAGGATTCTTGAGTTATTGATGTTTTATTGCATGACTTATGAGTCAAGTAACTTTATGGTGATGAAAGGAATGTATATATATGTTGAATTCATGAAATGTGTCTATGATGTATCTAGTTGACCACCTAGTTGAGAGGGTGCCAAGCCTCAACCACCTTGATGAGGGGGTGCCAAGCCTCGACTGCCTTGGGAGAGAGTGTCAAGCCTTAATCACCTTGTCGAGGGGGAGAGGATATGCCCGTACTACCAATTAAGGGGTATATATCTCAATCACCTTCCAAGGGGGTGGTATGCCTTGGAGTTCGAGTGAAAGTTTACTTGGTCTATCATGATGGACTCTTTCTACATATGTAATATGTTCTATATAAGCATGTTTTACTTTATCATTGATCATGAAAGCCATACATTTTACCTATCTATCATATGTATGTTCATTTTGACTATGTTGCTTATCTTTTGTTACATTGCATCCCACATACTTAGTACATTCAAATGTACAAACACATACTCTATTTGATCATCCTCCTTCTCTACGTAGCTAGTACTATCTCTAGAAGTAAGCTTTGGTTAGTCCTCAACTTCGAGGACAATATCTATTGATTTCATGCTATGTAAAGACTCTTTTCTTTTGTTGGATGCTTATGATTATGAGGGTGAGCCCGGAAAGTGTCGTGACCCCTACTCAATTCCATGTTTAGAGGTGTTGTCGGATAAGTGATATAATTATGCTTTGAGGTTTGATGCTTCTATGTTATTTAAGTATTAAACTCTTTCCCTTATTCCCGAATCCCTTTATTTTTACCTATGTTGTTACTATCTAGCTTTTGCGACCAAGGATGTGTGTATATATGCTAAGAGGTTTGGTTAGGGTCCTTCGGGTTTCCCATTCGCCGTGTCACGTCGAGGCCCTAATTTGGGTTGTGACAAACTTGGTATCTGAGCACTTAGTTGATAATGGTCCTCAGAATCCAACATTCTGCATCTATTAGAGTCTTATTCATGGTTGAGAAGCATGCCACAACTATGAATGAGAGGCTATGAGGCGTTTTAGGAAATATTTTACTTCTTCATAATCTATATCGTGCGGTCGAGCTAAGTCCTCTTGGGCTTATTACTAATTCCTAACCGTTACATTTCAGAAAATGCTGCAAGATATGTAGGGTGGTGCAAAAAAATGGTGATCTATCAAATGTGGAGGTTCGTAATGCTCTATGGTTATTAGCCGAAGCGGTGACAATTCAACTCAACCAACAAGTGGGTGCTCCCAAGACTTCAAGGGATAAGGAAAAGGAGAGGGAGGCTAAGAGGTCCCGAGTTGGTGGTGCCTCATCTTCTACTACTCTATCGGTTCCCAAATACCACAAGAAAAGGGTTCATTTCATCATTTGTCAAGGTTATGGAAAGAAGCATCAAGGGGAGTGTTTAATGGGCACTGAGAGTTGTTTCAAGTGTAGTGGTGTTGGGCATAAGATGAGAGATTGCCAGTGGCCTCAAAGGGAGGAAGAAGAAGGGTTCAATATGAAGGTGGCAATGGTGGAATGACTTGTCCTAGGCGCCCAAAATATGGGAGGAACCATGGTGGTCCATGCTTGAGGAAACCCAATGCTTGTTATAGTTGTGGGGAATGGGGTCATAAGTTAGTCGATTGTCCTTATGCTCGAAAAAGGGGTAAAGGTGGTCATGGTAGTCAAAGGGGTCAAGAAGGCCAACAAGAGGGTGCTCTACGACATAATCAGTTCTATACTCTTCAAGTGAGGCAAGGGGTGGATGAGGTGCTCGATGTTGCTATCGATATATTCGAGGTTTTATTTTAGTGTGCATGCTTTGATAGGTCCAAGTATCGCTATTTCTATCATTGTTCCTTTTGTTGTTAGTAAGTTTCATGTGTGTCTCGAATTGTTATGTGAACCTCTTAGGTGTCACTTGGGAGCCGGAGTGGACATGAAGAAGCAATAACCATATCTGTTCCATTCTGTTCAAGCTTAAGATAGCAAAACTAACCCCTTTCTATGATTTCAAGTCTTAGGTTTCAACCCTTATATCATTTGCATGCATTCATGTTTATGCTGACAAGTTATGGTGATTTTGACATTCATGTTAAGGCTTTTTGAAAAGGATCTTTAAGCATATTTGTTGCATTCATGTTGGGTTGAGATCTTCATGATTACTTCTCTCATGCATGTTTCTTTGACAATCAAGGACGAATGTTCCCAAGGGGGAGATATTGAAACGACCCTAAAAAGTGCCCGAAAAGGTGCCTCAGAAATGTCTATAATCGTAATTTCCATATAATTTAAACTCTGTACGTGATATCGAAAATCTGACTTCATATTCATGATCAGGGGACAAAATTGAGTGGGGAATGGGCATAACCTTAATTATAGAGCAACCATAGAAAAAATTAATTTTTTTTCAAAATTTAAGAAAAATAGAGAAGATCCGCGCCCCTGACGCGACGTGGCCAGGGCGCCGGCCTGTGTTAATTTTGTTACCAGTTTTTCTATTCTGGTCAGAGGCCTTGGGGTCTTGGGCCCATCCCCTCCTATGCATAAAAATACCTATACTTAGTCATTTTTCAACTCCATATCATTTAAGACATTTCCCAAAACCTTCTCTGACACTTAGCCAAATATTTCATCCAAAACCAAGTGTCCCAAAATCATCTTCGGATCTCAAGAAGTTCATTCAAGCTTTAAGTTCTCATTCAAATGTTCATCAAGGAAATCTTCAAAGTTGAGGTATGTGGGTTTCAACTATTGGATCCTTCTACCCATGGTGCTCAACCTTCTTTTTCATGTAAATTGCATATTTACAAGTTGGTTGTCTATGGGTATCTTCTATTATAAAATTTGAATATAAACTATGTTGGGGTTTCATAAAATATTAACTGTTTAAGCATGTTTTGAGCTATGAATCTATAATCTATTATGAGATTTCATGAGGGGCTTCAATGTATCTTGCATGAGGGTGTTACCAAGTATTGGTGGGTTGATTTACATTAAGTTTTCTCATATGATTTCACTCTTGAATTGCATGATTTCGAACTAGCATTACACACCCGCCAAGTGTTTGATAAAATGTCTTGTTAAGGATTCTTGAGTTATTGATGATCTATTGCATGACTTATGAGTCAAGTGGCTTTATGATGATGAAAGAAATGTATATATGTGTTGAATTCATGAAAAGTGTCTAGATGTATCAATTTAACCACCTTGTTGAGAGGGTGTCAATCCTTAACCACCTTAACGAGGGGGTGCCAAGGCTCAGTTGCTTTTTTGAGGGGGTTCAAGCCTCAATAACTTTGTCGAGTGGGTGCCAAGCCTTGATTGCCTTGTTGAGGGAGTGTCAAGCCTCCATCACCTTGTTGAGGGGGTTCCAACCCTTGATTACCTTGTTGAGGGGGTACCACCTCAATCACCTTGTTGGGGGGTGATATGCCTGAACAACCAATTGAGGGGTATATACCTCAATCACCTTCCAAGGGGATAGTACGCCTTAGAGTTCAAGTAAAAGTTTGCTTGGTCTATGATGATGGCCTCTTCCTACACATGCAATATGTTCTATATAGGCATGTTTTTTTTTACTTCACGCATTGATTATACATGCCATACTGTTATTTTACCTATCCATTGCATATGCCTGCACATTTTGACTATGTTGCATGTCTTTTATTGCATTGCATGCCACATACTTAGTACATTCAAACGTATTAACGCATACTCTATGGCATCACCACATAGGAACCAGAGCTCCATTTGATCATCCTCCTTCTCCATGTGGCTAGTACTATCTCTAGAAGCAAGATTTGGTGAGTCCTCAACTCCGAGGACATTATCTATTGATTTCATGCTATGTAAAGACTCTTTTCTTTTGTTGGATGCTTATGACTATGAGGATGAGCTTGGAAAGTAGTGTCATGACCCCCGCTCAATTCTATGTTTAGAGGTGTTATTGGATAAGTGATGTAATTATGCTTTGAGCTTTGACACTTCTATGTTATTTAAGTATTATACTCTTTCCCTTACTCCCTAATCCCCTTATTTTTACTTATGTTGTTACTATCTTGCTTCCGCGACCAAGGATATGTGTATGATATGCTAAGAGACTTATTTGGGGTTCCTTCGAGTTCCCCATTCGTCGTGTCATGTCTAGGCCCTAGTTTGGGTCATGACATAAAACTGAAAAATAATGTTAAAGTAATATTCTAATATCTTTCAATGATTATATTTGTTTCAAAAAAGGAGTATTTTCTTTAAAAAAATAATATAAATATAAAAGGTTGATGTATATTACTTGAAATGATGTAAAAAGTATTATAAGTTACAATAGTTACCAATTTAAAATTTAAAAGATATATAGAAAGTTTAAATGGTTCATGAAATTTTATTAGTGCTACAAAATTTGGGACAAAAAGATAACATAGATTATTTAAAATTTATGTAAAACGTATTATAAATTACAACATATTAATAATTTAAAATATCTAAAAACTAAATAAAAATTTGATTGACTCACTAAATTTTGTATGTGCAACATAAATTGAAACAAAGTAAGTTATGTACTTTATTTAAACATTTAAAAATATAGTATGAGTCACAATAATTAACAGCTTAAGAATTTACAAATTATATTTAAAAAATCCATTAATATCACATAAATTCAGATTAAAAATGTAATGACCTGTTAGGTCATTTTGAGAATTACTCCTCTTAGTTTCCTATAAGATTTATCTCGTAAAATTGTAAAGAGGCTTTTGGACTAATTAATAACTCCTGTTACTTAGTTGAAAGGCAGTTTTAGATAGTTGAATTAGTTGATGGGCTAAAGTGATAATTTAAAGACTTAAAGCTTTGAGTTGCCATTGGACTCTATCTTCGTGCTTTAGGCTTTATTTCTATTCAAAGATTGAGATACATTTATTTCACTAGTTTATGTATTAGATGCTCTTTGCAATTGTGACACCAGGTTTTGGGATATGGCTTTTGCGTAGCGATTATTTATCTATTGCGTTTTCTCCTTCTACTATGTACTCTTATTATTAGGTTTGGAAGTAGATGGCCTTTTAGTCATAACCATGTTTTGGATCGTGACAAATTTGGTATCAAAGCCCTAGGTTCACCAGTCTCATTAATTAAAAAGCAGGATGTCTGGTAGAGTCTTACAAATTGGTATGTAGTCGGTATCTATCTTCGCGAGGCTACATGATGCTTGTTAGGAGAAATCCTCTTTTCATTGATTCCATTTATGAGATTTGTTCATATTCAAGTTTTGTATGCTTTTAATCTATTGTTTCTACATAGATGTCGAGGACTAAAGCTAGAAACACAAAGGATGAGTCAGTACCTACTATCCAAACCCCCGCTAGAGAGCGAGGAAAAGGCCGTGGAAGGGCTAAAGGTCAAAGTCGGGCTAGAGGGGCATAACCTGCCTGAGGTCAGAATAGAGGCATTTCGTATGCGCCTACTGTTGATCTAGTTTATGAGCATGAGTAGTAAGTTGAGGACCCAGTTCAGCCCCTTGAAGCCTTAAAGAGTACGTTGGTATTCCAAGAGCTATTTATTAGCTTATTAGCGAGGTTGGAGGGTACCCTTGCTACCAATGATCTTCCAGGTACCTTAGTTCCTACTATACCTGTTGGTCCTTCACATCCAACTCAAGGACCTAGTGTGGGATTTTAGACTCCGAGTCTATTTTCTATGCCTTCTATTGCACCTCCGAGGTTTTTAGTCCTGCCAGTTTGTACCAGTGTTGCTATGTCCTTGTCTGAGTAAAAGAGCTTAGAGAGGTTTGTGCAATTGGCTCCTCCCAAAGTTGATGGTACAATAGGGGATGGGGCATATAACTTTCTGACAGAGAGCTATGTTGGACTATTTAATTTGGGTATTCTGGAGGCCTATGGAGTAGCTTACACATCTGACAGTTCACATGCATGGGTAGAGAGTGGTGGAGGTCGGTTATGGCCTGGAGGCCAATTTACACTCCAGTGATGCATTGGGAGCAGTTTCCTGAGATATTTCTTGAGAGTTTTGTACTTTATAGCCTTCGTGATAGACGTTGTGATGAGTTTGATAGATTGGAGCAGTGTTTATGACTGTGACTGAGTACGAGGCACGATTCCATGAGTTATCCCGCTACGCTATGTCTAGTTGTCCTATGGAGTTTGAGCGGATTTGTCGATTTGTGAAGGGGTTCGTAAGATATCTTCACAGGGCCAAACTATCTTGTGTCAATTGGTGGTTCCTTTCAGAGCATTATTGACCATGCTAGGATGATAGAGGGCATCAGACAGGCATGAGAAGATGGTGGTAAAAGGTTCCACTATCATGGTCAGTTTGGTAGTTATCCACCTAGAGATAGAGATTCTCAGAGGCAAGGCACTCATGGTTATCAGGGTAGTTCATGCAACCATTCTTGGTGCGGATAGTGTAAGAAGGCCTAGATCTAGCCAGACTAGTTATGATAGTTCCTTGATTTAGGGATGAGCAGTGGTTCTTCAGGTTATCTTTTCTAGTGTTCTTAGCCTATAGGTTATTTTGTATGCTATGATTTTAGCACAAAGCCAAGGATTGCCCCAAGCGTGCTCCTACTTCTTTTCCATCGGGGACACAGATGGCCCAGTCTACACCAGTCCTAGCAGCTAGAGATATTTCACAGAGTGCGAGGGGTGGTACTAGAGGTGCTAGGGGTGGAGCCTGAGGTGATGCTCGTGGTGGATCACAGGTTAGTGGTGAGCGTCTGTATGTTATGTCTTTCCAGGCTAGACAAAGGTAGAGACATCTTATATTGTGATTACAACTATTATTCCAGTTTGCCATCATTCAGCTTCAGTATTATTTGACCTTGGATCCACCTATTCGTATATATCTACTTATTTTGCTAATGATGTCAATGGTGTGTGTGAGCCTCTTGATGTGCCTATTTGTATTTCTACACCAATGGGTGAATCCTTAGTGGTGGATCCGATATATTGGGGTTGTATTATGGTATTCTCAAGTAGGGAGACCCAGGCCAATTTGATCCTTCTAGACATGCATGACTTTGATATTATTTTAGGTATGGATTGGTTGTCCACATATCATGTGATCCTTGTTTGTTATGCTAAAACTGTGACCTTAGCGTATCAGGGTTTACCTCAGTTAATGTGGACAAACGCTCTTAGCTCTTATCCTAAGGGGGTGGTTTCCTATGTTCATGCGTGGTGTATGATGGAGCATAGGTGTTTATCTTATTTGGTTCGTGTACATGATATTTCTAAAGAGTCATCTTCTTTAGAGACCACGAGGGTGGTGAGTGAGTTCATGGATGTGTTTCCTACAGAATTATCGAGTGTGCCTCCAGATCATGATATTGACTTTGCCATTGATTCAGAGTCAGGTACTAAGCCCATATCTATTCCCCCTTTATTGGATGGCTCATGCAGAGTTAAAGGAATTGAAGGAGCAATTAGAAGATTTGTTGAAAAAGGGGTTTATTCGGCCTAATGTGTCTATTTGGGGTGCATCAATGTTGTTTGTGAACAAGAGGGATGGTACTATGAAAATGTGCATCAAATATCGTTAATTGAACAAAGTGACCGTCAAGAACAAGTATCATTTGCCTCGTATTGATGACTTATTTGATCAGGTTTAGGGTGCTTAAGTGTTCTCCAAAATTGATTTGAGGTCGGGGTATCACCAGTTGAGGGTTCAGGATTCAGACATCCCAAAGACCACTTTCAGGATCCGATATGGGCACTACAAGTTATGGTTATGTCATTTGGTCTAACTAACACCCCTGTCACTTTTATAAAGTTGATAAACCAAGTGTTTAGACCTTGTCTGGATACTTTTGTGATTATATTCACTGACGACATCTTGGTATATTACAAGAGTGAGGCAGACCATGTTCATCACCTGAGGATTCTTCTCTAGGGATTTCATGAAGAGAAGTTGTATTCTAAGTTACGCAAATTCTAATTTTGGCTTGAGTTTGCGACAATCTTAAGTCATGTGGTGATCAAGAATGGTATTATGATTTATTCGGCCAAGGTTGCATCAGTTCGTGATTGGGTTGAGACCCTTTTCAGTGACTGAGATTCAAAGTTCTATTGGGCTGGTAGGTTATTATCTTCGATTTTTTCAGGGATACTCCTCTATCACAACTCCTTTAACTCGGAAGAAAGTTGTATTTCTATGGAACGATGAATGTGAGGCGAGCTTCTAAAGGCTCAAGGATTTATTGACTTCAACACTTATTCTAGCATTGCCCAAGGAAGGTGTAGCCTTTGTTATTTATTGTGATGCTTCTGGTGTGGGTTTGGGTGGAGTATTGATGCAGAAGGGAAGAGTTATATCTTATGCTTCATGACAGCTAAAGGTCCATGACAGAAACTACCCTACTCATGGTTTGGAGTTAGCTGCAGTTGTGTTTGTTTTGAAGTTGTGGAGGCATTATCTCTATGCATTGTGAGATCTTCACAGACCATAGTAGCCTTAAATATATTTTTTCTCAGCCTAATTGTAATGATCCTCTAGGTCATTTCCACGGTTCTGTGTATGTTTTATTTGTTTGAGCATTTTCCTAGTGACTCCAAAGTAGTTATAATTTATTGATATTAATTGTTTAGTTGTTGGGTGACACGTTTGACATTTATACAACTTTTCGAGTTAAATGAGACACTATAATCGTAAAAAATTAGGTAAAGTCCTACTAAGTGGCCTCAGAGTGAAATTATGATGGTTCCATCAGCTCCGGAATGACTAAATTAGGCTAGGAGCATATTCAGTATAATATATTGAGCTTTGCAAATTTAGCCGCCGCCCACCGGAATGATTCAATAGTTGACTGTAGTCAATGTCATTGATAAATGTCCTCCAAATGGAAATTTTGACCTCACCATTGTATCTGAAACAACGATTTTGGTCTAGGAAGTCCTTTCATTGATTTTCGGGGCTTCTTGATGTATTTTGATTCCTTCGGTAGACTTTGATATTAGGAAATGGGACCTATATTGGGATAAAACGAGCTCCGATGGGAATTTTTACTACACCGTTCAGTCCAGAATGCCGTTTCTGATCAAATTTCATATAGATTATATTTTTCTGACTCCGGATAATACTGGGACATCGAAATTGAGTTGAAGTAGTTGCTGATAAAATAAAAGGCAGTGCTGACGTAGTACAGTGAAGTGCTGCCATGTGGTAGAGGCGGTGCAACACCTATAAGTGCAGTTTCACGAAGAATATTTATAGCAACGAAGAACAACAATAAATTTATCCGTTTTCATCTGATTTTTACGATTCAAAAGGCTAAATTATAAAAACGATCGCGAGGAACATCGTGGGGACCTCAGAAATTAATTTCAACACGTCGTTTGAGGTAAAAATTGGTGTTTTTTTGCTGCGTATTGATTATAGTTTTTGGAAATTTTGAACTAGTCATATCAACATGTCATTTGAGGTAAAAATTGGTGTTTTTTTGCTACGTATTTTGATTCCTTTGGTAGACTTTGATATTAGGAAATGGGACCTATATTGGGATAAAACAAGCTCCGATGGGAATTTTTACTACATCGTTGAGTCAAGAATGTTGTTTCCGATCAAATTTCATATGGATTATATTTTTTGACTCCGAATAATATTAGGACATCGAAATTAAGTTTGAGTAGTTGCTGAGAAAATAAAAGGCAGTGCTGACGTGGTCCAGCGAAGTGCTGCCATGTGGTAGAGGCGGTGCAACACCTATAAGTGCAGTTTCACGAAGAACATTTACAGCAACGAAGAACAACAATAACTTTATCCATTTTCATCCGATTTTGACTATTCAAAAGGCTAAATTATACAAAATATCGTGAGGAACGTCGGTGGGGACCTCAGAAATCAATTTCAACACGTCGATTGAGGTAAACATTGATGTTTTTCTGCTGCGTATTGGTTATAGTTTTTGGAAATTTTGATATGCAATTTCTTATTCATTTTGAGTCAAATCTTGGTGAAGTTTGGGTATATTTTGTGTATTTTTGTGAGACACACGCTATGGTAATGTTACAATTAATTGATAGAGCTCCATTTGGTGCAAAAATGCAATTTTAGCTGTGGTTTAGGATAGTTTTTTTGGAAAATTTTGTGTTGTGATATTGTGACCGTTTCTTATCAAAATTTAGTAAATTTTGGGTCTAAATTGTACTACTTTTTGAGAAATACATCACGGTATATCTGAATTCTAATAATTTGACTGTATTCTTACAAAATTTGGCCGAGAAGCTATTGTACATATGTGTACCTTCCAATAAGAAATATCTTTTGTTTTTGGATTGTTCCTAACTGTTTAGAGCCTTGTTTTGAGCCAATTTCTGGCTATGGACTCGGAGTGACTAGAGATCATTTTATAGGTGTTGCTTTGGCATTTTGGGCGTGAGCCCCGCTTTCTCCGTTTTAGTCGCAATTGACCTATTCTCCCCTGTTTCTCAAGATATAAAGCTAAAATAGCTGTGTTTATGTTGTGATTCATATTTTAATAGCTGAAAAATATTTGGAACCAGCTGGATAGCGTAAAACTCACGTGGACTGATTCATCGGCCCATTGGAATCATATCTATACTAGAGTCAGTCCACAATACGACGTATAATCAACGAACAACCTCACATCCAACATATCATGGTAGCATTAGGCTACACATTCCTACAGATAGAAATTAGGCTAGAATATATACTTATCGCAGGCTTTAGTCCATATCCAACCATTACTAGGCCTTGTCATAGTTATACGATACTAGAACTCAGCTATTATAGTTGTCACAGCTAGTATAGTCCAGAACGACCACAAGTATCCAAAATAACCGTAGTTACCCTGTATGCTAAGTACGACAACCATCCAGGAAAATAAGTATTAATAAATCACATAACTAACAATCAACCTCATGACATATATACATATCTTACTGGACCTGTCGTTTATTCCCTGACTCTTTGTTCTCTTGGAGCCTTAGCTTAAGCTTAAGCCGAAGCTGCCCTCGATAGACTCTACATAGAGCCACACAAATACATGGATGATTGTCCATATTTACTGAAAGTACTTTTGATTGACTTGAACGTGGTGTATTTGGCTTTAGGTAGGCATGAACCTACATTATTTTATGATATATATATATATATATATATATATATATATATATATATACACACACACACACACACACATACTCTCTTTCATACAA